>PPIY02000012.1:0-329468 GCA_003707405.2 Dujonia schatavii | reverse complement strand
ACCCTTACACCCTTACACCCTTACACCCTTACACCCTTACACCCTTACACCCTTACACCCTTACACCCTTACACCCTTACACCCTTACACCCTTACACCCTTACACCCTTACACCCTTACACCCTTACAGGGCTTTAATCTGAAACATAAGTACTTCTCACTTCTGACAGGTTCACCACAACAACGCTACCTCAGTTACTTTGTTAGCACTATATCACGCCCCTAAATGTGAGAGCTAAGCTTAAGAATGGAAATGGAAGATATAATAAATATTATTAAATTGCCTGCGGAAAACCTATCATAGTTCAAAATCTACTCTACTACAAACTTCCTATAGTGTAGAATATAACGGCTCTTGTACTAGACTCATGAATCTAGTATCCACTTTACTTGTAATGCTTGCAAAAATGGATGTTTATAACCTCAAAGCGAGGATGTAATACAAGCGCGAGCGCTAGAGATATATGGACTATACATAAAAGTCAGCTGAAATAACACAAAAACCCATTTTCGTTCGAAGGTCTTAACTCATGTGGAAAATAGTATAGTGTTACATCGCATTATATAAGGATTTATCTGCTGTGTATCTCCTGTCTCTGTACATATAGATTTTCAGACACAAAAATGCGTGCGAAGAAATACTTGAGCGCGAGCAATAAAAGAAAGGATGTTCTTTTCAATATAATACTGTATATTTAGCTTAACAAGAGGTACATAGTCTCTTTTGTATTGATTCTTGAGCATCACAGTTAAATGCTTGATGCTTTTTGAGTATGATCATGACTAATCATTTTGTCTTTCTAAACTAAATTGTAAGAATTAATTTCAAAGTCCGTCATAAATTCGGAGCGCGCGCCACAAAAAAAGGAAGCACATATAGGTGATAATATGTGATAGTTGAAATCTTAAGAAACTCAAAATACGTTTGAGAAGCCCGGGTAGACCTCAATATCAGTATCTGAAGTATAAGCAGGTTTTCCAACTAGAACCTGCTTGAAGTCAAGGTTAATCCCAACGTATGCGTGCCTTAAAAAGGTGTCACCAAGAATGTTAGTTCCAGTTTTGATAGAAAGAAAACATTTTCCATCTGGCCATTGCTTCACAACCTCAGTGAGTGGAACATCGATGGTCACACCTTTGTCATATGAGCCGAAGTTATAGGAAAGGTTTCCGGTGGGGTTACATTTAACGGTATCAAATCCGTTCTCTTGAGTACCATCAGGACTCAACTTGGCAAGAACAGATTTGTAGGCGTTTTCAGGGAGGTATGAATATGAAGTACCGCTATCCAAAATCATAGAATCGGTGGCATCATAAGTTTCTCCATCAATAGTCACATTATTAAGAGTGATGACAGGTTCGCTGCCGTCAAAGCTAGCCCAATAATACTCCCCATCGACCTTTTTGTTATCTATTCCTCCAAAAAGCACCGTTCCTGTTTGACCATCTGGACTGTCAAAGTACAAGGAGTAAGCCGCCGATTCAATGTAACCGGCATTATGCAACGCAAATGGCAAATTATCATACTTTTCACCGTCCCCTGTAGATTCAATCTCTTTTGTACCTAATCCAAGGACTCCACCTTGTGGAACACTTGTCTGATTGACACTTGCAAAACGGAAATCTTGCAATTCTCCAGATCCATCGCCAAAGGCGACTGTATCAGTACCATACTCACCTTTTGATCCTGAACCATCGAGGTATCCAATTGAGTATGGAATGTTGAGGTCTTTCCAGCTTGTTGATTTTGACTTGTCAAATGTTCCCCATTGCGTGACACTACCAGAGGTCTCTGGACTAGGGACCCATAAATCTCCAGAGCCAGTATCAATGTCAACTCCAATCTTCTGCTTGTCCGATCCGATTAATAGATATGTAAGATAGTAAGTGACCTTACTTTCCAAAGGCAATGGGAGCTCATCACCATCCGCCCTCTCCACAAGACCGGCAGACGGATCTGGCTCCTTTCTATGAGCTACGAAATCAATACCAAGAACTTTTGGAGCCCTTGCAGTCAAACCATCGACTGGAGCTGAAGAAGAGAAGGAACAAATGGCCAAGAAAGTAATAGCAGCTTTGAGAGAAATCATTTTGGTAATTAAGAAGGGGAAGGAAAAGCAACAGGAGATAATGATCATGGTGCCCTTTTATACTCACTCTTACACCGCGCAACATGGGGATTTTCAAGAACAGCATATCAACCCCTTATTCACCCTCTTACATCACACATATCCCCTTTCAGCAACAAGTACCCACGGAAACTCCACAAACACTGTCTCCACCTCCACCTCCACCACCCCTGGAGCAACACATGGGTTGGGCTAACACAGTGTTGGACGCTTAATCCTGCTGCGAAAATTCGGATGCATGCTGCAAAATTACCTGCATCGAAAGGTGGGTGAATTGACAACCACCAAACCAGACTAACAAAACCTTACTAGCTGATAATTTCAAGCTAAGGATATCCGTTCCAGCCTAGATTGAATCTGTTTGCCAGTATGGAATACATAAACCTATACTCTACGGAATATATTCTTCGCAGCATTATATTGCAAATAATTCAGCCAATTACTTCAACTTCGTAGTCACAATCCTGAACATTTTCTGGCGAGTTTGGTATTTCAGTTTGCAACCTCAGAAAAATAATTTGGAATTCGTTCACCGGTTTAAGTTGGAGCTCCCCACCCCTCCCGGCGTTGCTCAGCGAAGAATATTCTCCACGCTAAAAGCTTATTGTATGAAGGTTAATCTTATTTTCCAATGTATTTGTTTTCAAGAACCGTACACTCGAGTATAACAGTCGGTTATCATGACAATGATCAGCCGTCGATATTTGAGAGGACTAAAAGAATGAGACATAGAAAAAAATACCAACAAGGCTACAAACACTAGCTTTCAAGTCTAGATCTGCTTACTCAAAAAATTTGAGCAACAGAGAATAACGAATACCTACTGGAGTACATGATAATTTCAGAATACTCTGGCTTATGATCACTGATCTTCATTGCTACTGTTGTAGCCTATTTTATACTCGAGACTCTGCATAAATGTTTATTTTATTGATTCTTTTTTTCTGTATTTTTTGTTACCGTGAATGTACGTGGGTAACTGAGTGCTACCCCTACTGATTCTTGGTAATCCAGTCCACAATAGCTTCGCCTGCTTTCTCGGGATCCTCCCGGTGTAAGAAATGCCCTACCTTCGACAAAAGTTGTACTTTAGTATTCAGAGTGTTGCTCAATTTCTTCATCTGCAATTCGTACAATTTTTTGCTCATACAGCCGTCGGTTGCTCCTCCAAGAAGTAATGTTGGCACCTTATCAAAATCAACTTTCCATTTCAATTGCAAATAATTGAAGGGATTAAAAATGCATCTGTAGTAGCCAGTTATTGCATCAATAACGCCATCCTTTCCCACAACTTCCTTGAGGTTTGCAATATCCTCCAGATTATAATTCCATGTTGGTGACCAATACTTCCATAATTTATCCAAGTAACTATCTTTTCCAGCAACATTAGAAATGAGGGGCCTATAGATGGATGTAAATTGCATTGTCAACATGTAGCTCGAAAGGTACACTTGTTCCGGTACATTCCACAAGATTTCATAGGGGCGCAAATTGGCAAGGTAAGGAATTGCAATTCCCACTGCAGATGTTATCACGTCAGGATAGTCTGCAGATGCACGGAATACTGCAATTGCACCCCAATCATGACCTACGAGATGCACCGGTACTAACTTATACTGGGTTACCTCATTTATCCATGCTCCTACATCCAGACCAAGATCCTTGACCCGATACTCGCGAGTATTGTTGCTTTGACTAGATTTTTCATAACCTCTCATCATGGGAGCGAGGATCAATGCCTTGGGGAAGGCTTCAGCCAAATGTGGCCACACACCATTATACGAGGTGTTTTCATCTGGAAATCCATGCAAGAGAAAAATCACCAGACTGAAATTTCCTGCGCGCACATCATCTTCAGGTAAAGACGAGAGTGTACTGAAGGTTCTATTCCCATTATGGAGAAATATTTTATATTGCAACATGAAGACCGATTGATGATCAGGAACAGCTTACGAGAAGAAAGTAGCTATACTTGTGTTGAAGGGGTTTTCCTATAGACATGTAAACCATGGTGTGCAGGACGTACCTTCACATGCTCAAAAATGGGACATCAGCAGGTGATTGACCTCTTGATCAAGTGGGGAACTCGGCTTAATAATAGTTCAAGAATACCCATTATTGAACTTATTCCACATGATCCAACCACAATACACAAGGCTAATGTATTCTCATACACGAAGATTGCCATCCCTAGTGAAATGAAATTAAAAAAATTGGCAAAGTCCAATCCTTATCTCGTAATGCAACTATTTTGGGAATGGTGCATATAGCTTATCTCTCTACTACTACTATAAGGAACACTGAAGCCAAATATCTTTCAGACCGCTCATTTATTTTACCTTACTTTTAGCATGCCAATCAACCCAATCAGATACGTTACCAAGGTGGATTTATCCATACCTGGTGGCGACCAAAACCAATTGCACAACAGATGGCACCCAGATATTCCTGCTACTGCAACTATTTACCCCGAGGAAACAGTCAAAATTGAATGCTTAGAATGGACAGGTAATCAAATTAAGAACACAGATGATGCTGATGATTTGAGAAATGTGGATCTCACGAAAATCCATTACTTATCTGGCCCGTTCCACATCGAAGGTGCACAACCAGGTGATTGCTTGGTGGTGGAGATTAAAGATGTACAACCTTTAGAGAGGCTGCCTTGGGGCTACTGTGGTATTTTCCACAAAGATAATGGAGGTGGATTCTTGGAAAGGTTCTATCCTGAAGCCGCTAAAGCCATTTTTGATTTTGAAGGCATTCATTGTACCTCCAGACACTTACCACATGTCAAGTTCACTGGTTTGATTCACCCGGGTATCATGGGTACTGCCCCATCGCAGGAAATCTTGGATGAGTGGAATAAGCGTGAAACTCATCTTGTAAGCACTGAGGGGAATTTGCACGGAACTACTGTGGCTCAGCTACCTGAGCCAAAGAACTGTCTCCCGGGACTGGCCACTGGAGAACTAGCCGCAAAAATCGCTAAGGAAGGTGCACGAACTATACCAGGAAGACCAGAACACGGTGGAAATTGTGACATCAAGAATCTTTCTCGTGGATCGAAATGTTATTTCCCAGTGTATGTCCCTGGAGCTAAGTTTTCTGTTGGGGATTTGCATTTCTCACAAGGCGATGGTGAAATCTCCTTCTGCGGAGCAGTCGAGATGCCTGGAGTAATCACCATCAAAACTTCAATCATCAAGGATGGTATTTCCAAACTTTCGCTTACATCACCCATGTTTATTCCCGGAGATGTACCAAATCAATACGGTCCATCGCGGTACTTGACGTTTGAAGGATTTTCTGTCGATGAATCAGGGAAACAGCACTTCCTTTGTACCACAACTGCTTATAGACAAGCATGTATCCGTGCTATTGAATACTTGAGACTTTTCGGATACAACGATTACCAGATTTATCTACTCCTTAGTACTGCTCCGATTGAGGGTCATGTCGCTGGAGTCGTTGATATCCCCAACGCATGCACCACTATTGGAATCCCCATGGATATATTTGATTTCGATATCTCCCCGTCAGCAGCAGCAGAAATAGCAACATCAGCAAGTGAATTAGATATGGGTAATTGTGCGTTTGTGACTGGTCTGAACCACAAAGTTCATTATAAATTCAAATAGCCCTCTCAATGTATATTTTATTTACTAAGGTCTGACATCTCAATTGGCTGAGACGGAGGTTGAGGCACCTCTCCTCTCTCCTGCTGATCCAACATGTTATCAAAAAAAGTAGTTCTCAACTCCTTCCATTGCGTCATGTATGTAGATAAAGCCACCAAGATCACGGCACTTAGCACTTGTAAACACCACCAGAGTGAAGATGTTGGGAACTTTCCTGTATACAACCACACCACAATCAAGTTTATTATGTGAACAGTAACAGCAAAGTCCCATGCTAATTTGGATCTTCCAACTATTATGGTGACAAATGCGACGCATAGAAGAGAATCAAATAGCCACAATAAAAACAATGTCAAACCCATTGCATTATCTGATGATATGAGTTCCCACAGGAAGATCCAATCGATCTCAAAGTTGTATCCGTTGAGTGAGGACACAAGGTAAAATATTATGAGTGCTGTGAGGTAGTAAAAGCATTGTAGAATAACTATCTGGAATAGTAATTTGGACGGATTTGTTATATCGGAGGAAGTAACTCCGCTGAGGAGTCTATATCCATTCATTACGAAGTTGAAAGTTGCTTCAATAAAAGTAGCATTCAATTACGTATCGATTTTTCAGACACTTTTTTGTTTTTTGATGTGATCTACGCGCGCCCCGGTACGTGTGCTCCTGCACCACTCTTTGCTACAACACTTGTACGGTAATATTCATTTCTCCTGCTTTCATTTCATCTCCTCTTTTTGGTCTTTTTTGCTGGCTTTGCCTTCGTTTCTCTATCAGTCTTTGTCTTCTTGTATGATCTCTCTCCTCCTTCCTTCTTCGCTTCATGTGCCTTTCTCTTTTTACTATTTACCTTCTTACCGTGTTTGGTGAGTTGTTGCATAACTTCTGTCTTGTGTGCTTTTTTATCCTTCTCACTTTCAAACCAGGTTCTCTTCGGTCTTGAGCCAATTTCCTTTTCATGTTTCATCATGTTGGAAGCTTTGGTGAGTTCCATTTCTGCCTGTAAGAGTTCCTTAGCCGATTGCTCTTCGTCCAATACTTCTTGAATTGTGTCTTTCTTTTCTTCCACAATCTTATTAAGTTCCTCCACTTCTTTCCAATCGACATTTCTCGAAACAGCTTTGGTTCCCTCAGTTAATGACTTGATAGCATCTTTGACGATGCTTCTATCCTGGGTCGACTCGCCAACAAAAGTGATCGACTTACCATCTCTTCCAGCTCTTGCTGTTCTACCAACTCTATGCAAGTACACCTCATGTGATTTAGGCATATCGTAATTGATAACAATTTCAATCTTGGGAATATCCAATCCTCTAGCTGCCAAGTCTGTACAAATTAAAACCGGTACCGTCAAATTTTTGAAGTCGTTGACACTCTGGAGACGTTGCTCTTGAGTTAACGATCCATGCAATTCTGAAACCTTCATCCCCAATAATCCAAGAACAATCCTCAATCTATGCGCCGTCTCCTTTCTCGCCACAAACACAACCATTCGATTTTGCTGTTTCGGGTCTATGTATTTCAAGAGCTGGAAGAGTAATGCCGGCTTCAAGTGTTCTCTCTTTCTAATTCTCACAAATTCTTGCATCAAGTTGTTTGCAGCTGCCTTGGGGGGATCGATCATAATTCTTACTGGTTTTTGTAATGATAACTGAATCAAGTCTTGAATCTTGGTGTTCATAGTGGCAGAAAACAATAATGTTTGTCTTTTGTGTTTTGGAATCAACGCCAAAATTTCAGTCAATTCGGCTTGGAAACCTTCGTCTAACATTCTGTCGGCCTCATCAATAACCAAAACTTCCAACGAATCAATATTGAAACTAGGCGAATTACGAATGTGATCAATTAATCTACCAGGAGTGGCGATAACAATATCAGGTCTAGTTTTCAATTGCTGCTCTTGCTGTCTCAAATTCAAACCACCTACTGCTAATCCAAAACTCAAATTGTTGACAAACCGCCCAATCTTCTTACCAACATCACAAACTTGGATGGATAACTCTCTTGTTGGAGTCAACACGATGACTCGCGTGGATGACACCTTTGATGGTTTATACAACAATCTTTCAATAATCGGGATCATATATGCAGCAGTCTTACCGGAACCAGTCTGGGCACCGGCAACAATATCCTTACCCATTAGGGCAATTGGTATGGATGCCGATTGAATTGGTGAGGGGCGAGTGTATCCCAATTGAGACAAACCTTTCAATACTGGACGGGATAATTGCAACGATTGGAATGTCGTATGGGTTTGTTCTTTGGCAGCTTTTGCTTCATTTTCATCAGCATAAAATTCAGCCATCTGCTCTGCCGTATCTTCAGGGTCGTCAGGTGTCTCAGAATCCGAGGCAGGATACTCTTCATCCATATCGGCATCGGAAGCTTCTTCAACTTCATCCTCATCCTCATCTTCTCCGTTTTCTCCTTGTTGCTGCTGTCCATCTTCTACTTCATCTGCAGTTCCCATTCCGAAACCATCCAATGCCAATTCATCGTCATCGCCAGCGTTGTCGTTATCATTACCTTCCTCATCTTCATCGTCCACTTCATCATCTTCTGATTCCTCCAGCTTCACATCACCTCCAGCCATATTCACCAATCCACCTTTTCTCCTTAATATCCCATCCAAATCAACATCTTTCTTGGCCTGTTGCACGCTCTCACTATCTTTGTCCACCTTAAAGTCCCACCCTTCGAACGAAGTAGTTTCCATATCATCCACGGCAAACTGGAAATCAGGATTCAAGTCTTCATGCTCCTCATTTTCTTCATTTGTATGCTTTTGTTGTTGTTGTTGTTGCTTCTTCTTCTTACCCTTTTTCGGTTTGGCAACCTTTTCTTCTTCAGATTCGGAATCCTCGTCAAGGTCGGGGATATTTTTTTCAGTCTCAGAATCGCTATCAATTGTTAATACAAAGTCATCCTTCGGAACTGCAACTGCTTTGGCAGTTTCCTTCACCTTCTTTGCCATGACCCTCGATCTTATGTTATATCTCAAACACAATAGTGTCTCTTTCTTTCGTTTCTAGGTTTATGAGATGAGTGAAAAATAAATGCGATGCGCTGCACGTGACACAAATATTGCTTGATGTTCCTACCTACAATTTCCAACGTATCCTTGTACTTATATTACACTATCTACTTCGTTCTATAGTGGAATCCCTCTGTGGTTACACTAACCAACTCATCCAAATCGTAAAACTCCTCGTCATCCTCTTCTGGATCAGAATCTTCCAATAACTTTGTATCGAAATTGAGCTCTCCTCCCATATCTTTACCTTCAAGACTCAACAATTGAGCATTTCTTCTGATATCTATCAATGATTGGATTTGTTTCTCTGTGTCATCCGAAAGTTGGCCTGGTTTGATCATACCTCTCAACATTTTTAATCCATCAAGCCACACATATTTGTTTACTTCAGTGTCAGTGTAGAAGGAGAGAAGCTTACGATTGTTGTCTCCGATAAGAGTGATCTTCTCATACGAAATTGTTCCCTTTACTGTGACAATTTGATTCGGTTTAGTTTCAGCAACTCCACTAACAGCAAGATGGTGATTGACACCAGGGGCAATGTATCCATTCACATTGCCATTCACAGAAGCAGCAGTTGAGGAGTTGGTATTGGATGATCCACCAGGTGAAACACTTCCATGATCACCCAATTTAGTGCTTCTAAAGTCCACTATGTCCAACAACCTAATCAGTTGGTTCTCCAATTCTTCGTACGATGGGTTTACCGCAGCCTTCTCAGCGTACTCCTTGTAATATAAAAACTTTCTGTTGGGGGACAACGAAATAAAATAATACTTGTTGGTGCCCTGTTGCTTAAAGTTCGTCATCGAATTCACCTTTAATAATTGTTCTCCATGTTGTTCTGTGTGTACCCACGACCCTTTCAACAACTGAATCACTCTCTGTTCACAAACAAAGTCCATAACTTCTTGGGATAAGTCTCTGTTGAACTCATTGAACTGAGATTTCCAGTTTTCTTCATGCTGCTTTTTCAAATTCTTGATTTGGTTGTGTCTTAATTGATAAGATGTCTGCGTAGAGGTGACATCCACACACTCCTCGATTGTTTTCTTCTTCAGCGCCATGTCGTTTTCAACGAAATCGAGCTGACATTCCAATAAGTGCAAAATTTTGTCAACGTCATTAGAATCCTCCAACTGAGCTCTAGTTTCCTGCCATAATATGAGACAGTTATTCATAGTGTAATAAATCATCAATTCCCAACTTAAAATATTATCGTATAACGTCGGGTACTTCTCCTTCTGATGGAAAACTCTGAGGGATAAGTCGGTCACCTTACCAATGAAAAGATATAAGGGAAATGTTCTGTTGTGGTTACTCATCATCAATTCTTCATGGAATCTCTTTTTAAATGTAATATTGGGGTCTTTCAAGAAAATCTTCAAGTCCATAGCCAATAGAATGGTCAAGTTGTCCACAACAAATTTGCGCGGATCCGCCGTGAAACCGGCTTTAATATACTCTTCGGTAGTTGCAACTGTACCGTACTCGTTCAAGGAAACTTCCAAAAACATAAATAAGTTGTTCAACATCACTTGGTGCGATTTGATCGACAAGTCAAACCTGGTCACACTCAAAAAGTCGTTCAAATTGTAATACGACGACTTCAATGTATGGATACCGTCCAAAATAGACCGATCGTCCGTATCAATCAAATTGCCCACGGTCGAGAAGAATGCAACGTGCTTCAATCTACCAGCCAAAGTGATAATCCCGTTATACTCATGCTTTAATGCTTTGTTGATTAAGTCGCTGACCAATTTGATCGAGTTGTAGGTGATTTTGTTGTCCTGTAAGTACAATTTTTGAGTCATAATGTCCAATACGTCCAAATACTCAATAAGACACTCATAGAGGGGTAAGTATTTATCAATGGAGGATGCCAGAGTCTCGTCATCTCTCGACTTGAAAATGGTTCCGGAAATCAAGATGACTGCAATCTTCAAAATCGCCTTATACGTTTCGGTTGACATATTGGGAGAAACAATCGAAAAGAGAGTGGAAAACAATGTGTGGTCCAACACTCTAGTGAAGTCGTTCAGCACTGCATCTCCTCCAACTATGCAATCAAGCAACTTTGCCAACACCACGATGGAATTCACCTTTTCTTGTTTGTCCTTGCCAAGGATGTTAGTTTTGAGAACTGTTGCATAGTTGATGGCTGTGGGGGCATCCAATTTATTCTTCGATATGTTGTCTGGAAGGAGAGTTAGTAAATGAAAAAGAGCCTTAGGTGAGCGATCGATCCTAAGCGTGTATGGATTCGCTAAAAATATCGATCGGTCAAGAAATCTGCTGAAAAATTCCCACTGGTGGGTTAATGATCCATATACATACTCTTACTCAACAAATCGTTAAGCTTATGGTTGATGGTACGAGATGAGTCGGCCATTTTGTATTAGCTAGAGGATCCACACGAGACGATTCAAGACTTTTGGAAAAGTGTTTTTGGGTAGATTTTTGTTTCGGAAATTTCACGATGTTACGGGGCTATTGTTAGTGTTAAGGGACGTTTTGAGTAAAAATCTCGTCAAGAATTTGATTTTTTTTTTTTTCAATCCGGCTTTTATTTACTTTTATTTTTCCTTTGCTTTATCACTTGGGTTAGTAGTTCCAGTCCTCTCCCGCTTAATCAATTTCAAAGATAATCCGTGACAAACTAAGTAGTTTTGAAGAAGAATGAAATAAAAAACATGCAATTACTCAGGTACGTCGACTTCTTCACCTTATATATGCATTCGAACGTGTGGACCCTTGGCGGAAAAAGCGAAGATGTTACGAAGTGTCGCCTTGTGGAGCAAAAGTTGAAAAATTATAAAGTATGAAAACGTATAAACTCGCCATTGAGGCGGATGCTAACATTGGAGAAGGTCTTGCCACGTCTTTTTAGAGCCTTTTTTACGGAGGCAGACAGAATTGGGGCAAAGAACTAATCACTTGTGGGCGCAGTGTATACTCTCTTCTCAAGCTGTAAATATTAGTCTCACCTGGTGTAGCATAGACACTTTGAGTAGGCGACTCTTCCACTATTAAGCGTCATATCGGCGAAGTGAAAAAGAAAAAAAAAAAAAAAAAAGCTATCGGAACTTCATGTTAGCATGGATGGAAAGGACGCAGTACAGTACCGATCTAGAATGAACTCTTTCTTCTCGAGCAATTCCTATACCACTATGCTGCAGATGAAGTGTCACTATATGTTAACTGCCCCAGGAAGCCACGTCTAGCAGCGGACACTCATTTTTTTTATTATTTGCAATCTGCGGTGAAAGGGTCGTTAAAAGGTTGCATGCAGCTAATATGATGTCCTCTTTGGTTCCATGCGGCTCTCCGCCTAAAAGAGCTTAGGAAAAGGGATGAACCGCTTCAAAAAGCAAAAGAAGCAGAAAACCCCTCCCCCGCACGTAGTATCTTCGAACCTTTACATGTCGATTGACTATTAACTATAAGTTATGTTTATAAGCAGTGCCGAACTTGACCAACCTCTTCACTTGTGTATGCTAGCTCTTTCATCTATCTTCTCTCGTTTAACTCTATTAAAGCTGGTAACTAGGTGACACTCTCAACATGAAAAACCCTATCCTTAATATTCCATTCTCTCTCATAATGAAATGCGGGTTATAATGCCAATGGAAAGCTTGCTGTCGCTTGTATTTCGCCTGTACTCACAAAACAGAACTGTTCGTACCCCAACGTCAACCATCACCGCGACAGTGTGTCCCTCCTGCCGTATCGTGGTGAATTGACAGAATTCTATATGCCGAACTTTTTTTATACGACCACGGTGCCCCCGTATAAAAACGCGAATGGGCCGATTTCACTCTTTGCAACATTGCATTGTTATCTTTACTTCCCTATTAGCAAAATATACCATCAATATGACTTATTCTGATATAGACAGAGGCAAAAATATATGAGCCACGTTCCATACCGAAACTCCTTAGTATGTGCTCTGTGATGAGTTTTTTTTTTGGCTTGTTTTCGGATGTGGAAATGGCAATGCAGTTTCCGTTCATCCCCCCCCCACCCCACTTAATCCCTCCCCCCACTCTCCACCTTTGCACAGGCTCATATTGAGATCTTTTTTGTTTGGATAATCCTGCACGCAGATTTTCTAAAACTATAACAGATTTTTTTCTTTTAAACAATGCACTTTGTAATTTCAATCTGAGCTTTTTTTTTTCAAGAGGAATTTGACACATACGCACCCGCTTATAGGCAAGATCTCAAACGAGTAGGGCTTACTCAATTCAATTCACCGGCGTACTGACTGCCGAGAACGTAAGATCATTGAGGATCGTAACCTGGGACTCGTAAACATTCTTTATCAAGAATTGGCTGTCCGCTTTCCCCTCACACAGGAATTGCCGTTTTAACCGTCTCCTATTCTAACAGAGAAAGACAACGCCATAAACTGCGTTGCACTCACGCAATCAATCATTCCTAACTATGAGTTTCTTAAAACGCGATAAATCCCGTAATAATATGAAAATTAGCTTGGGTGCTGCTGCTGGCCAGTTACCCCCAGATTCTTATGGCTACGATAAGTCAGGCAACACTAACTCAGAAACCCCACTCTCCCCTACTAATATGAGTTATAATGACCCATCCTTAGCGTCCCCAAAGTCTGAATCACCACCTGTGATAACCGCGAATGATGGACACTCTGATTCACCAAGGCTACATTTCAACTCTTTCTATGACGAAGGAAATAACGGGGGAGGCAGCCATGGTGAAGGTGAGGATAGCGGAACTGGTGGTGGTAATAGCAGCGACGCAAGACCTCTCGATATGGATCAGCTAACCGCTTACTTGAGAAAGCCCCTGGCAGCAAAAAAGTACACTGCTTCATCAACTTCAGAAGCATTATATAGTCCACGGCTGTCCATTGTTTCCGCCAACTCATCCACGCCGAATCAAAACTCATCTAATGAGGGTACAGAATCGATAGGCGCCATTGCCGAATCACCTGCTCCCTCGCAACTTAAGGATGACTATAAGGGGTTCCATGCCAATCATAGAGGAAAGGGAACAAACAACGTCCCTCCATTAAGCCAGCCAATAAAACCAAGATTTAGAAAGAAAGGCGGATCGTTACTAGGGAAATTAATATATTCCAGTAGACGCGAGTCCGAAAATCCGTCTTCGGCGTCTTTGGCTGCCAATGCCTCAGGTGAAGAAAATTTGGAGCACAAGAGTGATGACTCTGCATCCAAACAACGACTGACATCACTTACTATTCCCTTGCATAACATAAGATCAACTTCGCTTGGTGGTAATATTACATCTGGGGTTAACCAAGTGGGCTCGATAGTACCTTCAAACTTCAACATTTCCAGACGAAGCACTGCATCGTCAACTGGGTCCCAATCTTCGCATAAGCATAAATTCAGACTTCCTTCCATATCGTTAGACCATCATCACCAGCTGCTGCATGTACAGGATGCACCACAGTCGGGACACAGTAACGGAGCCCCTGGCCTGGCTTCTCATAAGTCACTGGTACTGCTGGGTCGCCTGCAAAACCTGAATGACCTTGAAGTACCAGAAACAGTACCAGAGTCACAAAACGATGAGAGCAGCGACTCTAGTGCAATAAAGGGTACAAAGTTCGATCTCGATATGAACCTTGATGAAATGCATGGTATTGTAAAGTTTCCAACGGGAAATAACAAAGATATCTCCAATACTGATTACAGTCACACTTTTACGAAACCTAGAACACTGATTACGGATAAAGGAGAGCCGTCTGAACCGGAATCTGGGACACCTCGTTCAAAAGGAGTGGGAACAGCAGCAGCAGCTACAACAGCAGCAGCATCTTCATCGTCTACTTCGGTATCTGCCTTGCCATCAATGCCAGCATCAACTCCTGCAACTGCATCAGCGCAAGCTTACCAGCAACCTGTATCTGAAATGCTTCGTAACCCAATGAAACTGTCTATCTCTGCTGGAGTATTCGATGGTCAGCTGCCTGGTAAAGCAGCATGGAAGGCTCCTGATAGCTGGGACGTTAAAATTGATGCCAAGCCACCAATATCGGTGTCGGAATCTGAGGACATGAAACAGGATCAGGATGAAGAAGATGAATGTTCTTCACATTGTTCTTCCGAGTCCACTGTTCTGTACTCAAGTGAAGAACCCAAAGACATTACTGACGAGAAGAAACAACAGCATCACCATCACCATCATCACCACCATAAAAGCAAGGGAACGTCACCAAACCTAGTCGAATTTATAACTCCAAGGACGAACTTACCCGTTCTTTTTGGATCTAGACAAATTTCTCACGTCATGCCACTTACCTCTGCTCCTTCTAACACAAAGGGCCCTAACCATATTGTCCGTGTGTTCAAACAAGACAATACATTTGCTACTATTTTGTGCCCGCTTGAAACGACAACGGCTGAATTGTTAAGAATTGTGCAAAAAAAATTCTTCCTTGAATCTGTTGCCAACTACCAGATTTCCGTATATATTGGGTCGTCTGTTAAAGTCTTGGAACCATATGAAAAACCATTGAAGATACAGATGGGGTTGCTCAAGCTCCTGGGATACACTGACAATGATAACTTAGATAAGATTGGCCGAGAGGATTTATCATTCCTTTGCAAGTTCGTTCTTGAGGATATCTATTTGAGAAACTTGACTCATGAAGAGGAAGTGATGCTTAGTAAAGATTACGTCGATGTCAATATTAGTGGATTAAATTTGAAAAATATTCCGATCATTTTCCACCAGCATACCTACGAGATCGAAAAATTAAATGTCGCCGATAATCCTTCTATTTACATCCCATTGGATTTCATTCAATCTTGTTATAACTTAACTAGTATAATATTCTCGAGAAACGGATGTTCCAATTTCCCGATGAACTTTTTGGAGGCTAAAAAGTTGACCCAGTTGGATATGCAAAAGAATTTTCTTGATGAGTTACCTCCCAAGTTTGGCATCCATTTGCGCAACTTAACTCATTTGAAACTTAATAGTAACCAGTTAAGCTCACTTCCAAAATCTTTCGGAAAATTACAAGGCTTGGTTAGTCTTAATTTGAGTTCAAATTACTTTAACAGCTATCCCGAAGCAATCAGTGAATTGGTGAATTTAGTGGATTTAGACTTGTCGTACAACGATTTGTCGCTGTTGCCGCAATCCATCAGCAAGTTACAAAAGTTGGCGAAATTGAACTTGTGTACCAACAAATTAGAGAAATCTCTTCCACAGTATTTCACAAACTTAAGGTCATTGAAAAGATTAGACATTCGGTACAACATGATCAGCAACATAGATGTTTTAGGCTCCCTACCCCTGCTTGAAGTGGCATATGCATCGAAAAATAACATATCTGCATTCAGTGATCGCATGGATAACTTGAGGTTGTTACATTTTGATAGAAATCCAATCACTGATTTGCAATTTGAAAACTTGCTACCTATCTTGACTGTGTTGGACCTTTCAAAGGCTAAAATCACATCGGTTCCTTCTGATTTCATCAGGAAGATTCCCAACATTGAAAAATTGGTTTTGGATAAAAATCATCTTGTAAACTTACCGGATGAATTGGGGAATTTGCCTAAGTTGGCATTCCTTTCGATTTATGCCAATAACTTGCAAGTTTTACCCAGCACAATTGGTCAATTGACTAGTTTGCTGTATTTGGACTTGCACTCGAACAACCTACAGGCATTGCCTGACCAGATTTGGGACTTGAAGTCACTATCAGTATTGAATGTTAGTAGCAACATGTTGACAAATTTCCCTAAACCACCCTTATCAGTTGCTAAGCGTATTTCACTGTCAGTTAATTTCAAGAGTTTATTTGCAGAAGCCACTGGCGGTGTTGTGGTTGAATCAAGAAGAGGAAGTACAACCACAACAACAACTGGCGGAGAAAGTAGTAGTAATGTGAGTACACCAAGAACACCGTCAGAAGCTGAAGAAGCTGATGGTTACATTGCTAGTAGGAGAATTGGAAACGATGGCAACACGCCAACAAACAACAACACGATTGCTAAGTCTCCCACACTATCACTTGCCGATAGTCTTCTGATTCTTACTCTCGCTGATAATCGTCTCAATGACGAATGCTTTGAATCGATTTCGTTTCTTACAGAGTTGAAATCTCTCAATTTGTCGTATAATTTCCTTTTGGAAATTCCTGAAGGGGCAGTGAGACGTCTCGCCAAACTTGTGGAGTTTTATGTATCCGGAAATGAACTCACCTCATTGCCCACAGATGATTTAGAAAACTTAAAGGCATTGAAGTTGCTCCACTTGAACAACAATAAGTTGGTCTCATTACCAGCTGAATTGAGCAAGTTGACAAACTTGAACACGTTGGATGTTGGCTCAAACCAGTTGAAATATAATATTTCCAATTGGCCATACGATTGGAACTGGCATTGGAATAAAGCGTTGAAATATTTGAATTTTTCGGGTAACAAAAGATTTGAAATTAAACAGAGCCACATAAAGAACCCGGAAACTGGTGAGGACTTTGACAGTTTACTCGTATTAAACAATTTAAAGGTATTGGGGTTGATTGATGTCACATTGACTACGTCTGCTGTGCCAGATCAGAGTACAGAAATGAGAATTAGAACTACTGCTTCTGAACTTGAAAATATTGGATACGGTGTATCCGATTCAATGGGACCTCGCGAAGCAGTTTCATCAAGAGATATCTTCATCCAAAAGTTCCGGGGAAACGAAGGTGAGGTTTTGATTTGCTCTATTGATGGAAAGTTGGGCCCGACACTGATTGGACACAAGGTTTCTGCTGCGGCCAAGAATGCGTTCGTGCCTAGTTTTACCGAAGAGTTAAATAAATTGAAAGATGGCGAATCAGTACAAGATGCAATTAGGAGAGCTTTCCTTTCTACAAACAAGGAAATAAATGGATACTTCTCTGCATTGAAAAACAACATATCCGGTTACACTCTGAAAAATGAGGCTCTTAACGGGTTGAGTTTGCGAGATGAAGGATCATCTGGTTGTTCAATTACCATTATTTACATCAAAGGTAAGAAACTCTACACTGCTAATATTGGTGATATAGAAGCTTTACTTTGCCGCAATAATGGTGACCATGTGTTACTCACAAGCAAGGATGACCCAACAACTAGAAGTGAATTTGAGCGAATCAGAGCCTCTGGAGGATATGTTTCTGGGGACGGTGCTTTAGATGGCGAATTGCCCATCAGTAGAGGTGCCGGATTTTTCACATTTTTACCTCATACCCATTCTGGTCCTAATATTACAGAATACGACATTTCAACAGGTGCTAACGGTGGCAGTGGTGGTCATTCTGGATTTGGCTTAGCCGGATCACCTAGTGGAATCAGCGATATGATTATTCTTGGTACCAAAGTGTTATGGGATTACATCACTTATGAACTCGCGGTTGATATCTTGAGGCAAGAAAAAGATGATCCTATGAGAGCAGCGCAAAAGTTAAGAGATTATGCAATATGCTACGGTGCCACAGATAAAATCAATGTGATGGTGATTACATTGGGAGAAAACAAGACGCATACACAACAACAGCAAGGCTACTTGCTGAAACTGAAATATGGGCCATCCAACCTTAAGGATAGTCCCGAGTTGATCTATGGAAATAATAACCTGCTGAAAAAGAGAAGAGGTAGATTCCAACAAGTTGCAGGCGACTCAACACTAAGAAGGTTGGAGGAAGAGATCGACCCACCAATTGGGGAGTTGGCGCTTGTTTTCACAGATATCAAAAACTCAACTTTGTTATGGGACGCATATCCGGTTGCAATGAGATCTGCTATCAAAATTCATAATGCAATTATGAGACGACAATTAAGAATTGTGGGTGGTTATGAGGTCAAGACCGAAGGAGATGCGTTCATGGTTTCCTTCCCACTGCCATCATCAGCATTACTATGGTGCTTCAATGTACAACAGCAGTTAATATCTGCGGATTGGCCCACAGAAATATTGGACACAGAAACTTGCTGTGAGATCTCGGACTCGGATAAAAATATAATCTTTAGAGGTTTATCTGTGCGTATGGGTATCCATTGGGGCTCTCCGGTATATGAACTAGACGTCGTCACTAGAAGAATGGATTACTTTGGACCAATGGTGAACAGAACTTCGAGAATCAATGCAGTAGCTGATGGTGGTCAGATTGCTGTATCCTCGGACTTTTTGGAGGAAATTGGTGGTCTCATGAAGATTCACGAAGAAATTAAGAGTGGTAAAACTACAATTGCCGAAGCTTACCTGGGCAATAATGCCATAGGAGAAGCCATTGAACGAGAATTAACCCAGCTTGAAGAGATTGGAAGTGTTTACTTTGAAATTGGTGAACGCAAATTGAAGGGTTTGGAAATTCCAGAATTGATCACCTTGGTGTACCCAGACAAATTGAAGGTGAGATATGAAATTTTTGAGAACCATAGACGCATGCTTGAAGAGGCGGAACAAAATGGTACCCTGTCTGGCGTATCTAATAGTCTTACAGGAGGAGAGTCTGGGCCCAGAGTAGTAGGCTCGTTGCCCGTAGAATGCATATATGGATTGAGACTGATTTCATTGAGATTAGAGAACATTGCTCTCTATTTGAGTGAGGGATCTCTTCAGAATGAATCTTTCCAGAAAACTTCGTCATCTACTATTGCAGAGGCTATTTCGTTCAAGGAGAATGATCTAATCGGGATGTTGAACCATATTGTGTCTAGAATTGAAAACAATGTGGGAATCTTTCATTTGAGACAAGAATTGGATAGAGCTAAGGGCGGGGATGGTTCACTAGTTAGGGGTTCTGCAAGTGTGTGGGATATTGTAAGTGAAGTGACGGCTCTATTAAATCAATTGAAGATACAGGAGTTAAAAGATAGCTAGATTTTTAGTCCCAGATAAAAGTAAGGAAATTTCAAGTAGTAGTCGATGCTTTTTTTTTTTTTTTTGGCTTTTTGGATAGCTGCAAAAAGATAGGCGAGTGTATTCCGTAAATTTTCGAAATCCTATTGTTAAAAAGAAAACAAGTGTATGCAGTCTTTACCTCACAAAACTTTGTAGAACTCAAGATCAGACACAAGTGTACGTAAAGCTACAAGGAGCTGTCAGAGCAATATTCATAGCATTAATTCAGCGGTTCATTACCAAAATGTCTAGAAATGTTTACCCGTTGAATACCTCATTGCCTCGAAACGATTCGTATGTGTATAGTGAAGATTCTCTTCGAGAAAGATCCCCATCATTACTGGGGAATGGTTTCTACGAGTATAACACTTTCACGGCAGATCAATTACGGTCTTTACCATTGATCCGAGAATTCAGCTACGGACAAACATTGGGACAAAGGTCCAATGCTCAAATAGAGGCTTGGCTGGATAACAAAAATTTCCCCATGGGCGGACCTGATTTGATCCATTGGGGTAATTACCATGGGGTCAGATCAACTCAATTCTTGGACCATGACTTCGGTTTTGCTGGCGGAAAAGGTGAGTACACTGATTCAGATGGAGCGGATTCACAAGACCGCAAAAATGATGATGGATACGTTGGTTACTACCATTACGCCAATGGCCTCGATTGCTCTAGTGATGCGAACATAGAACAATATATATGTAAACTCTTGGGCATCGAACGTGTCGGCGTTAATGAGTACAAAAAGTTACCAGAAGAATTATTATCCAATATGCTTCAGCAGCAAATCAGCATTAAGAGAAGTTCCTCGGCTTCCAACCCGTCATCTCCAACAACTAGCTCATCAACCTCATCCATATCCTCATCATCCGCCACATTCTCTATGGCATCGGTCACATCTCCTACCAATTTAACTTCCAGTAGAAGAGAGATGCTAATCACTTATTGTACATACAACATCTTCAGCAAGTCGGATTTTCGTGCTCGCTATGTGATTAACATGTCCAACCCTATTAGAATTGATAAATCTTACCAAATCATACACAATGTCACTAGGAAAACGGTGTCATACAACGAAGAGACTATCCAGACAAGTCTACGTCCTCAATATTGGGAGGAATTAAGGGCTTCTCAACTTGTACGACTCTTTACTCAACTTGATGATCCTTCCAAGCAATTAGCAGGATTAGTAAGCTTGCCTGATTTAGTAGCAACAAAGGAACAACTCTTGAGTTCGATTAATACCTTGTGTTCTTTCATCCCCAAGGGTTATATTACTAATTTCAAGCCTAACAATGGGTTTAGTAGTGGTTGGGGAGACAAAAGAGATGGACATAGCAAAACTGTACAGTATAAGAATCACCTTATTGATACATTGATAAGAATATGCCAAATGGCTGGAGGAGAAGGTTGTGAATTGGCAATTTCTGTGATTAAGAACAAAATTTGTACCGAACTGGGAGAGTGGGACTACATTTTGCTTCAGTTACTCAAAGTGCAAATTGGGTCTAACAATGAACAAGAATTCATTCACCTAATTCACGACCATATCACTACGCATCAGCCATCAACCCAATACTCACTTATACTATTGGAGCAAGCCAAATTCCTAATTTCAAAGAAAAACTACTCGCTTGCATTAAAAATTTCTGAGAAGTGTATTGAAAGCTTGCCACTTGATTTTGATTCTTGGTTCACTCTTGCGTTATGTTATATTCTTGCTGGACAATTCGAAAAGGCGCTTATTATCATAAATTCACTTCCCGTCATAATTGTACATAAACAAAGGAATAACGACACTGACAAAGTTTCCGGAATCTCCGACTATTTCACTAACGCATTCATAAGTCGCCTAAACGAATCCCATGAGGAGGTTATTAGTGAAAGAACATTCTTGGAATATTTTCCCAAACCAGTCGTGCCCGTCAAGCAATACCCAAGACTTAATTTGAGCAGGAGTAAATCTTCAGCTAATAAGTTTGTGGATGAAGGCTCTATACATAAGATGTGGAATAAGTTGTTTTTGTTCGATTCAACCTTAAGACATCCATTCACAGGAAATCAATTCTACCAATCGCCTTTGTTGAACGCAACACCAAAGGAACTTTCATCAGTTGATCCGAACCTCATTAAGGCTTGTGGACCGGCATCACTCAAGCTGATGCTTGGAGCACAATCTGGAGGTACTTCAACAAGCTCTATCCTAGATTTCACACAAAGTTCAACATGGGGTAGATGCTATGATTTGTTGACTTTATTTGTTGGAATTATCGGCTGGGACGAACTAGTTGCATTGAAGGAGTCTGTATTCAAGCAAAGGCAACAAGAACAACAGAAACAACAGGATCAATATAATGAGCCAGCAGTCAAAAAAGATACCTGTGTGGGAGATCTTCTTGATCAGGGTAAATACCAATGCGAACTTTGGTTGGATCAGCTATTTTTGATACTCTATGAAGATTTAAAAACACTAATGTCAATCACTGGGCCTAACAAGGCACAAGAACACAGCGCTTTGGAGTGGGAAATGCTAGGCTTTCTTGGATGGTCAGTTAAGTTCAATATTGAAGAGTCTATATGCGCTTTGATCACATCCGTCAAGGGGAAAGAAATGGCTGGAGGCTTTGATTATTTTGGCACTGTGCAGCTATTAAAGATATACGATGAATTCATTCTTAGTGACATCAAGGATTCGCAGATTGATATCTTTAACGATGCTTATGATGGCGAATTTTATTCCAACAAGCTCTTAGTTTCGAAATATGGAGACGAGAAAGCGCGTGCCTTCGTGCAAGATCTTGAGTCAAACTTGCTCAATATAGACTTTATATTACTACTTCTCATGAAGTTGATCAGTTGGAACTTGAGATGGTACCAGTACGTACCCAATAACCTTATTTCCAAGATTTTAACAAAGATTATTGTGAAGTATGATCCAGTCTTCGTCAAGGGGAAAATACGAGTCATATTCGAGACCAATAAGAAAAAACCTAATGTCAAGAGTAAGTCTGGCTCTAAATTTGGATTTGGCTTTTTGGTTGGTGGAGGTAGCAGTAAAACTAAAAAGAAACCTGATCAAGAAGACGACCACCACTTTGTCGATGGAGATACGATAATTGACTACACTGAGTCGTTGATCAACTGGATAGAGTCATTGAATTGATATACCTACTAAAATATAAAAATAAATCACATTACTCCGTCTTTGCCTTCTTATTACCTCCTAACACCTTCTTTCTCTGTTTAATCATATACGTGTACAACATATAGAGTCCAGGTGGATATGTCAACAAAATTGCTGCCAAGAAGTAGTAATACCAGTCTCCGACAACCTTCTTTGCCTCATCAAGTGACAAATAGATCATGGAAACTTCAGATGCAACTCCAGTTGGATACAAGACATAAAAAGTGGTATAGCGTAACCATGTCAAGATGTACGGAACGGAGTTTGGATCAGCCAAGTTTGCTGCATAGAAACTGTACCTGATAATCTCGGTTATTGACCATGACAAGCTCAAAGTGATGTAACACCAATGGGTATTGGCAGGCGAATTTGGTAACAACTGGCACACACCCAACACAATAAGCAATCTCGAAAATACTTGTGTAGCGGTAGTAAATAATGGTGACTTCACAATACCAGTAGCTGCATTGAAAATTTCAACCACAGCTAAGCATTGAATGAAAGTTGTGATTTTGTTTGTCTTTTCGAAAAGCAATGGCTGTCCAAGAAGAGAAGCAAGAAATATGGTGTTAAAAAGAACAATTGACCATAAAGATGCGGAAATCGAGTTATAGGCGATCAACCACTTAGGGCCCGATTTATGACCCTTTTCGGGTGCTTTGGTTTCAGACGGCATGCTTGCGAGGTGTACAATAGGAAAGCCACTAATACTAAATCACTTTTCAGATTGAGTGTACAAATGTTGGGAAGTTGAAATCCTGCATACTGGTTGGCTGCAAAATCCTAAGCACAAAACACGCACACACATGTATTTCCTAAACACTCTTTTGCTTTTTACCGAGCACCTTACTTCTTTGTCTAAACATATACCTATACAAAGTGATAAAACCTGGGATATAAATGCAAAGTGAAAATACTAGGAACCAGTAGTATGCTCCCTTCCCTTCCTTTAGCGACAAGTACACGACATACAGCTCACTCAATAAGCCTGAGGGGTATAGCACAATGAACGCAGAGTACCGGAGCCAAACCATCCAGTATGGTAGCTCAATCTTGGGACCCCGAATCTCTTTAGCAAAGTAGAATCCGTACCGTATAATTTCAGCTACGGACCACGTCAATGACAACACTGCATAGGCTAAAGAAAAGTTGCCTGGAGACGAAGGAAGTTTGTACGAAACACCTAGAGTGATAATCAATCTTGCACTAAATTGAAGAAGCAAAGTGGTTACTGGCGAAGAAACAATTCCTAATAATGAGTGACTTAGCTCAAACAACGCATTGAAAAGCTGGAGCTGCACAAGAAACAAATGAGGAATACCATCACTACTCTTTGATACGTATATGGAGTTGGCGTCAGAGTTTGAATATTCTTCGATATCTTCGAGTGTGTGATATAGTACGAGTGACCAGGCAATGGCTGACACACCGTTGTAAAGCCTTAGATACATAAGATTGAGAGTAAGAGGAAAAGAATATATTGTTTGTCGTTTAATCACTGTGGGGCCGTATTCTTTGCTACCCCCCTGCCCCACCATACAGCGCCAGCAGCACGACAAGAAAAAAAAAAAAAAAAGCCATTGGCATGTGAGTCTTTTATGTATGCGTCCTATTTACAAATAACGTGGAACACAAGTGAACCAAAGTATACTAGTCCCCTACGCATCCCTGCTTTGATTATTATGCTTGTGGTTTCTTTCTTTCTTTTTTTGTGATTGTGTAGAGTGGATTGCCTGCATTTCCTTGAGTAGTCTCTACGACTTGTATTTAGCTAAGATAGCTTCAAGAGTTTCCTCATCTCCAGCAATGAGAGCTTGATCCCAATCAACAACCAATGGAGCCTTGAATATCTCGCTTGGGTCCTGCTCCGAGTGGGCATCCACGTCATCAACTAAATCGTTAAATGCTTCGTGAACTATTTGATACTCTCCCTCACTGAAAGTTTTCCAATTGGATCCCTGGAGTTGAAGTGGAGGAACCTCGGTAATTCTGCTCTTATCCTTGGATGACAGTTTTGGTCTCACCAAGGGGTATACATCTCTGAGAATTTCCCTGCTCTTGTCTGTTTTGAGACATGAGTTGATAAGGAACTGAAATTGGTCGTACGTTGGCATTTTGTTGTCCATTACGTCAATTGTGAACTTTTGAGTGTCGGCATTGATTTTTGCAGAAGCCTTATCAAGAATTGAGTATAAAAGAACCAGACTGGGCAATTTCTTATTGTTGAAAATGCTAATAACAGCGGGTGAATTCTGAAGGGTTTTGAAAAGCGACATTTTCCTTTATGGTCAATTCTGCCAAGTGGGATGTTGCACTAATAATGCTATGGGGAAAGGAGAGTGTTCTCGTTGTTTTCAAAAAGGGCGGCAACCTGACTAGATAAAGCCTGTTAATCTATTTTTGTGTCGCAACCTTAAAACGTGCCTGTTCGGGGAAAGCTCTGGCTCCTTAATAAATACAAGCGGAATGGTATGATGGAGTCCGAGTTAGGTAGCGTATGATTTAGGAATTACATTCTGTTTTATAGTCACCCTTGCTCCATAAGCCCCGGGGTAGATGCGGTCCAGGGTCACGAAGAGTTGGTTTGAATCGTTCCATACAACGGGTAAACGGATGTGGCCTGGTTTTTATCCGGGATATTTTTCCAGTATGATTCAATTGCGCGGTTATTGGGGGAACACATGTCGGGTAAAAGGGAAAATATTATGAAAGACGTAGCAAAAAGAAAATTAAGTTACAAAACAACAAGCTCTCTCACACGAGATATTTGACAGTCTCACTGGAATTGTGAAATGTCGCAGCTTCTTCAAATGCAATTGTTAGCCGAAGTAAAGAGGAACTGATTCGGCTTGTGGAGCAAAAAAATCCTGTCCCAGTTTTTCGCACCCGCGATACTGTGATCCCTGTACAAAAATGTGTCAGATGACTTAGTGCCACAGTTGAAAATAGAGAAGCTCTCGTAACGAAATAGCGAGCAAGTTCATACACATTAGATACCATCGTACATCTTCTTTACCAAATATGTGTCGTTTTATGATATATAAGGGTCATGACTCCATGGTTTTGTCTGACCTTTTGACCAAACCTGCGCATTCTATCATCAACCAATCTTTCGATTCTCGGTTGCGACTCGATATGAGAAATCCCATTAACGGTGATGGTTTTGGTGTGGGCTATTACACTTCAAACAACCAACCATGTATCTTCAAAGCGATAACCCCAGCCTGGAATAACGTTAACTTGAACAACCTATCACACTGCACTGAATCGCGTTTAGTTTTCGGGCATGTGAGAGCTTCAACTCAAGGAGTTCTATCTGAAACGAACTGCCACCCCTTCCTGTTTGGCAAGCTCATGTTTATGCATAATGGTGGAATTCTGGCATTTAATGCAATCAAGAAGAAACTCATCAACCATTTGGATGATGAATACTTCCTCTTTATCCAGGGCTCTACTGATTCGGAATGTTGCTTTGCGCTCTTCTTAGATACTCTTCACAAAATGGGCCATAACCCGCTGGATCCAAACCTAACGATTTGTCACAATACGTTGAGAAAGGCGCTTTTGACTACAATTGAGTTGATCAAAAAATGGCAAACGCAAGTGACTGACGAACCATCACTTTTGAATTTTGCCGTCACAGATGGCCTGCTGGTGGTAGTTTCGAGGTATATCACTTCCAAGACTGATGAAGCAGCCTCTTTGCATTTCAGTACTGGCCTGAAGTTTTTTGAATATGAGCCTGGTTTATTCAAGATGGAGAGACTCAATCGGTCTCAGGATGTAATCTTTGTTGCTAGTGAACCGTTGACGTTCGAAAGGGGAGACTGGATCTGCGTACCTACCAACACAACAATCACTATAAGTAACAACAACACGGTGTTGATGCACCCAATAGAAGACGAATTTTACGATGGCGGAGTTAAAGAGAGATCATCAGGTTTGGCTATGAGTAAGGGTTTAATGGGCGGGGTGCCTAAGAAAACGGCAACCACAGAGAAAACTGCAAAAGAAAAAGCCCTCTTAGATAACCCAACAGCTAGATTGGGTTTAAAAGGAGAACTGAAGGACAATGAAATTATAGTTCAACCTGCGAGTGATATTACAAGTCTGTACTCAGCTGATAATGAAGTTGATTCTTCAATAGATTTCTTGCCTCCACTACAACGTGAAGGAAGAAAGGTATCACCTAGTGTTTACTGAACACACATTGAATATACATATTTGCATTAAAAGAGAGCAAGTCGTTTTTATGAAAATAAAGGGGTTGGAACAAAACAAAGAATGTGATTATATGTATGTTATCTTAAGAATAAGTGTATTAGTAAACATGTTTGCTCCTGCGCTTGAGTCATGTGTAAATGAAAAATCTGTAGCGCATGCTTTCTCTCCTTTATTTATATCTTTAAAGTTTTCAATCTCCTTTCTGGAGGTGAGTTTGACAGGAGTTCATGTGACATGTGTGTGAATGTACGTGTGTTCCGAGATGTGATTTAGCTCTTGCTAGCTGCTCGCGTGAGTTTGGTTCCTGTTTCCTTATCACCTCTCTTCTTGCGAAAATCTGACTCGTCAATCAATTCATCATCATCAGAGCTTGAGCTCGTGGAGTCCTCACTGAGCTCCTCTTCATCATCTCCAACGGTTATTAAATGTCCCTCAGAGTTGTAAAGTGGGTGGTCGTTTTTCTTGTACGAGAGTCCATCATCGTTGGGATCGATGTATTCGTCATCATCGTCACCACTAACTATAGCAGGTGACAGTGAGGATGCAGATGTTGTAGAGCCAGCACTGGTACCTGAAGAAGATTGAACAGCTCCAGAGTACGTCGATGAACCTACAATTTTCTCCCTGAGGTACTCACTCTCTTCTTCGCTTGATTCTTCGTCCTCATCATCTGACATTTTCGTAGTTGGTGAGGGCAATTTTGTATCCGCATTTGACAATTGCAGCGACATATAATTGGAGAAGTGGTCATCGTCTTCTTCAGACTCAGACTCATCTGATGAAGGAGTATGAGGTTGCTTCAGTTTTTTGGTCTCTTCAAGATGATCAGCAATATCTTGTGAGTCGTCATTTCTTCTTTCAATGTCCTCTTCATGTTCATTGGTTTGATAATCCTCGTCGTCATACCCACTCTCCATTAAGCCATAATCACCACCTGCATCTGAATCGAACATACCTGCGAGAGAGACATCCGAAGTATGTGAGGTTTTGTCCTCTAAAATCTCTCCAGCACCCTCGTCAAACGTATTAGATGCCTCTTCATCATCATCTTCATCGTCATCATCCTCTCCGCCACCAAGGATGGCGTTATATTTTTCTCTCGTGTCGTACAAGACATGGCTGACATACTCTTCCCAAACCGCATCTTCCACTTTTACGTCAATCAACTCACTAACAGTATTAGTAGGGTATAACTGAATGAACTTGACTACTTCCTCGGCAATAAGAGTCAAATGGCCCATGTAGCCTAACCTTAAACCATTATTTGTCGTTTCGTATTCAGTGCAATCTTTCTGACCAGTGATAATCTTGTTAGTGATATCACCACGGTCAAACAAATCCATAGCCAAAAACTTATTGAATCCAATATCCATGGATCCATTGAGAACTTGTTGAACAATATCGAATACCACATTATGCAAAAAATTATTCCATGGGAACTTGAAAAACATGGCCAAAATGTTGGAGATAATCTGTGTATCATACAATGAGATTTTCAAAAAGTCACCAATAACTGGCTTTGCCCTTATCTGAGCTTCGGTCAAATTGGCATTTGCATGTGTTTCCTCTTCCTCTTCATCATCTTCATCTTCCTCCACTCCTCTTTCTTCCACGGCCATTTCCTTGCTGTCATTTATGTCATTGTGGAATTCATCGTCAACTTCAACATCTATATCGTCATCATCCTTCGAGTTAAATGAATCCACAGTGTCGTTGGCAAAATCAGGCTCACTCTCATTCATTTGTAATTTCTTCAAATTAGAAGAGACATCTTCATCATCCTGTTTACCCTCAGTGGTGTCAGGAAGATCTTGTGACGAGCTCTCGAAATCACTTGGCAACACAATTACCTCATTGTACTTGAAACTGATTGGATCATATTCTTTCATTTTCTCCCTCAATGTGTCTCTCTCCTTGACGATATCAAAACCCTTGTTATCATTCAATAAGGCCATGTTTGAACAGTGAAGCAACTCAGCTATCAATTCACATATTTTGAACCTTTCGAACCCTAAGGGTTCGATTTCTCCAAATGGGGTCTTCAATTTTGCAGTGTTTACACCGGACTTGACACCATCGGAGTCCTCAACTGGGCTTTCGAGTAAGAGTTTGTTAAAGTCTTCGATCTTGTCTCCAAACACCTTTAACAAATGACCCAAATAAATGGGGTCTCTCCCTGTGGGTGGATGACTCTCCAATGTGATATATAAGACAGGAAGCAAATCATAGTCTGAATTATTCTTTCTAATGATTTCTATTATAATCCCAACCCCATTTGCCAAGGCATAATCGCCTTTTAACATAATATTACACAAGTTAGACATTTGGTCGTACGAAACCAACTCTCTAGTCAATTCGTTAGGCCCAATGTTAGAATTATCCGTAGTTGAATTCGCTGATATTGTAATAAGCGCCTTGAGAAAATCGGCAGCCGATGATTGCCTAAGTAAAGCTTCCCCTGCATCTTGCTCAGTGTCCGTAGTAACGTCCAAGGCCTGAATCAAGTGATTAATTAAACCTTGCCTTTGCAAGAAGTCAATAACACCTGTTGAATTGTCCGGTTTATCCGTTGAAATCAATTTCAACAAAAAGTCCATCAAAGGAGGGTTTGATAAATGATTCATGAATTTTGAAACCAAATGTGGCTGATTATCTATTAAGTATGTGATCATTTCATCACATTTCATATCCAACAAGTGCTCCATAATTTTCATGAAGTATGTAGACAAGTTAATAGTAAGTGGCTCCTTGGAATCCAAGATACTCCACAAGGTGTTGAGTGACGTTGTCGACTCCATCACGGTATCAGTTAATGACCATACGTCAGAAGCCAATATTTCTGCTGCCAACGTGGCGTGGCGTGTTTTCTTTTCTTCCTCAGTTTCCGTATCTTCATCTTCGTCATCATCATCATTATTATCCACAGAGTCGTTTGCAGACGAGCTATCGTCTTCATTGTCCTCTTTTATTGTGGCTGGATCTTCATTTTCGTCTTTCCCATCGTCATATTTTTCGTTAAGGTCATCATCATGATCATCATCATAATCCATGGCACGGTGGCCAGAGTCGGACTCCTTTTCCTCATCCTTTTCGTCAAGGTTGACCTTTTCATTAATGTCTTCTTGATCGTCTTCTTCGCCTTCATTTTGTACACTCTTCTTTTCCTCATCCTTCTCTTTGCTTACCTCCTCAATCTCTTTGTCGTCATTGTCGGTGTTACTGACACGAACTTCGTCAGCGGGGTTCTCAGACTTAGGCTTGCCTTCACTAACAATCAAATCAATCAACAACCCCAAAACTTTTTCATCCCTCAAAAACTCCAACAACATGGAATTGTTACTCAATAACTCCTGCAATAGATCACTTTCGTCCAATAAACGAAGTAAAACTGCATGGGTGGAGTTTTCATTCTTGTGGTTGATGTTCGTCGAGTCTTCTGAATCCGTATCTATGTCATTTCTTTCCGCATTGTATTGTTCTAACAAAGTCAGAACGTTAGAGAGCGAAGTGAATCCATTACTAAATTTCCAAAATGAACCAGACATTCTGTCAATGGTGGTCGTGATCTATAATCTATAACGAAACGCACAACGAAGCAGTCCTAACTGGAACTTGCAAGACAGGATAAGCAGAAAAACAATAATAAGGGCTGTTTGAACAGATCTTGAAACGTACTCGCTCTTCTTTCAAATCTGAAATATATCGTATCCTAATACAATGATATCTCTCGATATTTGCTTCAAATTGATTGACAACTATGCAATTTTTCCTATTCTGCTGGTGCTTGTGTTTTCTTCGTTGGAATTCTTATTGGGGACGAGTTTGAGCTTGTCTGTACTAATTTGCTGTATAAAAAGTACGTGGTTGAACTCTCCCCCCCTAATGAATTATGCTGGATATAAGTATTTACAATATATATATATATCGCTAGTGAAAGAGAAGTATTTGTTATTTCTGGTCGACCCAAATTCCTTTTTTTCTCTGTTCTAAAATTTGCGTTCAGTTTCCAAAAGATCTACCAAAAATATTGCGAGTATGCGGTAATGAACGTCAGAGAGAACAAAAAAAAAAGCAGTAAAAAAAAGAAAGTAAAAGACGCTTTGTGTAGGAAAGGAAAGTCGCCTTAAACTTTGACGACAGTGAGAGCTTCGCTAATTTTATTTTTCTGTAGTGTGATCTTAGCCCCATAATAGGTGGCATATTGCCCTTTCTTAAAATGGAGAGAACGCCAGTAAATCTCAATAAATAGACAACCCAATGTATGAAGATTCAGCGTTCTAGAAGTTCTTGCTGAACCCATTAGTGAAAAAAGCAGTTGATGTTCAGCTTTCTCTCGAATTTAAGCGTTCTATAGCGCCAATAGCATCTACATGAAAATGAACCTAACGTTGGGACCTAGCACCGACAGTTTAATTTGTCCACTGTAAGTGGGAAACCAAGTCATTTCTCTACCGCATCTCTCTATATATATAACAGAGTTTGTTTTGTGCTTTTCCGGTCCTAAAATAGTTGAGAATGTTAGTTACAGACACCCATTTAGTCTTTTCACACACAATGTGTCGCACGCTTAGTACTCTTCACGGAGCTCATGTACAATCTAACTCTCCCTCTTGCTATATGTGTTCCAATTTTGTGTAACTTTTTTTTTCTCAACTTGAAAGTCAAATTTTCAAACTGAGCCTACTATATGCTTTCATATCTTTCACTTGTATAACCGTAATGCTTTCCCGTATATCATCGAGAGCACTTTCTTCTTCTTCCAGAGTGCTTCAGCTGGTTTCTGCCAGGTCATTACCAGACTTGTCTGCGTTGAAATTGGACTCCATCCAATCTGAACGTCTTTATTCTGTCGTTTCCATCTACAACAAAAAGTACCTTGTCACTAAAGGAGACAAGATTGTGTTGCCCTTCAAATTGAAAGGTGCAAAGGTTGGAGACCTGCTCATACTAAACCAAGTTTTGACGTTGGGCTCTCCGCAATATACTTATAACGATGTGAACGGGATTCCTAAGGATGCTTTTGATATACAGGCTAAAGTGGTAGAGATTACCAGAGAACCATACTACGAGGTGGTGAGAAAGAAGCAAAGATGCCGCAGAAAGAAGACTATTCCTGTGGAGCCATTCCAGACACACTTGATGATAAATGAGTTGAAGTTGACATAATAGATGAGGAACCGATTTAGTTCCAGTGTACATAGACCAAAATATATCGCTACTATTTAAACAAGTGATCTAAAAATTATTTCTCGTTCGGAACACTTCCCTTCCGAGAGTTGAATTTGATTAATTCAGCCAATTTAGTGTCCTGAAAGCTGAATTTAGTGTCCTCTTTCATAAACTCATGTTTTAATAACTCGCTAGCTGTAGGTCTCAACTCGGGATCAATGGTGAAACATTTCTTAATAAAATCTTTCGCTTTCTTCAGAATCTTGTCGTTAATATCCTCTGGAATAGGCGGGGCCAACTTGGTCTTACCAATCTTGTAGATAGCACTGATGACAGCCTCATTAGACCATGGCCGCTTTCCGCAAAACATCTCCAAAACGACACATCCTAATGACCATATATCAATTTTTGCACTGTAGCCTTGCTTCTTATCCTCAACTATGGAATGCAACACTTCTGGTGCCATCCAGAATATAGTGCCTTGCATTGACATTTCTGCATTATTCACGTAAATATCGCTAGATTTTTTGGAAATACCAAAATCAGAAATTTTACATCTACCGTCAACCTCTAGTAACAAATTGTCAGCTTTTAGGTCTCGATGTAAAATACCATTCTTGTGCAAATATTCTAAACCGAGCAAGATTTGTCTTGTCAAGAACTTGACAAGATTTTCCTCAAATGGACCGTAAGATTTCATACATACAGCAATTGAACCCCCCGCAACATACTCCAAAAACAAACTGTATATGTTATCTTTTTGTTCAAATCCCAAATATTGGACAATATTTATGTGATCCAAATCCTTCATAGTTTCCACCTCCTTGTGTAATGCATCGATTCCTTCCTTGATCTTGGATCCTATGCGGTTGCGGTCCTTGGGTACAACAACTTGCTTGACAGCAAGCATTTCCCCGGTGGTTACATTGAGTGCTAAGAAAACAGCTCCGAATGAACCCCTACCAATGAGTTCACCTTTGATCCATGCAAACTCCACAAATTCTCCATTTTTGTTGTTTCTTATCTTACTGACAAACCCCTTTTCAATTTCATTTGAGGTCACTTCAGTCACTTTTTGTCCCCACATCTTAGTATTCCTCCTCAACAATGCATTGCTGTTTTCTTTCTCCTTAAGAATTTCCGTTGCATCTATAGATTTAGTGCAGTCCTTGGAATAGTTTCCAGTTGTGTTATCATTATGAATCACACTCCCTTTATTGCCACTATCACTGCCCTCTCTTGACACGCCAAATGAATGAGTACTTTGAGGTGAAGCATTTTGGAGCTGTTGCTGCTCCAACCTTTTTTTGCGAGCCTCATTCGCAACAATACGAATTGTTTTCATACGCCGACGACCGATCAATTGATTCTTAGAGCCATCAGCATACAACACCTCGTCACCAGAATCATGAGTGGTAGCGACGGGAGATATATTAGCATTGGAGAATGTTCTTGAAATTGTCAGCTTTCTAACAGGATACGCGTTACGTCCCAAAGTTGCATCTCCTTTTGCATGTTGTGTGGAACTCTCACTATTAGTTTTCTCCGGTTGTGCTAATGGGGAGCTTTTCTTTTGTGGCGCTTCGAGTGGCAAGTTCATGCTTGTAGTCAGACTACTGGAGTCATAAACAGGGGAGAGCGGTGAGTCGTCGATTATAGGCTTATCCAAGTTCGTATTCGGAAAATACTTTTCAAGATTGCTGTAAACCTCATCAATTGGAGGTCTCACACTCATTGAGCCCTTTCCACTCGACGTTCTCGAAATAGTATCCGTGATTGGCTTCATAAAAAAATCATCTTCTTCATCATTATCGTTGCTTTTATTATCAACTTTTTTCTTAGGGAACTTCACTGGTTTCACAAAAAAGTCATCCTCATCAGAAGAAGAAGAGCAAACTGTAATGATTTCATCAGGAATGTCTTCAAACAAAATATCATTCGTTTTGAATGGATCATCTCGGCTGAGGGATGATGGCTTTCTACTAATGGAAGTTCCTCGTGCTCTACTGATCCCGCGTCTGAGAATAAAAGATCTGTCACTACCGCTGTTGGATCTGCTCGAATGGCCCAGATCCTCTGATAGCAGAGAATGAGCCGGCAGAGTTGCTCCAGATGTCTTTGCAGAAGACTTGCGACCGACAATAGAACCTGTTCTTTTAACGCTAGGGTGCACTGGGGGTGGTGGTGGCGCTGCTCTCTTTGCTACTATGTTATTAGTAACACTACTCACGCTTCTTTCACGGGATACAGGCTCATCCTGCTTATCAGCTTTATGTTTTGCTAGCAGTTTTTCAGAGCCAGCTTTTACTACCAGTGTCGACTTAGATTCCGAAGCATCTGCATTGGCAGGAGTAGCCGCAGTAGTTGAAGAGGCAGACTCAATGGAAGGTCTTTCTATCGCTGGCGACAGATGGTCACTCGATGCATTCACTGTAGTTGCAGAAATCGGAGAATTAATAGTATCGCTAACTGATGAAGAATAAATGTTAGGAATAAGCTTGGGAGCCTTGGTTTCAAACGGTGATTTTCTTCTCTTGTCGAAATCAATCTCTTTTCCTTCCTTTCTTAGAACTCGGAAAGTATTAGGCTGGTTTATTGACGAGGTGGTTCCATCACGATTGTTTTCTGTATTTACGCCTGTGGTGGTATTACTGGCCACTTTACTAGCACTAGTTTCTGCAGCGTGCTTTGTATCGATCAGCAATAGAGGAACTTTCGAATTTTCGGGTCTCTTACGTTGAAGTTTCCTTTCACTATCCAAATTTAGCCTGAAATGATTCGATTGTTGCGGTACGGTTGGATTCATTGCCTGGTTCTGTTGTTGATTCCCAGGGCTGAACTTTCTTGCCATTGCTTGTGATGATATTGGAATGGGGAGACGATCAGGTGAAGATTCGGAAATCTTTGAGAGTCTATCGTTTGCTGTCTCTTTAAAGTTCCAGTAGTCTGTTTTTGAATCCGCAGATGCATTTTGTAACAAGTATTGAGGAGTAACAGGGTAAAACTTTTCATCGTTATTCTCGCCTTTCAACTCAAACGATTTAGAATCAGAGGATGTGGTTGAGAATGTGTTGATTGAAGGTGATGAGAGTTCCTGGCGAATGACAAATTTTGTAAAGTTAGAGGTCTTTATAACTCGCAATAAATCGGCATCTGTCAACGCACAACCTTCATCTGAATCAAAATCAGTTAAATGAAAAGTTATCAAACCAATATCAATCAATTCAAGAGCCTTTATCACAATCACCTTGATACGTTGAATCGCTGTCTGTTCCTCTGATTCGTTGTTATGATTCCAGCTATCTATCGGAAAATGAACTGGTGTAAAAAGTTTATTATCCTTGGATACAATGATGGTCTTACTCGAGGGAAACATATTTTTTTTGGGTTTCGGTAGAAATTTGTCCTCTAATTTTTCGAAGATGGATGCTTCAGGCTGGGGTACTACCAATAATTCACTCTTGGGTGATGAGCTCTCATTAATGCCATTTGATCCTAAGTTGTGATTAAGGTCTTGATTTAAAGGCGTCAATCTAAGCAGTTCAGTTGGAGATGCCAAGATAGGTGATGATCTCTCTTGTGGGCCATTACTTAAGGATGATGTAGATCTGAAGGAGTTGATAGAATGATCCGAAGAACGCCTTGGAGGCTTATATCCATTTTGATTTGAAGCCTCAGTTTGTCCCGCGAGACCCTTTTGATAGCTGTTTCTCAGTGACGTCGATGAAGGTTGGACATGTTTCACCATCTCTACCGCTTTGTCTCCGCCATACTTTCTGAATGTACTCAATATCCTATCTTTCTTACTATTGTTAGTAATACCGTTGCTGCTATAACTGATAGTGGAGTTGACTGTGCTTAATTGTGGCGAGGTCGTAGCCTTCGGATTGCTAGAAATCGGCGATGGAGCATACGAATAATCCTCCGTCAAAGAAATTGAACTTCCCTTATTGAATTTTTTCATTGATGGTAAAAACTCATGGGATGTCATTGAGTTTGCTGAAGTTGGTGTTGGTGTCGGAGTCGAATTTGATGTACTTGAATTGAAAGTTGTACTGAGAGAGGAATTATCGCGTTCCAGTGGTAGCTGAGCGGCTTCAGTTGAAGAACTTCGATAATGCTTTCGGAAAAACTTATACGATTGGCTGGTGGCCTCTTTCTTTTGTTGGCTGCTTGGATTGATGTACAGAAATGGTCTTTGCTTTATTGCATTTCCATGCACATTAAGATTGGTAGCCACCGTTGTGCCACCGGTTGTAGGCGTCGTAAGATTGGTTGGAGATGTGTTGATACCAAGTGATTTCAGCAGCTTCAGAAATATAGGAGTAGATTTCCGAAACTCTGCCTTCATTGCATTAGGTGCGTGAGACGACAGAGCTGAATCGTTGGATCCTTTTCGAGTATGTCCTAGTGTAGAATCAAACTGAAGGACTTCCTCGCCTGTGGATAACTGAAAGGTTTCAGATCTTAACAACGATATGAATCTTGGAATCGAATTGAAATGCGAGTCTATGTATAACAATTTTCCAAACTGCTTCCAGATCATAGAGTCTTCTTCATAGTTACAAAGCTCTAAGAACCTGTTCCCTGATATTTCGTTTCTCTTGAATGTGTCCTTCCAAGTTTGATGGAAGTTATGCGAATCGAGCCAAAGAATGACATTATTCATATTCCACTTGTTCGACGAGCTATTAACAGCAGCTTTGCTTTGGGTATTCATAACGTATCTCACAAATCTTTTATCCTTGCTTGAGGCAGAAGCAGGTGTTACCGTGGAAGACGTGGAGGTGTTCGAAACAGTGGAAGACTCTGATCCATTTCGATTATGACTGGAAGAAGTAGAAGACATTGAGTTGTTGTGCTGATGCAGTATCAAAGGGGGAAAAGAATTCAGATGTGAATATTGCTGCAGTTGCATGTTCTGTTGAACCAGTTGTCCTTGTAGCTGGTGTTGCAGTTGTTGTGTTTGCAGTTGCTGCAGTGACAGTGGGAAATCAAGATACATTGAGAATGGTCTGGAGGCTGCTTGCGAAACCTCCTTTGGGGTGTGAGCTTGCAATGACTGACTCGAATTTTGTACTGCCCTTGTGGTGTACGGAGAAGTTATCACACTGCTCAGCGACTTAAATTCAGAAGGCTGTGCTTTATGTTCAGGTGAGCTATCCTTATATATGTTCCACATACTTGACGACATCTTCTCAGAGGGTCGACTTTTGGCGTGTATGTTATCAGTGGAGTCACTCTCAGTTCGACCACTTTTAGACACGTCAACAGAGCTACCGCTGTAATTATAGTCACCTATTAAGGAACCCAACGTATTGGAGTTTAAACTAATAGTGGCTGATTTTACCGGGGAATTGTTTTCTGCATCATCGTTTGAATTAGGGGAGAAGTCAGGTACTTCTACGAAAGGGGATGAGGCGGTGTTGGGAGGAGTGTAATCGATATCCGGGACTTCATTTTGCGAAAAAAGAGTTGATGGCTCGATTATAGTCGAATAAGACGAGAAACTATCGTAGTTACGCAGATTCGTAGACGTTGTTGTAGTCTCCATATCCGCCATTTCACGAGTCGGGGAAACTTGGAATTCTTGTATTGAATCGTTGTGTTCCGAGAAACTGAACCCAGCAGGATCTGCAGTACGTACTTTCAAATTCGTGGGCTTTTTGAATAGATGCAGATGCTCAGATCCCACCTGTTCTTGGCGTATTTGCGGTGGGCTGGATTGTCTGGGTTGCACGTCCCCTATGTCATTATCTTTGCCAGGGTGGATTTCAGAGATAGTATGCTGAGCAGGTAGGTTCTTTTGTTGCAGCAGTTGCTTCATTGCAGCTGCTGCCGCAGCTGCTGCTTGAGATGAGGGAATATTTATCCCTTGTTGGGTAGGTAAATGGTGAATACTTTGCTGTTGCCCCTGTGGGAACTTTTGGTGTTGGTGTCCTAATTGATAGTACTGAGACAGAATATGTTTTTTAGCCTTATTTGAATCAACAGATGAGCCTGAAGAAGAAGAAGTGGAGCGTGTCGACGTAGATGACAAGGAGTTGAGTTTTGTAGGATTCAGAAACGACAGTGGCAAGGTATTAAACAGTGCTGCTTTATCCCTTGCTGAGCTTGCGTACATTAAACCATCTGATGAAATTCTATTACTGTTTCCACTCATGGCTTTACCCGTACTAGAGACGGCGGCTATTCTTGGATCCCGTGATGATGATCCCGGGTTGGAGTGTAAGGTAGTCGCAATTGGAGCTGATGGAGCTCGTATTCGTTGGCTCTCATAGTTTGCAGAGTTTCTATTATCATTCCGAGGCATCTCAATCGTGGAATGACAAACTATGTGGATATCTTGAAATTTTAAGACTGTCAATGAGTATGAAATAAGTTGCCCCTGTTAGTCGATGTAATGATGCTATTTTTAAAGCCGCTTCTTGATCGGTTATTCTGTCATCTGCATAGATTACCTTTATTTTGTGGTTGTGAGCACTTGTGTTTTGAATACAGGGATTCCACAAAACCCCAAGGGCAGACTTTGCAATAGACTTACCAGGTGTGATTGTTGATAATACATCATTATATTAGGCTGTCGAAAGCTGATGGCTCGCAGCGCTTTACAAGACCCTCAAAATCAGTTTGATGGCCTGCTATTAAGTCAAACGATTCGAGATCTTCACGCAATTCACACATACAATGGATCTACTGAGGGCTACGAAGAAATACTTCGGGGTACATTGTGCAATATATCTCGACTTTTAGGGTATGAGTCAAAGCTCTTCAAAACATTGGAGATCTCCACGGGGCTGAATGACAAGTTGAGATCCTTGAAATTCATTTACTATGTTGCGAAGCCATCGCATACTTCAAGCTCGCAAACTTCCCTGATAATACGACCTTCACCACAGACCCTCCTTCAGTACCTACGACAGTATTCTCTCGATAATCGTGAAAGCATAAGCTCTCAATTGATCGAGCTATTGGCTTCAAATTCAAACTCCATGACAACCAATCCGTCTACGTCGCACTCGGTGGTGTTGACTAAGTTTTCGGCCTTGCTTGATTTTTTTATTCGACTACACAGAGAGTCCGAGAGACAATTGGCAGCGTATATTAACAAGTGTTTCAACCAAGAATCCAAGTTGTACTCATCACTCAAGTCTAGGCTTGATGCGGATATGAATATTGACACTGAAAGCTCCACTCAAATTGTGGACTCGTTGGACCACATTATAGCATCGAACACCAAAGACATACGTCAGCAGTACACTGGGAGAGACAGTATGTTCGATAATTATACAAATATCCACGATGGAACAAGCTCAAGATATGCTGAAGGTGATGAACAAGAACAACATTTGGTTGGGTTCACAAGCAATGATCCTGTTTTCAATAGTTTCTACCAGTTATTCCTTCAACTATGTATTTCAAAATATAGTCTGCTGATGCCGTTCATAAAAGAGGGAAGCATTGACTATAATGAGTATACTCAAATAATGATTGGCGTTTACAAAAGGCAAGTGAACACTGACTTTTTAGAATTGAATGACTTTTCCACTAAGGACTTGAAGTTCAATTATTTTTATGGCAAGTTCCTTTCATCTGAAGGTTTGGACGATGATGAATCATTGTTCCCCAAAGCGTATCAGGACCTGACTAAAAGAGTGGCTGAGGAGCTTGATATATTTCCTGAATTGAGCGAGAGAAACAACTTCAAGTACTACGAACAACTTGACACTCCATCTCTTCCTCAAATACACCTGAATCATACAAGGGAGCCAGAATCTGAAAAGGATGACACTATGCTCTATGCTGAAATTGCTCGAGAACTATCTGCTGCAGAGCAGCTTGATTTTTTAAGTAACTTAAAGCTCATCATTCCTCAATTAAATGAGTATTATCTTTTCGATGGTAGATACCCTATGTTCATGAAGCATTTTTTTCGATTGTTGTATGACAGAAAGTCAGACATTTTCATAGATGAGAACGAAGATTTCGCGTACGTTGGAAACGTACTTACCCTTTTGAATACCATTATTGATTACGAAAACGATGAATTGACAGAAAATGTTGATATTCAAGAGGTTATACGCAAACTCCACAAGTTGCACCTATACTTAACTCCCGCAGTAGGTGGGGCAGGTGGAACGGCAAATTATAAATCTGTGACACTTCTCATGAGATTGTCAGTGGTGGAATGTGTCACAGCGTCAAGTCTATTTTCAAAATATTTCACGTTGTGGAACACAAAAGCTCTCCAAGTTAGCCAGCTTGATTACACACTTCAAAAGGAGTGGATGGTCAAGGATATAAATTGTATTAAAGAGAGATACCTCAAGGTTTGGTATAGCAAGTTCAAAGTGCTAAGCAGTTTACTTTCGGCAACCGAGGTGGATTATGAATCGAGGTTAAAGCGGCAACTGCTCGACAGATGGTGTTCGAAAACGCTTTTCTATGTATCTTCAAGTCAAAGTGCTGACCAAAGATTCAAGTTACAAATTTGGAGAAAATGGAAAAGGCAACAAGCTCTTTCTTCAGAATCAAAAAGATCTGCAGTTGTTCACTACGAAAGGAAGTTGCAACGGATTCATTTGGAAAGAATACATAGCAAATTTCAGGAGAAACAAGCTTTACGCTTGTTAGCAGACGATTTCTGGAAAAGAATCTCAAGAAAAAGAGATGCAAATTGTATTGAATACGTTTGGAGGGTATGGATCGTTAAATTCAATGGAATGGGTATGAATCCTGTCACCAACAGTGTTTCAGCCATGGCTAAAGATGAATTTAGAAATGAACCCACTTTAAAGGAGAAGCTCGATAGCGTTGTCCCCGTTAACGTTAGTCAGAAGTTGAGAAAACTACTTGGTTTAGAGAAATACTTTCTCTATGTTAAATATTTCCGACTATGGCGTAAGGCAAATCAACTTCAGCAGTTGGCGCTTTCAGCCGAGACCAAAATCAACAAAACTTTGACTAGATTTTTCTTAATTGAACAGTGGCTACGAAAATATAACTTGCAAAGAATTGCGGACGCAAAGGTACATACGATTGATGCAGTGATTACAAAAAATTCTTTCGATAACTGGAAGGACTTGACTCAGTTGCATTTGAAAGCTTCAGCATTTGAAAGGCGGGTACGAAGCGCCTTTGTTTTGAAGATGTGGAAATTGAAGTTATTAGAAGTACAGAATAAAGTTGGACCTCACCATGATACTTATCCTTACTTAAAATCATGGTACTTGAAATCGTTCAGTAAAATCAAAAATCGAGAGAAAGATCGGATGTTGCTCACAAAAACTATGAACTCTTGGAATCAGAAAACTATAAAAACTCGTGATATGACAAATGATGCCTTGGCCTTTTATAACCGGAAATTATTGAATGATAAGCTCTCGTTTTGGATGGATACTTATATCAATAAGATAGTATTAGCCGAGAAAACTGCAAGTTTGTACAGGAGAAGAAAGTTCTGGGAGCATATGAAATCCAAGTACCATTTGTTGTGCATCAACAAACTTAAGGCCACAGAATATATCCTGAGTCACACTTATTCTCTTAATGATAAAACTGTTTTAAAGCTCACGTTAGCAAAATGGCAAATTTCCTACGCTGATAGATTTGACGAGGCAAGCAAAGTGAAAATTTCGAAATTCATTGCCAACGTATCAAATCCATTCTTATTATGTAGGGTGGTCGAAATATGGGCACATCGGTATAACCAGCGACAAGTCAAGTTACGCGACATGGAAAAAGCTTCCATCGACTTCCTCAGGAGATCGTCGTTAATACGAAAGGCATTTGATGACTGGAAAACTGAAACGAAAACAAAACTAAAACTTAACCTTCTAGCAGACGATTTTGAAAATCGATTACTCTTGAAAAAGCACCTAGTTAAATTATATGAGCGATATACGTTCGTCCTGGACACTTTATTTGAGATGGCAGATGAGTATCAGAATCAGAAGGACATTCATAAGGCTAGCGAGTTGTTGAACAGATGGTCAATGAAATATATCAAAGACATTAAACTACAGGAATCGAGATGTGATATGTTCATTGAGAGGTGGCAAACATCGAAGGGGAAAGCAATTCTTGAGTTATGGGTCTATAAAATGAAGCAACGTCAGCAAAGAGTAGAAGATGTTTCTAACGTTGCAGATATTCTGATGATGAGCAACCAATCACCGTTGTCTAAGCGCTCAACTCAAACACAGCTTAATTATTTGACCACGCCGCTCAAAAAAAGAGATAGCTTGAGATATCTGCCGGCCACACCTAATGCCTCACGTGTTACTATCAGCCCCACAAAACTACAGGAAACGACGGAACGTATTAAATCCGAGCGTGTGGATAAGTTGATACGGCACTACCAAAGAGCTAAGCTGTTCACTTCTCCGAATCGGTCTATAACAAGCATTCGCAAGCCGAGTGCAACAAGAATTGAGAAACAGCAGAATTCATTTGCAAATATTCTACCCCCGATCCCACCAGATTTCAGGTATCCAGGTGGGGGTCATTTCAAAGGTGGTAACAGTAGCGAGGTAGAGTCTCACTCAGTATTCAATCTTTCCAGCCCATTGGAAGAGGATATGTCAACTATTGAGACTGCTAAGCTGCTTCGCAAGATTACACCGATATTTATTCCAACAGAGGGTCAGTTTACGGCTCGGTTCTCGCCGTCTCAAAGAATCAAGGATGAGGCGGTAAGCTCGACTCCTAAATAGAGGAATAATTACATGTATATTAGTAGTTAGGTAAAGCGATTTTAAACTTCCACTGGCACTTCGCGCTTCCTTTCAATTTCATCAATTTCTTCGTTGAGTTCTTCTTGCACCTCCCTCAAATCGATCTCAACTTCCGCTTGAATATCCTCCTTTACTTGCTGCTCAACATCATTCTGATCAGAAGCAATCTTTTCTAAGAGCTTTTGATCAATGACGTCTGGAGCTTTTCTCTTTAAGACGTAAAGGTAATCATTTTTGATAACCAACGACTGGACTAAACTGACAAAAGAACGAGACGAACCTGTGCTGGTGACCTCCTTGATAATTTGCTTGACAAGGCCCAAGATAGCACCAGGTTCCTCTTTTTGCTTCTCTAAAAGTGAGACAATCGGCTGTGGTGTAACACCAACAAATGTCTGGGCAATGTATACTGGTTCCCAATGGGAAGGATCAAACGAAATCAACTTGTTTGGTCCATTAATATCCCTAAGGTCTGCTTCAGAGATTATGTACTCGAATGTGTTCCAAATCTTTGCCAATTCAAGCTCGTCCTCGGTCTTATCATAAGAAATTAAGCTATCATTGTGGATCTGGCCAAATCTCAGTACACCAGTCATGCAAGATGCCACACCTAAGTGTACCTTCACAGGCTCACTTGGGTTTTGGTTCACAATGTATTGGTTCAAACCAAAGAGAGCTTCCCCTCCTGGGTAGTTGAAGCTTGAAGCGTAGCCCAAGAATAAGGACAAGCCAGTTGCAAGCGCAACGTTTGCAAGCATAAAGAAAAGCAAAAGCTTGTTCCAAATAGACAATGACCATTTGTTGGAAATATTCGTAAGACCATTGGCTGCTTGCAAGGTGATAATTGGTGCCACATAAATAATAAACCGCAACTCCTTATGTGGTTGGAAAGACATTCCAGCAATGAATAAGAGGGAGGAAATGAAAAGTATCCTCAAGGAATTTCTTGCTGGATGAGTGACAAAATTCACATTGCCATCGACAGCCGCTGGATCTTCCAGCTTTTCCTGTTTCTCCTTCAATGTGTTGAAAATACTCCTACCATCATCAGCAGGGTCTGATACAAGTCCAGGAATTGCTAAAAGAAGGATTATTGGTGGACGGAATATGGTAAAAAGGTACTTGTTGAAATATGCACCGTAAGGTTCTACACCCCAAGCCTTGGATTTACCCTCAAGGATATTGAACTTGAACGAAGCAAGTTCTGGGATAACCCAATATCCCCAGAAGTATGAATCAACAAACAAAGACGTTGCTAATCCCGAGACAGTGCCTGCCAAGAGCATGATTACGTCGACAAAAATATTAGATTGACCGAACACCAATGACGAGACAAGTGCAATGATTCCGGCAAGTAATCCCAACTCCAATCTAAAAATGACTCCAAGGAAGGCTAACCAAGTTAATCCAGACATGTCTCCTTTCAATAGTTTACTGAAGGAAAGCAAAACCCCTGGAAGCACAATAAAATTGGGCAATGTTCTAGTACTATAGTACAACAAATGGAATTGAGAAAGCAAGAGAACCGAATACCAAAACCCAATGAGCCCTTTAACGCGAGAAGTCTTATCTCTGAAGGTAATTGAGTTCACTGTGTCTCTAAGTTTGGTCAATCCCCACCAGTTGGCAAAGCCCAACAAAGACCGAGAGACGACCTGAACAAAGAGTTGGTCAGAACTTCCACTTAAAAGCGGGCTAGGCAATCCTAACCGTTCTGCCACAAGCTGTAAAAGCTTTACAAGCATTCCAATAAGGGCGCTTCCAATGAAGCTTCTTGGAACAGCACCCGGGAAGTCAACATGGTCATAATTCTCCTGGATCACCTCTTGCGGAAAAACCCCATAGTTCACCACATCGTGAATGGCTTGCAAATTGAATGATTCCTCGACCTTGGCAAATGGAGATAAGACAAGGTAGAAGGCGATAAAAGCAAGAAGTGCAAGGTCAAGGACCCGATTGAACTTTTGCATTGCTTCTTCTTTAACCAAATATGTCGACACTCGAAGACAAAGAAAGACTTTCCACCTTTATATATTTCTGTGGCCAAAATCTTTCATTTTTCGCGCATCCCTACAGTTACGAAGGCGACAGTTGCAGGAAACAAGAAATGCAACATGCGCGGCAATGTTTTTGTTCTTCATCTGTTCAAGTCTTTCCTTGTATCAAACGAAACCTATGGATTTTGAAGAAATACCCGATTTGGTGGAAGAACTCCCAAGTGATGGGATCATTCTGGTCAGTAAAGTACCTCGGGCTGTGTCTGGTCAGAGTAAGGTTGATGTTGCTGACAGTGTTGACGTCACCCCCGCAAAAAAAATTCCAATTACAATTATCACAGGCTACCTTGGATCAGGTAAATCCACTTTGCTCGAACAAATAGGCAAACAATCTACCAAAAGGCTAGCCATCATTCTTAACGAATTCGGCGACTCTTCGTCCATCGAAAAGGCCATCACTATAAAGGACACCAGGACACAAGAGTCTGTACAAGAATGGCTCGATCTAGGTAATGGATGTCTTTGTTGCACTGTCAAGGATAATGGAGTCACTGCCATTGAAAATTTGATTGAAAATTCAAAGGGAAAGATAGATTACATATTGTTGGAAACAACTGGGGTTGCTGATCCAGCCCCAATAGCCAAGATGTTTTGGCTTGATGATGGGCTTGCATCTTCTGTGTATATTGACGGAGTCATTACTGTCGTCGACTCTACCAGCATATTAAAATGTCTAGATGATGTCGGTGGGCATTGGCATCGGGAAAACAATCACGTTTTGAGTGCACAGAGCATCAAGGCTGAAGAGCTCACCGAAGAGGAGGTCGAAAACGAGAGACAACGATTGGAAGAGGGGATCTCTACAGCATACTTACAAATCGCGTTGGCAGACGCAATCTTGATAAATAAAGTGGACAAGATCAAGGATGAAGAAGAACTTATCAACGTTGAAACAAGAATCAAATCAATCAACCGGATTTCTCCGACTTACAGAACAAGTTTTGGCGATATAGATCTTGATAAGATTTTGGATTTGCATTCATTCGAATCTAATCTTGACAAGTTCAAAAAGTCCATTCATTTTGAAACAGACCTGACCTTCCATGATGGAAGAATCAGCACAGTTACATTAACATTTCCTTTCTTCAAAGACGCCAAAGGCTTTGAGGAAGCTGAAACATTTCTTAGGCAAATATTATGGGAGAATATGGCAAACGGTAAATCTGTTGAGGTGCATAGGGTAAAGGGGATAGTTGTGCATGTGGATTCAGCCACTTCCAAGTATGATGTAAGAGTGATCCAAGGAGTACGTGATACCTATGAAATAGTTGAGGGAGGTGAGCTAGTCGATGGCATCTCTGAAAATAAAATTGTTTTCATAGGCAAGGACTTAGACCTTCAAGACTTGTTTGAGGAACTCAAGGCTTACGTGAATTGAATATTTATATAAAGTCTTTTAATGCCAATGTATATGTCTATTTAAATAAGTACTTGACACATCCCTATGCAGCATTGATTTTCGTGTTTACCATTACAATTGAGTTTCCATTTTCACTTTAAATTAGCATCTCTTTAGAAGACATCTCCCTGAGCAAACATAGCATCAGCAACCTTGATGAAGCCAGCAATGTTGGCGCCCTTCAATAAAGATGGCAAACCTTCCGAGCTCTTATCGGCAGAGTACTTGACCGCAGTTTCGTAACAGTTGTCAAAACATTCGTACATGATGGTCTTTAACTTTTCATCAACCTCTTCTGCAGTCCATTGGACTCTTTGGGAGTTCTGGGCCATCTCCAAACCAGAAACGGCAACGCCACCAGCATTAGAAGCCTTACCGGGGGCGTACCAGACGTCCTTCGATCTCGAGGCCTCAAAAGTATCAATGGCTTCCTTGGTGGATCCCATATTGGAACCTTCAGCTACAAACTTAACACCATTTTCGATCAAAACCTTAGCTTCTTCTCCCGAAACTTCGTTCTGAGTGGCAGATGGCAAAGCAACATCAACTTCCCCAACATGGACCCATGGTCTAGCACCGTCAATGTATTCAACAGAGTTTTCGCCACTGAAAACAGAAGCAGAAACAATGTCATGCAATGCCTTGTGCTTCAACTTCGCACCGGCAATTTCAGCAATTTGCTCCTTAGTGATACCCTTGGGGGCAATAATGGCACCCTTGGAGTCAGACAATGAAACAACGATACCTCCCAACTCGATCACTTTCAAAGCGGCGTACTGAGCAACGTTACCGGAACCAGAAATGGCAACCTTCTTTCCCTTGAAAGTCTCCTTACCGTTGGTAGCTTTTTCAATCATCTTTTCAACGTAGTATACCAAGCCGTATCCAGTAGCTTCAGGTCTGATCAACGAACCACCCCATGTTAAGCCCTTACCGGTTAAGATACCAGACCAGTTGTTCTGCATTTGTTTGTAAGCTCCAAACATAAAACCAACCTCTCTGCCACCAACACCAATGTCACCAGCTGGAACATCAGTGTCAGCTCCAATGTAGCGAGCCAATTGTCTCATGAATGCAGTACAAAATCTTCTAATCTCGTTATCTGATCTTCCCTTTGGGTTGAAGTCAGAGCCACCCTTACCACCACCCATGGACAAACCAGTTAAGGCGTTCTTAAAGATTTGCTCGAATCCCAAAAACTTGAGAATAGACAAGTTGACAGTAGGGTGGAATCTTAATCCACCCTTGTATGGGCCTAAGGCAGAGTTGAATTGAACTCTGAAACCATTGTTCACTTCAATCTCACCCTTGTCGTTTTCCCAAGTCACTCTGAATTGAATGATTCTCTCAGGGATCGAGACAACGGGAATGACCTTTTTGTACTCAGGGCTTTGTGTAAAAAGAGTAGAGTCTTCTAACGCAGAAACCAATTCGTGGTAAGCTTGCTGGAATTCGGGTTCGTGAGGAAGGACCATATTATTGCAGTGTATTCAAATGTATAAGCTTTGTAAGAAATATTATGAAAACTATTAGTTACAAACAAGAAGTAAAAAAAAGCTAAACATGTCTTAGTAGCAGCTTATGGGCAAGTACATTCATATTTATACTCGTAAGTATTTCTTGGTTCATCAGCCCGCCCCCTACCTAGTGTATGCCTCCGATTCAAAGTGAAAAAAAAAAAGATTGCAAATCTTTATGAAAATCAGACTCTAATCTTTAATCTCTGACCAATGAGCTTCGCGCCGGTATAGGGCCTTCATAAAACATATGTTGTTCCTCTGCACAGAAAAAGTTTATACTTCATATATTATGACTAGAGACCAAATTCGGCTACACTGGCGAATATGCAGTAATTAAAATATGTTTCACGAGTCATACCGGTTTTATTATCTGGAGATTTAGCCCAATTACTTTCCCTATCTATCCAGGAGTTGGAATTCGAGAACCAAACTGGTTAATCAGATACCTTTCACATCTATGCCTCCAAGTCATTCACACTAATGGATAACTTTACCTCGTTGGCTGACTCTTGAAATTGCTTCGATTCCCTTTTTTTCCTTTCTTTTTTTTTTTTTTTTCTTGAGGTACAATCTCTAGCCAACCATAAAGTTGCTGCGAGGAACAGAATGCCTACTCTCCTCTCTCACTGCATTCTTCGCAATTGAAATTGCGAATCGGACTAATGTGACTCACGAAAAATTAATCCGCATGCATGTTGCAATACCACACGCACTATGTAACGTAGTAAACGTCGTAGAGCCTTGCAACCTGTATATTGAACTAAGACCGATTACGGGGAAAACAATTATTAGATCGGCCCTATGACGACGGCCCCGCCGAGATGCGCCGATGAGAGAATCGGAGGTTGCCGACGAGGCATCGAATATATCTGCAGCCCCTTACGGAAACCAGCGGCAGCGACACTGATTCGATGGTGATTTGATGGAGATAATATATTGAATTCTACGGTGTGATTGCCGATGTGGCAAAATGGACACGGCTTTCTTTTACGGAACGTATACCTTTATTTTGCAAGCTATTTACAGTGTATTTTAATGTTTATTTGTCCTCATTGTGAACAAAAACTTTCATCCTCGAAGTAACCCGCTCATCAACAACAAGCTCTTGAACCCATTCAGATCCCTTGCTTTTGCCCCGTTCTACCCACTTTTTAGGCCAATCCAATTCTTCCTCTTTGGCCATATATAAGTCCTTATATTCAAAGGCTCTAGACTTGTTCTCCACTATCGATTTCGTACGGTTCCCAAAATCATCGGCAACATAACGCTTGGTGTAAAATCTGTATATCTTCTTTGGGATATTTAAGAATCCCAACACATTTGGTACCGGATAAACATACACAGGTTGCTCAAACAATACTGGTACGTTCTTGTTATTTCTGATGATTTCGTTGGCATTTAGTTCAGGTGCAAACTCTCCTTTTTCGTAATCCTGGGGAAGAATGTAAGGTTTCGGTACTGGGTTTCTCTTTTCCTCGTCTTCCTCATCCTCTTCGTGTACCTCAAACTCATCGGCCTTACCCTTAGAATCTGAACCTTCAGATTCATCTTTAATCTCTTCTGCAGGCTGCTCCAACGGTCCCAATAAGCCCTCGTGTACTCCTGTCATGTATTCCTTGTATGCTCCTCTTCCAATGCATATCACACCCCCAGCCTCTTCGGGTTTCAATTCGTCGTCTCTATGTACTTCTTTGAGAGGAGCAAAGACCTTGTATAATCCCAAGACGTCGAATGGCTTATAAAGATCTTGCCTGCGCACAGTTGGCTCCTCCAAGCCGTCAGCATTTGTGACCTTCACTTTTGGTTGACTTTGTATCCACCCAAATGTACCAGTCCTTTCCTTAGATTCTGATTCATCTTTTTCTTCTTGTTTGGGTTGTCTTTCCTTTCTCAACTGTCTGATCTTTTCTGCAACACCACTCCTAATGTCTCCCTGCCTATTCTCGGTGAAAATCTCGTAGTCTACTGAACTTGCATTGAGCACTGGTTTAATATAGCGTTTGAAATATCTCAATGACTCGTCAAGGAAATCATTTGGTGGAGGCGCTATAAAGATTGTGAGTTTCCTTGGTATTCTATCGCTTCCATATATCTCACCGCTATACTTCTCCACCTCCTTCATCCACTTGTGACGGATTTGTCTCTGCTCATACTTATCATATGCAATACCTCCACCAATTGTAGCCAACACAGACCAAAAAATCATCCAGTTCCGTGACGGTAATGAAAATCTAGGAATGCCCATCATTCTGAGAGCAGGATTCTTCCATTGTTTCTTGGGAGGTTTTGAGGTCTTTACCTCGCTGGTTGGCGCTGAGGCCTTGGCAGCGTCTGGCTTCGTAGACGAGCTATTTGCTGCACCTTCGGGCATTTGTTTATGAGTTTACGTGTACTTCTATGAGTAAGTAACCAACTTCCCACACTGATCAGTCCTCTGGTTCCTCTCAAGTAGGTTGCACAGGTATGTGGAAAATTTTGAATGTGGTCGTGCCAACACCTAAATATATACAAGGCTCGTATTTTGATTCTTAGTATTCAAGACCTGTGTTGCAATCTGCTCCTCATCTTTCCTTTCCTGCTCTTCAACAAGATGTCCCATATGAATGAAATAATACTCCCTGAGTATTTTCCACTCCACTCATCACTTGTAAAAAGGTTCGAAAAGATACAATCAGCAAAGCCTGCTGGATACGACCTCTTAGAGAAGGCTACAAACGATATTGTTCGATCTACAAAAGAATACATAGACTTCATATTGCAAGATGAAAACTCCACAAACATATATGTGGATGACTCGCTACTTGCCAATAATTTAGAAGCGTTGCGTGAACTTATTACAATTATCTATGAATTGAATATATTGCAAGATTCTACGAGTGAATCTAGATTAAGAATTCGTCAGGAGTCTCGCGAGGACCAGCCACTAAGTTTGCTGACACTACAGGATTCCAGTGCACAGAGAGATTCTATTGGAAAGGTTAACTTTGACGAAGTGATCCAACGAGATTATAAAGCTAACGTTACTCTCCACGAATCACAAGATTCCTTGCACTCATTCTTGCGATCAGCAGCAAGCTACCAATTTGTGAAGAATGTGTCCTTTATTCTCACCCATCCACAAGACCCTCTTCCGGATGAGTCTGTAGTGGACGACGATGTGGAAGTTGCAGGAGGTACAATATCCTTGAAGGACCCCATATCTTTACAATACTTCAAGGAGCCTATGAAGTCTAAGAAATGCCTTCATGTTTTCGAGAAACACAGCATCTATACAATCTTTGGTCCCCACAGTAATACTATTGAATGCCCAACTGATGGGTGTAAGGCACAAATAACCAAGGGGGATCTCTATCCTGATGAATTAATGCAACTTAGAGTACGGGTATTCTTGGCTGCAAACAAACACGATAGATAAATAGCACTCGTCGTTTATTTTCTTTTTTTGGGGGGAGATTGATCACTTGTGATAACTGTATATCTATGGAAGTGAGAAATACACATCTTTTGGTGCTCAAGAAAGAACTTGAAGCGTATATGTAAGTCTCTAAATGTTGAGATGCAAATAGCTCTCCAAGCGGCTAGATTTAATGCTCCTGCGTATAAAAAATCTCCTTGCATGCATAATGATTTTCACTTGTGTGCTAGAGAAGTTGCATGTTCCTTGCATCGCTTCTTTCTTTTTGCATCAAATTGCGGTATCAAGGATGTCGGTAAACTACTCAAAGATACATCCGGTAGATGTTCCCATAACTGATTTGGATGATCGTGAAGACGATGATGTATTTGATCATGAGCAGCACCAAAATTTTGACCCATTGGAAGGGCTTGACTACGAGGAAAGTGACATATTGAGAAGAAATAGGGAAGCTGGTGATGAATCATCAGCGGGAATCTTTGGAAAAGTAGGTTCTGCCTTTGGAGGCTTTGCAGACTTTGTAAGACTGAATGTCTCTGAAGGATATTCTATTATCGACTCCGGCCTTCCCGGGGCTCGTGGCTGGGTGGATTCCATACGTGACGCAGGACGATCACTAAGAAGAACAGATTCGATCGAAATGAGAGATAGAAATTCTACCACGGGCGAATTTGATATATCAAGCGATGAAGATCAGAATATATTGAGTGGAAAAGCAGGAATTCCTGGTAATTCATATGTTGACAAGAAGAGCTTGTTTGGTATTGCGTGTTTCGTGATAGTTGGTATCGTTCTATTCCTTACACTTCCAAATGTATTAGGAGATAAGTACAGCACTTATTCGACTAGTAAGCCATTCCTTTACAATTCCACACACAAGTTTCACCCCACAACTATACTAGTTTCCTTGGATGGCTTTCACCCACACTACATAAATGCAAAGCTCACGCCAACGTTGCATAATATGATGTTACATGACTACGGGGCTCCTTACATGATACCTTCGTTTCCGCTGTCAACCTTTCCAAACCACTGGACCTTAGTGACAGGCTTGTACCCATCTGAACATGGCATTGTTGGCAACACATTTTTTGACCCCGCATTAGACCGTCAGTTTGTGAATACTGATCCATCTAAAGGGGGGTTGGATCCAGATTTTTGGAGAGGTGGAGAACCCATATGGGAGACTGCTCATAAGCATGGGATCAATTCTGCCATACATATGTGGCCAGGAAGTGAAGTCCCAGGCGTGGGTATTGACAACGGTCCGTCTTTTGTGGACAAATATAATGGACTGGAATCACTTACTTCTAAAGTGGATAAGATCATGTCGTGGCTAGATATAGAAGATATTCGTCAGAGACCTGAATTAATCTTGTCTTATGTACCCACTATCGACACGATTGGGCATAAGTATGGAATATCTGGTCCTGAATTACAAGATGCTTTGACGTATGTGGATGATTTTGTCACATTGTTGATTATGGAACTAAAGGCAAGAAATCTTCACAATTTAGCAAACCTTATCATTGTCAGCGACCACGGGATGGCTCCAACTTCAAATGAAAGATTGCTTTACATTGACGATATAATCGACTTGAATGAAATTGAACATGTGGACGGCTGGCCGTTGTATGGCTTGAGACCAATGTACTCAGAAGATGAGGAAGAAGTTGAAAAGATCGATAGGATCATTAGTGAATTCAAGAAGAATATCCCTGAGGGGTCAGCTCCTTACTTTCAAATCTTCAAGAAAGAAGACATGCCCAAAGAATGGCATTTTGGTGGTAGCCCAGACGAACATAGGTTCAATTATAGGTTGGCACCTATTTGGGTGATACCACAAGTTGGATATTCTATAACAACGCATAAACAAATGAAGGAAAGTGGTCAAGACTATAAACCAAAGGGAGTTCATGGTTACAATAATACAGAACTCCTCATGCGTGCTGTTTTCCTCGGACATGGGCCATACTTCAACAACAAACTTGAACATAATAAACGGATTTCGCCCTTCCCCAATACCGAAGTTTACAATTTAATTTGTGACACTTTGAACATGTCCCCGGCGCCTAACAACGGAACATACGGTACATCAAAGGGGATTGAGAACTTTCACAAGGAGACATTGATATCTCTGTATAACTCTTTACCTGAGCATTGGATAGACCCCTTGGAATATCCAAACTTGCCGTTCAAGGTCGATCATATAGTTAGTGATTCAACTTATGATTTGCTATGGAAAAAGCCCAACAGAAACCATCCGACTACTGTCTTGGTGAGTACCAACACAAATCCATTAGAGTCCATGAAGTCACATGCAAAGACTATAGATGATGCAAGTGAACACATACCCAAGCCAACAGACCTTACGGATGCTAAAACGACAACTACTTCACCGACAACTACTGAACCGACTAGCTCGAAGTCTACACATGGGGCCAGACCAACACTAGGTAAGGGTGATGAATCTTTGTGGGATAGCTTGACTGGCTCTATAGGTCACTTAGGAGACGAAATTGACAATCTTTTTGATGATGTTGTTAGTGGCGTTGGAAGTATTGTCAGCGGTTTGTTTGACGGACATGACTAAGCGTGTATAAATATATATTTATGGTTAATTATAACTTCGACTTCGATTTCTTATTGTTTTGCCAGCCAAATGATAATTTGGTGTTCAACCCCAAATCAATGATAACGTTGATCAAGGTGGATTCATTCTTGTCCTTGAAATCCACGATTGCCTGCTTTATAGCTTTGTCGACTTCCGCTTCATTCTTCGCAGTCACTCCGTTAATTCCCAAGCCTTGTGCAATCAAATCATAACGGGTATTCTGAGACAAAGCAGTGGAAGGTAAACTCGTTTCGGCATTCGTCTTGTATAACGAAGGGTCGGAACCATGGTAGATTCCACTATTGTTCATAACAACGATTATCATTCCCAACTTGTTTCTTGCAATTGTTTCCAATTCCATCCCGGTGAATCCAAACGCGGAATCACCTTCCAAGGCAATCACGAGCTCATTTGGGTAGGCTACCTTAGCTGCAATAGCATAGGGGAGCCCGAGCCCCATAGTCGCATTAGTGCCTGCATCCAATCTCTTCTTGGGGAAGTTCAAAGGGAACGAGGTTCTGGAAACATCCATTGTGTTTGCTCCCTCAGACACGTAAGTGATGTCCTTCTCTTGAATTGGGCTCTGCGTCAAGGCATCTTTGATGATCTTGTAAACTCTGTGGTAGGAGAGTAATTCTCCTGCAGGAGTAGGCGTATTATCCTTCGCTTCCGCCTTTTTGATGTTTTTCTCGCTTGTTTTGGCCCACTCTAACTGCAAAGCTGGCGCATGGTATCCTTTAGTTGTCAATGCATCGCTTAATTGCGAGACCACCAAGTCCAAGTCACCATATATACCATACTTTGTAGAATCCGAACGGTTGTGGCCAATCTCCTCTGCGCTATTATCTATAGATATAACCTTGGCATCATCAGCAAACCTCTCACCGTTGTGCAATATCCAGTTCAAGCGTGCACCACACAACACGATTACGTCAGCGGAAGCAATTGCTGCAGAACGACAAGTGGACATGTTAAGCTTGTGGTTGTCTGGTACCACTCCCTTTCCCATAGGAGTTGGCAAAAATGGAATGTTGAACTTGTCGATCAAGGTTGTCAAACTTGCCGACGCATCGGCGTATGCCGCGCCCTTTCCGATAATAAGCAAAGGATTGCGTGCAGAAGCGATTAACAGAGCAGCCTGCAATATTCTTTTTGGCTCAGCTTGTGCTCTAGGAGAGCTTCCAGAAGGCTCAATTGTCTGTAATAAACTTGCCAAGTCAAGGTCATCGTTTTGGCTCCTGATAATGTTGGCTGGCAAATCGACATAGGTGACTCCAGGTTTGCCAAAGTAACTAGTTCTGTAAGCCTTTTCCAACAATCTAGGGATTTGATCTGGAGAAAATGGTCTAGCAGCAAACTTAGTTTGATTAGACAAGTAAGAAACTTGGTCTAATTCTTGGAAACCTCCTTTGTGGTTCTCGTCAAAGGATGCCGATCCTGCAAGGACAAGAAGTGGCCAGCCATTGGAGTTGGCGTTCAATATTCCAGCCGTGGCATGAACAACTCCCGGACCTCCAACAACGAGGAGGACACCTGGTTTTTTGGTAAGAAATCCATATATCGAGGCCGCATATGAAGCTGCTTGTTCATTTCTAAACGCAATAAATTTGACTCCCTTAGCAATCAAAGTGTCAGCGACCTCAACCACAGGAATTCCAACAATTCCAAATACGGTATCAATGTCTAGCTTAATCAAGGTGTCAGCAATTATTTCAGATCCAGAAACCATTGTGAATAATCGATAGAAAAAATATAAGTATAGGTGATTTTTTCCTCTCTTACCTGTGTCGCAATGTATGGCACTTATATAAGTCTGCCCCAGATTTTAGACTATGGCTCCGAAAAAATATCTCGGGAATATATCGGGCCGATAACGATTCTATTTTTTTTGCCCGAGGCGAAAAGAAAGTAGAGATAATTAAGGGTGACGCCTGAAACATTCAGGCATATTATCATAAACCATGACGTAGGGGTTTGGATTTCTATATTTACTAACTACTGCTAGCTACCGGTCCGACTCGGCACACATTGTAATCTATGGGCTCTGCATCAAGTCAAGATTACTCAAAATGGGAAAGCTAGTTGACGTTCTTATAACCCCTGGATTACCCTCGAGTGAATGAATTGAAGAGGCATGTCGCGAGGTGTGCCTTAGAAACGGTGAATTTGAGTGTGACAGTCGTAATGTTCTCCCCACGTTACCAGGTGGAGTTCCCGGTGATCCATTTAATATACGTAGCACTTCTGGCTCTGGGGTTGTTGAATTGCTTTGATGTTTCTTCGGGGCAGCGTTATCGTTATCGGTGCAATCCTCACAAAGCTTTATGATCAATTCCTTGGGTAACTCTTTGAATGCCTTTGATCTCAAAAATGAGGTCCATCTTTTTCGGATAAATGTAGTGATACACAAGGTGAAGGCAGGTTCTTCTGACATGAGTGCATTCTCCCATACCTTCAATATCAACTCAACAACAGTCTCTGATACTGATTTTGACTCTCCAGTTGTGGTCGTAAGCACATTCATCAAATGATATAACTTTTGAAGCAATCTGGATCTCATATGAGGTAAGTCGTAAACATTTGCCAATACTAGCATCCCTGAGTAGTCGGTAATTGAGATGAATGATAACAGATTTCCTTCAAAGTTTATAGAGTCTGTATATATAAAGAAGATCATTCCTTGGATCCATAAGTACGGTTCAGGGATAAACATGATACCTTTGTATGCTTCAGTCATTCCACTGGTAATGAGTCTTTGGAAATGGGGCCACCTTGCTAAAAGTATAGACTTGTGAACTTTGATAGGCTTTAGATGGTGTGCATTTGTATTCTCTCCTCCACTCATGATCTTTTCCACAGCTTCATGAAACGGGTCAGGGTGTTCGTTGTACTCTTCCTTTGTTGCTGTATCAGCCAATGTAAATATCTCAAAGTCTGAAAACTCTGCGTTTAGAAGGAGGTTCATGAAATCGGACGATAAAGAGCCACCACTGCTATTCTTCCCACTAGTGCCAATACAGTTGCTAGTGGTTATTGGAACACCGAGATCTAATAGACTAATTGCCAAGCAATATGATAGTCTCAATGATGATTCAATGGTACCATCCGTGGGTGAGTTCACCGTTAGCTCGTCATCGCCTACCTCTGTTGCAGGATCTGAATTACTTGCTCCTGCAGAGTTGTTTGAGTCAATGTTTGTTCTAGGGTCGCCCAACAGATGTCCTAAGAGATACAAAGTCCCATCTCCTGATATGAAAGAGTGTTTCCAGTCATGTTCAACGTGGTCATCCTTGATTGAGCCAGAGCTTAAGCTCACAAGTGGAGTGTACCTAAATTCAGATATGTTGAAGGATGCAATGGAGTATTTCCGATTGCTTTTGGTAGATCCCCACAGGGGTAATGAAACATCGATCTTGACATCTGGATTTATCATTGAATCCATGTATATGTGTTCGCAATCTGCCGAGTTGAATGTTTGTATTCGCTTATCGAAATCAATGTCCTCGTCATTATCCACATCTCCAGTGTAGTCTAAAAGATTGCCCAGGTAACTTGGTTTCCTTAGTAAGACTAACTCTCCTATACTGTGGTCCTTCAAATCAAACCATGTTAAAGTGTGGTTGACATGGTTCATATCTTTGTTGAGTCCTCCCAAGCAGTAGAGTTTCCCATTAAATTCGGATATAAAATGGTCGAATCTTGCAACAAATTCAATAGGACCGGTCCAGTGTCCACTCACCAAATCATAACAGTACAAATCATTTAAGGGTGACGAGTTGACCAACCCACCGCTAATGTAAACTTTAGTTCCGTCTGGTGAAAGACAACAAGCGTGTCTTGAACGAGATGAAGGGGCATTTAACAATGTGAAGTTTGGAGGGCCCACCCATGTTTTGCTGTACACGTTGTAAATCATCATCAAACTGTCTTTAGCAAACCCAGTTGGTCTTTCATCAGACGCTGGAAATTCATCATGGGGGATGCCACCAAATACTAGAATGTTTCCTTCTCCAATATAGACAGCCAGATGACCTTCCCTATAGAGTCCAGCATGTTTCTCATCCACTTCCCAGCATCGGGTTTCAAGATTCAAGAGGTATACATTGCTATCCAAGTTGTCAAACTCATCAAACCCACCAAACAAAAACACATACGGCGTACCAGGACAGGGGACTAGTGTTGATTTGACGTTGTATCGTGGGGCTTCACCTTCGATCTGAGTTACTTGAAGTAAGTTGCGTCCGACCATGATCAAAGTGTGGGGGAGATAAGCGTAGAAAAAAAAAAAAAAAAAAAAGATAACGAAGCACACTAAAGAGCCTGGGAGTATCGCTGATTATAGCAGGCTATGTAGGAAGTTGGTAGACTAGTGTGACACCCTCTTAGTCCAATGGAGCGACAAGTGGTTGTTTTCGCTGTTGGTGATTGACAAATTCGAGAATATGTCGATGCGTGACACTATAAGGGCTACTCGTTTCGTTTTTCCACGACAAACTCCAATCTTTGAAACAAGTACTTTCCTAAACTTTCAGTACTTGATTGTTCAACTATAATCCGAAACTATCTTTGTCAAGCGGTAAAGTTTTACCTTCTCTTTATTTAGATGGTCTGCATCGTCAGGCCGATATGTGACATCCGCCTTTCATCGTTTTCAGCCTGCACCTGGTATATTACATAATAAGTTTCTTAAATACAGACGTTGAAATCTACTTAATGGATGTGCCAAGCAGAGTTTCTCTTAGCCTTTCTTTGTCATCTCACCCTTATGTCTTTCTACCAAGTACTAAATGGATCTTTATCGCTCTGACTAATGGTAACCACAGATCCTTGAGGTAACTCCTCTTCTAATTGCTTTTTCATAACGTCCAAGAAAGCTCGCTCAGTGTTTGAATGATTGCACACGATTATAGAGGAACCAGTCTCATTGAAATACAAAGCCTCATGGTGAGATAATTCACCAGTGTAAAACAAATCAGCTTTTACGCCACGGAATACAGACCCGCCGGATCCAGCACAGATTGCAATCGTGCTAATCGATTGGTTCTTATCCTCACCCCTGGCAACTGCCACTTGTACGTGTGGTAAACCTAAGTGAGCCTTTACATTCTTAACCAATTTTTCTAAAGAGGTTGGTTCACTCAAAGTGATAACTCTACCCATCCCGCATCCTTCTTCAACGGGATCCTTTTCGATTACTTCTCTTGATTTCTCTCCAAATTCCTTAGAAATTCCATCTGCCAAAAAATCGTTCACCCCACCTTTGGCACTATCAACAGCTGTGTGCGGGCAGTATACACTGACTCCATTCTGTACTAACTTGATCAAGGATTTCTGTTGCGGATCTTTCGGGGTAATTGATTTTAACCCTTTGAATATGAAAGGGTGGTAGGCCATAATCAAATTGGATCTTTGTTGAATGGCTTCATCAACAACAGATTGAGTCAAGTCAATTGTGAGGAGTACTCGAACTGCTTCTGTTTCACCTGTAGCTGATTGATCATCGAAGCTAGCATCAACTAGAAGACCAGTATTATCCCATGTCTTGTCAGCAAGTTTAATTGGATAAAATTTTTGGACTTTCAGTTAGTATATGGCTTTTCTTTAGTATAGTAATTGTACGTACTTGCGTTAACTGCTGTCTTGATGATTCTGCTTGACATGACTGATGAGTAAAGGTGTTAGCAACTGAAAATTGGAAATATGGAGCACTTATGCAGCTCTTATTATCCTGTATACAATATTTTGGATATTAATATGGTTGTACGAGGACGAGCTACGGAAAGTCACACACTTACTGAACTCTGAAACTGTATCCACCTTATGCATGGTTAGGGTAATTCTTCAAGATTTGTCATTGAGATTTTACATTAATACAGTTACTGAATGTAAAAAAAAAATGCCTCTTGCCAGAATTGAACTAGCGACCTTTGCATTACAAGTGCAACGCTCTACCACTAAGCTAAAAAGGCATTAGTTACACACACTCTCATTACTATATCAAGTAGGTTGTTCATGTTTGAATAGAAAGTACTACCCATGTCGGGACCTTGGTCCTCGTTAACTCTCTCCTATTATATGTTCATATTTCTGTAGCTCTAACTATGTGTAGCCCTTCTTGAGATAGTTTGGTATATAGGATTTCCTTTTCTTGGATTAATTCTGACGCATTCAGCAGTGTTAGCGTTCCATATATCATATCAGATAATTTATTTACACTTCCCCTAAGCGCTATCCATCAATTAGTGCCACTTTCGTTTTCTAACTATCCATACCACTTTACTCTCAAGCTATTCCTACATCGAAAGTTGTTTCCTTCCGTGTAGTATCGCCCATACAACAAGGTTCTTATCTAGCTGGTGCACGGATGTATATACAAAGAACCATTCAGCTCTCTAATGTGGTTTAACCCGAAACCGATATTATCTGCATTCTTCGCTCTACGTAGAATGTACTCACTAACTCCAGCCTACTGTCTTTACATCGTCTGAGACCGCAGCTACTCAAGTATTCCTACTTCATCTGCATGATGGTGCGTTCATGAACCTCTCCTTTTTTTATTTTTTTGTAATATTTTTTTTCACTGTCCAAACCACTTGTCTTCTACATGCAATGATACGAAGTGAAGGGTTGGAACGCTCACACATAGTGGAATTTGAAAACGAGACTCTATTCATTGATGATGACGACTGGCGCCACAGCAAACTTCTTCGCTATCAAATTTTAGCAGGGTATTCCGTGTTCATCTTGTTTGGATTAGCGGAGCAGACTGTGGGGACCCTAATTCCGAAATTCCAACAAGACTATAAGATCAATGATATAGAGACCAGTTTTATATTTTTGGCATCTGTCAGTGGATATTTCATTATGGCATTTTTGAGTGAACATTCTCATAGCCTTTTAGGAGTTCGCGGGGTATTGGCATTAGGAACTACTTGTATGACCCTTTGTTATCTTGTGATATCCCTTCGTCCGCCATTTTTTCTTGTGGTGATCAGTTATGTCTTCAGTGGGATTGGGTTTGGTAGCATTGATGCGAGCTTAGGCACTTGGATGGGGAACCTCATTGACTCTAATGAAATTATGGGGATACTACATGGATGCTACGGTATAGGGTGTATGATATCACCTCCATTGATAACATATTTAACCGAGAAGAACGATAATCCTTGGCCATGGAACCAGTACTACTTGATATTAGCAGTAGTAGGTGCACTCTGTCTCATCTGGGTCACACTTACTTATCGAACTGAGACCCCCAAAAAGTACAAGTATGTCTCGTTAAAGAAGAATGAAAAGGAAGCCGCCGTGAATATTGAAATGGAAGATATTGTCGAGGGTAGCACAAACAGTGCAACGTCCTCATCATCCGCCAGTACTGAGGATCCTAGTTTCTTCAGCGCTCCTGAATCTTCTATAACAACAGCGGAAATCTTAAGATCTCCTATGGTTTGGGCAATGGCTGTGATTCTCTTCGCATACGTGGGCACGGAAGTGGCGTTTGGATCATGGGTAATCAGTTATTTGACAAGGATAAAGCACCTCTCTTATAAAAAGTCCTCCTACTTGGCATCTACATTTTGGACAGGATTGACCGCTGGCCGGATATGTCTTGGGTTTGCCACATCCCGGCTTTTTAAGAACGAACTTTCTGCCAATTTTACATACTTAGCGGTTTCTTTCTTGGGATATCTCAGCTTTTGGCTACTTGCTCTAACATCTGTCACCTTTATTCTTTTCCCTGTGGCATTCATTACAGGTGTATTTGTGGGGCCTATTTTCCCCACCACAGTTGTGTGTCTGATCAAGATTTTACCAGCAAAATTTCATACTGGGGCAATTGGATTTATTTGTGCCTTTGGAGGTGGTGGAGCCGCAGTGATTCCTTTCACAGTTGGATTAATAGCTCATTCAAGCTTAGGCTTAGAAATATTCCCCGTGTTAATCGCATTATTATCATCTATTGTTGTCGCCATGTGGTTGATGCTTATGAGACGAATTGGTACTAATTTCGGTGCAAATAAGATCTAGTTATACACCGTTCTATGGACTAATATACATTACACTCTAAAGAGCACCTCCTTGCGCAGTCCATTCTTCACTAGTGAACCCTTTCTGAGTAAATGCGTGAATAGCTGCTATTTCGTCCTTCAACGTACTATTCACAAGTCTGTGCCTCATCAATTTGTTCTTCCCTTTGAACACATCCGAAACAATGACTACGGCAAACGCCTGACCGCATCCACCAGACATATCTTCAACCTGTACCAATCTAGCATCGAGTTTCTCTTCTATTGTTGCCTTTAAGGACTCGGTTGTTAATGACATCGATTGCTTTACTGATCAAAGAGATTACATCCCAACAGAAAAACAAATAAGACTGATTGATTACGAATCGCAAATCAGTTAGCTATGCTTTTGTGTAACAAAAATGTTTGCAGCAAATAGCAAAAAAAAAACTACACTTATATCAAGTTGGTGTAACCTTTTATTATACATTAGTAGTTTCTCCATGCGATTCAAAAATGAAATCAGAATGACCTCTTGATATTGTGTTTTTGTGGAAAATCTCATTCGAATTATCACAATTCTCAGACGCTTGAGATGCTTTGAAACTTAACACGAAGTATGGCGGATTGTTCGTAGAAATCTTTTCCAACTTGTTCATAATCTCCTTGGTGGAAACATCTTCAGGTAGTTTTCCAAATCCTTCCTTTTCGAAAAACTCTAGAATATCTTCAGGGATCATGCTTAATTCCTCATGCATTTCAATCAACTGGTTGACTACTTCAATAGCAAGGAAGTATGTATCGCCACTTCCACTATCATTGGGGATCGAAGCGCCGCCATTTCCGGCGGAGCCGCCGGGACCACCACCGAAACTGGCACCATTTCCCTGAGCATACAGTTGCTGTGCACTTTGTCTCAGGTATAGAATGTTAGGAGCAATAACAGTAGCCAAATTGTGAACATCCATTTTGGACCCAGTCTCTTCATCAATCTCGGCAAAGGATGCAACCCACAGGAAAAAGTACAATAAAACTTCTAACAAGTTACGGTGACTTCTTGGCAACATCGAATAAGCCAAGTGGATAATTCTCTTTCGAATGGCAGGATTAGTCTCCTTTTGCGAAGATATCCACAAATCGTACAAGTTGAATGTCAACAAAGGATTTGGTAATTCTCTTAGCCATTTTTTCATCAAGGCAGCCAACTGCACTGCAGTTTGGGCACTGAAATCAGGAGACTTTAATGGATTTTTGTTTATCAATTCAGTCAACTCTCTTAACTTTTTGATATTACCATTCAACCTAAAAATACCCAACACAGACATGTCCTTTTGTCTCAATGCATTAATTGCATCATCAACAACAATTGGAATTCTCAATTTGGAAGGTCCAACTCCATGATCAGAGTCGACCCCATATTTTTTGGTCAATTCATTAAGATCAACACCAAAGACACCTCCCTGGTTACTTTTAGATTTATCACTGCTACCACCAAACCGGAATTTATCCCAAAACGTGGGCAGTTTCCTAGTTTGGATCAAGCCTAATAACTCATCCTTATTGTACTTGTTGTTCAGAATCTGAATTAAAGCCTCTACCGCAATGTGCCGCAAGATGAAATGTTCTGATTTGTTCAATTCTGAAAAGTATTTGGATCTCTTTGGTTCTCCACCGGTGCTGATACCACCAATATTTCCAGAACTACCGTATACGGACGAAGTGCCACCGTTGAAATTAGGGGAATCTGGATGAGCACCAGGAGAACGTCCTCCTGCAATCGAATTACCAAGATTGCTACCAATTGTATTACTGCGCCCAGCAGCTGCAGCAACAGTCTTGACCGGCTGCATTGGTTTTTGTCCTTGATAAAGACTGTTGTGGTGTTTAAATGCATTTGGTCTTTGTTCTCTTGCCTGTTCTGCTGCAACAATTCTTGGAATATCATCCAAAGTCAATGACTTTTCGTTCTTTAACAAATCAGATGTGCGATCAAGATGACTGCCAGTTAATTTTCTTTGTGGTTCATCTCTGATGAGAAGTTTCTTTTGATGCGAAACATTGAAAAGTTCGCTTTCCTTCGCGTTTTGTGTGAATGACAACTGAGAAGAGACAGAAGTATTTCTGTTCCTCAGATTGAGGCCACCAGCTTCATCAAAGCTCTGATCCTCTTCCATTCTTTTAGCCGTATCACCGACAGGAGCCTCCACAATAACTGATTTTCTTGCATTTTGCTTTATTGAGTTGGACAATTTTTGACTTTGTCTTCTTGACCGAAGTTTCGTAACATCATTCAAGGTTTTGGAGTAATCAGCCTCGGTGGATGTTCTCTTATCTTCCTCGATAGTGGACATATTCGTGGTTCCAGAAGATGCCTGTCTGTGCACTTTCTGACCCGAAGTAGCATTATCAATTGCATTTGTAGCAGATGCAGATAATACGGATGCCTGTGATGCCCCCATTACAGATTTTGACCTTGCCAAAGCGATTTTTAACAAGTATATCAATTGTGTCAAATCACTGATCAATTCATACCCTGGTTTGGCATCAGGATCTTTAGAAATACACTCTTCACATGCCACCAAGCCTCCTAAAGAGTTGAAGCCACAAAGCTTCAAATTGTCCTTTGTAGGTGTGATAACTTTCGTGCAGTGTGAGCAAATAAAGCATTTAAAATGCCATCTTCGGCTTTCATATTTTACGCACTCTCTTTCGATACTCTTTTGACAATTATGACAAGCGTCTGAAGCATTTGGAGGAATACTCAATTTTTCATTAATCAATTCCTCCCTTGCGAAATCTTTTGCTGTAGCAGGTGAAGTAGTAGTTGATGACGAGTGGGCCTTCGGCAAGATGAAGTCTTCGTACTTGATGACATTGCTCAAGAACAAATCCGTCGCCTGCGTAGAACCTTGCAACTTGTTCGCCTTTAACGCATTATTGAGTCCGATTCTAATCATGAGCTTCAAATAATGAGCGCATCCAGTTATCACAGATAATAATTCTGCAGACAAACTTCCTGAGTTTGATATTTGCTTAGATTTCCTTAGTATGGCCAAGTAACTCATTATCTTGCCAGAAATGTTTCTGGGCTCTTTTCTCAACAACTGAAAATATTCGGAAACTTCTTCACCAGATGACGCATGGCTTAATGCACTATTAGAACCATTTGGACCATTGGTAACATTCAATCCATTCGTCCCACTTTGCTTTATTGGGCTGATACTGGCACACAAATCTCTAACTTTATCCAAACTATTGAACAATATTTCGACATTTAGAATAAGTTTCCCCGTAGAAATAAGACCACTACCCTGGTTACAGGTGCATGCATGGAGTAACATATCACTAATACAGGAGGCGGTTATCTCTTCATAACCAGACAAAGTTAACCAACATTGCATAACTGTGTTCTCGATTTGATGTTCTGCCGACAACAATAACTCGCTTGATATGTTTTCCAGTTCCTTCCAATTCTTCATGTTGAGGGTTTCCCTTTGAGATATATTAAGCTTGCTCTGTAGCCCCACGCTATCAGCAGTGATACACACATTCCAGAACTTATGAACCATGTAGCATTCTGGATGCCATTGTTGATTCCTTCCACCTCTAAATAGTTCAACAAATTGCTTTACAATTGACAGATGACAGCCTTCACAATGAGAAGCATAAAGTCTAGAGTAATGATAATGACAGTAGATGTTACCTTCATGCTCATAGTAGCTCTCATCACTCTCAAATACTTTCTGACATACGGCGCATTTGAAATGTTCCAAATGATACTTGTTGCCCAATGCTGTAATGTAAGGACCTCTCAATGCATTATCACAATTGAAGCATATCAAGTCCAACTTCTTGAAGTAATCGTATTCACAAAGCGGAACAGTGTTTTTGATTCCAGTTTCAGGATCAATTTCATCATATGGGAAAAACTTCGAAGAACAAGGTTTGCCACACTCGTTACACTTGAAGCATTCTACATGGTACGCATTGGATAACGCTCTGACAAACTGGCCACTAATTTCCAACCCACAAGTCTTACAATACTTTTTCTTTTTTCGCGTCTTTTTAGAGGTGTCCATTGCATCCGTTGACACGCCTGTATTATCCTTGATTGGGGGTCGTGACACCTGTTGCTGCTGCTGTTGCTGTTGCTGTTGTTGCTGTGGCTGTTGTTGCTGTTGCTGTTGTTGTTGCTGTTGCTGCTGAATGGGGAATGGTGGTGGTACAGAGAGCGGTAGCGGTTTGTGGACAGGAGAAAACGTTTGTCTTTGTTGTTGTTGTTGTTGTTGCTGCTGCTGCTGCTGTTGTGGTTGTTGTGGTTGTTGTGGTTGTTGTGGTTGTTGTGGTTGCATCTGCTGTTGTCCATTTGCATGATATGACTGTTGCTTTGGCACGTCATATCTTTGTTGTTGCTGCAGAAACAGCTGTAGTTGGCGCTGTTGTTGTTGAAGCTGTAGAGGCTGATGCTTATACACTGATTGTTGTTGGTGCTGTTTCTGCAGTTGCAGGTTCCAGTGAAATTCGTCCGAGTGCGGTGGTGGTGTGATTGGAGCCAAATTCAAATCGCCTCCGACACCATTTTGTTGACTTGGAGACACAGCTATCGAATGCCTTTGATTTGGATGATTGTACGCGTTTACATTCAAGTGATCTCTTTTGACAGCATCGGGCGGCACTGAGGGCATCGGTGGAATTAATGACGTCCAGTTTGTGGAAGTTTTTGATGTCTCAGACGTTGTGTTGTGACTTTGGCTCCTGGCGTGTTGCGGTCGATTCAGCCCCAGTTTTGGTATGGACTGCATCAATGATTCTGTCACTCCCCCAGTATCAAACTGGAAGACGCTCTGTCGGGATCCGAAGGGAGACGTCGAGCCTCCCTTCAAAGGTCTTCTGTTGGATTGTATGTTTCTCGTCTGTGTAGGTGACGAGCTCATTTTTGTTCTTGTTATTTTTGGGGTTATGGAAAAGAATGACTGGAAAGTTGGTTTCTTGTAGAAGGGCGTTTAAAGTGGCTGGAATCGAAGCAGATCGTTCCGGGTCAAGGAGATCGTGACTAACCACACTGTCTCAAAAGCTTTGACTTAAATGCACTATAGCTCGTTTTCTGTTTGAGTGAGTTCCCTTAAGAAAACAAGTATGTGTACGATCAAAAATAAACGGAATCCATGCGAAAGGATAAAACAAAAAAAAAAATATGAAAGAAAATTTTTGTTAGGGGATCGACTAGAGCGTCAGATATCAGAGGCAGAAAATACTAGCCACAATAGATCAAAGTACCCTAAGGCAATTCCTCATTAATATTCCTACGAGGAGTTTCCTATTAGCTCAATAGTATAGTAATAATTCTTTTTTTGCCTCAGCTTAGTAGTGCCAACTAGTTGCAACTGATCAATTAACTAGACGGGGACGGGTTTTGTCTTAATTTTAGGTTTTTTTTTTTTGCGTTTCTGGCAACACGACTGATATTTTTTTTTTGTTCTGATAATTATTTTTGTAATGACTTTCGCGTTTTTGAGTCCACAAAAGTTGAAAATACAGCGAGAGAGATAATACGTGCATATAGATTTGAGCACATGTGTTGTTCTAGCGACCAATAGTTCAAGCGACCAAAGACCACATGACGACACACTTAACGAAAGACAAGGTGCTTTGTAGTGCTGGAGACTAGAATTGCTGCAAGTGGCCCCAGCCGACGAAAATTGAGCGGTATTTACTGAGGGGATTTCAGGATACATGAAATGTAGGATACATAAATTGTTTTTTTTATGTTTTAAAGATATCGAATTGCGCAGTTGAGAACCGCACTCGATTTAAGTGTTGCATAAATCCTGTTGAAGTTCCTGAGGCTGCATACATACTATTGAAGCTAGTCTTGAGGTTAGCCCAATGTACTTCACTGGAATTGCGTTACCTGCGAATGGTGCTCATCAGGGAATATTTTGGCTAGTAAACTAGCTTGTTGAAGGAAGGCAACAGGCAGTAACGGCGTTATCGAGAGGCTTGCAGCAATAGCAAGATTCGTCACAATACAGTTATTCTCACATACAATACGCCTTCTACCTCTTTTCCTATGGTATGTTGCATACGCTTCCAAACCACTCACAATCACAGGCACTAATCGGTGTTTCCTGCAAGAATGTCACAGTCTCACTGAACTAAAAACATCCCCATTCAGTTATTGTTCCCTTTTCTTTTTTTGACCCAAACTTGTAGCTAGTAACTGGTACAGCGAGCGATCTAAAAGGATATACGATCTATATCGTAAAGACCTACATCCAATCACTACTTGATCCTGGTTGCTGGTGTTGTCTCAGCTCTCTTCGGACTTGAACTCTTCCTTTTTTTATTTATTTATATTTTTGCCTTGTCGCCATGCCCTTCATTTGTCCTCTTTGGTTAAGCGAAAGTAAAAAATCGCGTCTCGAGGAGGAATCTATTTTTAACAGCACTCCACATCGTATAACGCGTATTTCGGAGCTGCGTGAAGTTTGAGATACTGGTGGCAGCGTACGACATATAATGTTAAGAAGACTAGCACCATCTACGCCATGAACCTATACAGATGTGAGTATGCTCTGAGTTATCTAGAGTGTGATATTCTTCGGAAAACAAACACTCCTGCTTAATGTACCCGATGATGAAAACCGCTTCAATTGCAGGACTTGGAATACAATATGTTACACAAAGGTCACACAACTTTGTTTCGACTTCTAAGAATACATAGGTCTATCCCAATGTCTACTAATTTATTAAAAACGATCTAATACTATGGCATATCTATCTTTTCTAATTTCCTCTCTTCGCGCAGTTGATGCGTCCAGAGCCCCTTTTTTGCGTACGGCTGATCCATCACCTTATCTAATTATGCCGCTGATTTTCTCTTCTATTATTCACTGTGTGTGTGTGTTTTCCCTCTTAGTTACACTCCCGAAGTCCCTGTCCTGGAACTCTTCTCCAATACCTACGTCCAGACCCAAATAGAACCTGTCTACTTTGTTTCCATACTTGCAAAAGTATATCTTTCCTTGGTAAATACGCTGGAAAAACAACTTTGATTGGGTTCTCGGTATAGTCACTGTTCGAGTTCTTACCAGCTTTTGTATTCCCGTAACCAAATCCATTCCAGTTCCAATTCTTGTCACTGGCGCTAATTTCTCCCTCGATATTTATATCGTTCAAGATTTCGTTGTTATTAATGATTTTCATGGACGAGGTGGTTACAGTACTGGAGTTGGCATTTTTGATCGCTGTCTCATCTTCTTCACTGTTGTCAACTGCTAAATTGATATCGCTATTGCTTTTACCCTTGTTTTTGGTGAGTATGCACATATAGAAAATCACCTGACCAAAGCCATGGAAACCCTCGTGGATTACCAAGTCCATGATTTCTGTCTGCGGGATGAAGCAGTTCCTCTCGTTGCTTTTCCCAAAGTGTTTCCAGCATCCTTCTGAGTTCAATTGTATACCTATGTCCTTCATAACAATCATAGTATCCCTGCTCTCTTGCCTCAAATACAGAAGAGCAAAAACTGAGACTAATAGTATCTGGAAAATGAGGTACTTGTAATCGCCATAGGAAATGAACCTTAGTATTCCCTCTGAATTGAAGGTATGAATGTTAGCATCATATATGTTGGTAATTATATATGAAGCATATACCACCTGTATACTGGCTAGGGCAAGGAGAATTGGCACTCGTAAGTGGTTCACAAAATAGCTATCCTTCCCCTTCACCACAAATTTCTTCACGCTTATATCGGGATGCGAGTGATTAGGAAATATGTCCAACGTATACTCCTTAGCACTGGACATACTAAAGCTGGGTTTCTGACTTAGTTGATGATATATCGGGATTGTGGTAAGAGAGATCACTTGAATCTTTGAGTCTGGGGCTGCGCATGAACTAAATAATGCGTACCTGTGTGTAATGTGCACGCGCAGAGTCAGGTACTGAGTCATTTCTTCGTCAGCGGCTGAAAAAAAAAAACAGTACAATAAACAGACCTGTTATCGGCACCGACAGCCACATTCAAAGCTTACAGTTTCATCCACAACATGTGTCATAAAATACCAGATTCTATATACATCTGCAAATTAATCTAATGGCTCTCTCTTCTTTACGACAGAACCTACCACTGTTTCATTCTTTCTCAACTCTTGAATCTTCTCTGCCTTTGTCATTTTCACTGTACCAGTTCTAATTTCATATTCTCTCTTTCTAACGGCCTCTGCATCATCTTTAGCTGCCTTTTCCTTCTCTGCGACAATCTGTTTCATTTCCTTCTCATGGTTGAGTCTAATTGCCTTCAATTGATCGTTATACTCGTCCAATGATAAAATCTCCTTTTTCGTATCTTCACAATACTTTTCAAAGTCAGCTGGCAACTTCGTTTGTAGTGCCAATTCGACAATCTCTGGATGTTTCTTTTCTTCCAAATTGAATTTCAGTTTGATTTGTTTTCTGGTTCTATAGGGAAACAATTGAGCAATGAAAGTGAAATCAGTTCCCCAAGTGGAAAGAGCGTGATAGAACTTGGCAACTTCTTTGTTGTCCCATCTATCAGTGTACTTTCTTTTAGAGTAAGAAGAGGAAGTAATTGGATTGAGGTATGGATTGGCAATCTCTCTGTCTTTGTCAGCGTTTGTATTGTTCAACCCTCTGCTGATGTTGGTTGAGTCCTGATCAAGGGAAACTTTCTCACCTACCAACTTAAGTTGCAACACATTAGTCTTTTGCAGCGAATAATCATCGTCAGGTAAGTCTCCAATAACGTCCTTTTTCTTTTCCTTTTGTCTCTGTTGCTCATTCTCTCCCGTAATCTCTTCTATTGATTTCCCTTCTTCTCTTGCCTTTTTCCGATAGATCATTCTCTCTTCTCGTTCAATTTCTTGCTTCTTTTTCGCTTCAAGAACTTCACTGTATCTTGTGCTAGCCTTGCCTATGGAATATGATGGAAGGCACAAGTCTGCCATTTTAATTGTTTCCTCGTTGATCGATATCCCTTCAAAATTGGCAGGATCTTCGTGCTTGTACGAGCGCTGTACTTCCGCCATGGTATCGATAGAGCGCACCTGTCCACGCAAGTCCGGTCTCAGTTTGTGCAGACGTTTTGCTCTTCTCGTAGCTGCTGCATTCTTCTTATTATCCCCTATTGCATTGTCCGATTCGCCTTCTGGTGATGACTCGGGCAGATTGGATCCACTGAGCAGCAGTTGGTCAGATTTTGATTTTGAGTTTGGTGAGTGTGTACCCACACTTCCAGCTAAACTAGCCAAGGTCTCTGCAGCCGCTGTGAGCTCATCCACACGCGCTACTTTAACCCCCGATCCCGAGGTTACTTTTACATCACCACTTTTCTGTGACTTATTAGAATGCTCATCCTCTTCGCTGTTAGCCTTCCTTTTTTTTGTTTCTATTATGTCCTCGGGTATTGGTGGCGTATTATCTTTGGGAGCTGATATAACTACTGATGCCACTGGTGTCAAAAACAGGTTCCGCTTGCCTCTCTTAACTGCGACAGAGGACCGCCTTCTTCTAGTTGGTTTTGATGTCGGTATTCCAATCTTAATCGGTTGATCTTCCTCATCTTCAATGACTGCCTCTTCAGAATTAAGCATCATAGAATCGACATTGTCTGGGGGTGGCACTGATCCGCGCGGAGTTGGCGTAATTGATATGGAGCCAGAACGGTTCCGTATCACACTCGGAGTTATTCCTGATAACCTCCGTTGCATATGGATTGACGACTGTCGTCTGTACTTATGGTTGACATTCATGTTCTTGCCATGACTATTATTGATTGAGGTTCCATGTATGCTTTCCTCGGGGTTCTTGAAAATATCATTGTCGCCATTTTCGTCGTCGCTATCCAACTCACTGTCTTCTTCATCTTGCTCATAGAGAGGCAAGCTTGCAGGTTCCATCATGTGGGCATTTTTATTGCTAGTATCTTTAGGGTCAACATCCTCAGGAGCATCAGTTTGGGAGGATGCTAACTGATCATTGCCCTTAGTTTTGCCTGTTATGGAGAATTTAAAATCAACAGCCGGAGTGGTAGATTCTACGTTAACTGTACCTTCATGTTGACTACTATTGCCTTCCCCTTGAGTGCTTGGTGGGGTTAACAAGGTGACAGACTTCCTCCTTATGGGCTGCTTCCGGATCTTGGGCATAAACCTCGACCCTTTCTTGACAACACTACTCATCCTTATAGATTTGTACCAATAACGTTAGTTCCAGAAATTGAGTAAGGGGACGGAGCTATAAACGTCTATGAAAGTACTGGTGATTCATAAGAGGCATCCTTATCATAACAAAACAATCAAAAATCATATCCTCATCTCTAAAAAATTACACAAAAGTGTTTCTTGAGATATTGCAGCTGCAGCACCTTAAGGTAGGTTCTACAAAGAAGGACACAGAGAGGCAAAAAGAGCGTCATAATACTTAATGAGGGCCATATTGAATAATGAGTGGAAGCAAGGAGGCGACCAATGGTGCCTTAATCTTGGTTATATCAAAGACACTCATGGCTTTGCATGCTCTTTGTCTTCCGGTTTCATAAACATCTACTCATTGGGAGGAGGCAGCGGATCCAACCCGATTTCTAGCATCAAGGCACACGAATCAAGCATCAACGCTATGAAAGTAGTGGACTCAAAGACAATTGTCTCATGCTCAACAGATGGTGTAAAAGTCTGGGATATTAGGTCGCCGAATGCGACTGCTGCAGTTACTCTATCCAATTCCAAGAGCTCCAATTTCCTTAGTTTGAATTTCCAGCCTACGAACCCAAACATACTAGCAGCAGGTACCGAACTCACAGGTGTCGATGCAGAGATACAATTGTGGGACTTGAGAAACCCCAAGGATATTGTACGCTCGTTTGTGGATTCTCACCATGATGACGTGACTGATATTCAGTTCCACCCAACAATCACCAATTATCTTATGTCTGCCTCCACTGACGGATATGTGAACGTGTACGATTTAAATGAAGAAGAAGAAGAAGATGCACTTCACCAAGTAATCAACTATGCTTCAGTGCATTCTTGCCATTTTACACAGAAAAGGAGAATAGGTGTGTTAACCCACATGGAAACTATCTCATTCCACGAGTTGAATAACACAAACTACGAGGCAATTGAAGAACCTGCTCCTCATGACGTTGGTGATGTCAGGTCAGCCTGGCCTGACTGTGAGTATGTGGTGAATCTATTTCCTGGATTTGTTTCTTATGGTGCAAATTCGCAACAAAAGCTCACAATGATTCCGTTTGATAGCGAGAAGGAGACTTTTGATATTACAAAGCCCATTTGGTTCCCCGGAGCTCACGGAGAGGAAGTTGTACGTGACGTATTGGTGGTGCCTAATACCAAGACAGCATTGACTTGTGGTGAAGATGGTATCATCAGATCTTGGACTCTCCCATTCGACATACATAAGAACTCGTTCTTTGAGGAAAGTGCTACCGAAGACGATGAATCTAAAGAAAACGAAGACGAACCAATAGCCGCTATGGAAATAGATGAGGAGAAGAAGGAAAAAAACAAAGAGAAGAAGAAGGATAAGAAAGACAAGCATAAAAAAAAAAAGAGTAAGAAGGACAAGAGAGAAAAAAAATCGTCCAAGAGTGACGTTCGTTTCAAGCCTTATTGAAGCCTGGAAAACCTCTCTATTATACTATTTAGTTTGTAATTTTCGTACCTTTGACGACAATGGGAATCATTCCACCAGTTGCAATTGTAAATTTGCGATGCCCGATTGCTGTTATAAAAGCTCTAATGGTACCTGCGTGAGATGTAATTGAAATGACCGACTCCTTGTCGTTCTCGAAAAGCGACTCCAAGACCAAGTTGATACGCATAAATTGTTCGTGCAACTTCTCTCGATTAGGGGTATGCTCTTCAAATAGCTCATCTTCTTCTGTGAAGCCTTTCTCAAAATCGAACGTGGGAAACCGAGATGCGATCACTGATTTTGAAGCTCTCTTGTGGCAAAGGTGTACACCTATGGTCTCTCGTAACTTTTCAATAACCACGGGCCTGGGAATCTCAATATCTTTCCATGTTTCAACCAACGTGTAACTTGAACGTTGTAATGGCGACACGTAGAATTTGGAGGGTATCGGAGCTCCTTTTTGGATTTGTTCTTTCCAGTATAAGTTATTCTCTGTAGCCTGCCTCTCTCCAATTTCTGTAAGTTTTGCGTCCGGACCCCATTCAAGTTCCCCGTCTGTTCCTAGGTAGCGCCACTTACTGTACCATTCATCTTTAGAGTACTTCTGAGTGACTATATTGTGCCAACCTTGCCCATGCCTGGCTAAGAACAAAAGCTTATAATGCTCGTTCTCTGCGGCTTCATCATTGAGCCGTTGTAGTCTCCTCAATAGTGTATCCCAATCTCCAGTCTCGATTCCGAACCTCTGTAACCCATAATTGAACTGCATATCGTTTGTCTCGTTGCTTGATTGCTTGAAGAACCCGTGCACTGGCTCGAATTTCCAGTACTCATTTACACTCAAGTTTCTATTTTGACGTTCTTTCACGAATAGAGCATCTTCGTCTAAATCATCATGAGCATCGCGATGATCTCGGGAATTGGGAATCAACAAAGACATATTGGACAAGACCGAAGCTTCAGATGTGTTTGAATCTTTACTTTATCAGATTCGGCTAACCCACGCAAAAAAGTGGGGGACAGAAAAAATCTACTCATTTTGCAGCCAATGATAGCCTAAGAAGACTATGGCGACTTATAAATCTTCTAGAACTAGGAGATCACATGGGATATAGATCTAAATAGAGAAAATTGTAAGTAACTGCATATATGGTTCCACCGGTCTTGTAATGGGAGAAATTGATGGAACAAGGGAGACAAGTTAGCACCATGGTAGCAGAGAAGAAGGGACAAAGGCAAATGTTATCGCTTGCTGAGACGAAGGCAACGACTATCGTCACGACAGTACATTATATCAATGTGCATGTTGCGTGTCTCCCCTTCGATAGTTAAAGCTGTGGATTTCAGGTGTAAAAGAAAAGCAGCATGTTTCTACGGGGCACTGGAACAGTGTGGTAAAGGGAAGCCAGTGATTCAAAACAAATTCATATATGTACTGCTAACTGTATCCGTGACAAAGCTTGCAACTATGATTAGATCAGTACCTTCATAATCCACATCAATGGTCTCTCCACAATTCCTTTGGATCTCTCCATTAAGGTTTAGATATTCTTCTTTGCTTTCTTCTATTATTTTTATTTTTTATTATTATTTTTTTCTGTTAAGAAGCTTCTACACGCTAAAGTTAATGGTGCCGCTTCATACACTTTTTTTTGCACTTTCTTGGGCCACTCCACACGCATTTTAGTGTAGAGCCAAAAAATAAAATAAAGGAAAGAAAGAACCATCGTCTTCTTATCTCGCTTCATTGAACGCAACATAAAAGGAATACATATTGAGTGGTACATCTGCTCAATCCTGATATAAATAGGGCGTAGAAGAAGTTTGTGTTGTGAAAATGTCTGAAAACCCCTCACAAAAGGACATTCTGGTTGGTGTCAGTGGAGATGACCAGCCTCTCTTGAAGCGGTCTCACTCGCCAGTCGAGACGAACGTTGAGAAGAAACAGAAACTTAGCAGCGAACAGGTAAACCACGAAAAACTAATGAATTTAGAGAGGGATGATGAAGAAGTAAAGGATGAATCACGAAACCTTGAGCGCCAAGGTGAACTACCTCCGGGACATCTCCTTGACCAGCCTTTAAAACAAGAACCGCAACTATTGGAGAGCCAATCTGAATGTCAGTCAGAAGATGCACTTAAACCAGAGCTCAAACAAGAAATTGAGCAACTGCTTGAACAGGTACAAGAGCAGGATAATACACAATTTCAAGTGCACGATGACGACGAAATGAAAGTTGACAAAGAACCAGAAATCATTATTGACATCAAACCTGATACTCAAACCGAAGTTCAAGAACAACACACAGAAGAAGGAGTTCAAACAAGCAAATCTCCAAATGTGAAAACGGAACCAAAATCTCCAGGAAAAGCTGAAACAGAGAAAAACAACTCGCTCATGGTAGTTCCTTCCACCAAACCACAATTATTCTACACCACCTTGAAAACTGGTATAGCGTACGATGTTCGAATGAGATACCATGCAAAAATTTTCACTTCATATTTTGAGTACATCGACCCACATCCTGAAGACCCGAGAAGAATATATAGAATCTACAAAATTCTCGCTGAAGCTGGTTTAATTCAAGACTCTGCCTTATCAGGCTCAAATGATATTGGTCCATTGATGGTAAAGATTCCAGTGCGAGAGGCTACTTCTGAAGAGATTTTGGAAGTTCATACCGCTGAGCACTTAAAGTATATTGAATCGACCGAGGCAATGACACGAGAAACCTTATTAGAGGAGACAGAGAAGGGAGATTCAATTTATTTCAATAATGACTCGTTCTTATCTGCCAAGTTGTCTTGTGGTGGTACCATTGAGGCGTGTAAGGCAGTTATAGAGGGTAGAGTTAAGAACTCATTAGCTATCGTAAGACCACCAGGCCACCATGCTGAACCAGATGCTCCGGGTGGGTTTTGCTTATTTAGTAATGTTGCAGTGGCAGCTAAGAACATGTTGAAGAACTACCCTGAAACTGTCAGAAAGATTGTCATTATAGACTGGGACATTCACCACGGAAATGGAACACAGAAGTCCTTCTATGATGATCCTAGAGTGCTCTATATCTCGTTACACAGATACGACAATGGTAAGTTCTATCCAGGAACAAAGTATGGTAATAGCAATCAGGTTGGAGAGGGCCCTGGGGAAGGCTATTCTGTCAATATCCCATGGAGGTCAGGGGGAATGAACGATGGAGATTACTTTTATGCATTCAACAAGGTAGTGATCCCCATCATATCTGAATTTGACCCTGATTTGGTCATTGTAAGCTCTGGTTTCGATGCAGCAGATGGAGATATCATAGGAGGATGCCATGTTTCTCCAGCTGGTTATGGTCAAATGACACACATGTTAAAGTCAATTGAGAGAGGTCGGATGTGTGTTGTTTTAGAAGGTGGTTACAATTTGGACTCGATCAGTAAAAGTGCTCTTGCAGTCACCAAAGTATTGATCGGTGAGCCGCCTGAAAAGACGATAACCTTGCAACCGCATTTGGATACGCTAGAAGTCATCGACGAAGTGATCAAGATTCAGTCCAAGTATTGGAAGTGCATGAAACCAGGCTTCATTAGAAACACGTTCGAAGATTTCTATGATTTAGTAAATGAAGAACTGGATAATCCGAAAGAGTTAACTATGGCAAATGGCTCTTCGTCGAGTACAAACAAGATACAACCATACAAATTATCGAATTTGTCTGATCCAATCAGGTCCAGCCAAGCAAACGAACTCTTTAACAGGTATTCCTTTATAAATTTACCTATTGTCCCTTCGATTTTATCCACGGAAGGAGAAAAGACTTCGTTATTCAGCACCGATTTACCACCAAACACAGAGGATTTAGTGTTAGCAAGCCCTGATATACAGAAGGCGCATACAATCATTGTTTCCATTCACGATCCCGCAGAGATCTGGGCTAATATTAACCCTACTAACGGAGTAATAGAAGGTAACTCTTCATTGGTCTTAGAACATCCTTTAATTCAGCTCATCGAAAAAGTGAAGAAAGATGTTGATGCAGATGTGGGTAAACTGCTTGGGTTTATTGACGTAAATATTCCTCCATACTTGTTACCAGTCTCAGCATCATTAAAAGGTGCCACTGGAAATGGCTATGGTGATTCTGGTACATCTGGTTCTGGAACCAGCAACCTATCTACATCATCTTCTTCTACATCAGGCTCTTCTCTTCAGTCGAACTACAACCCTACAGTCTTTGCCCAAGAAATAATATTATACCTCTGGGATAACTACCTTGCTTACTTTTCTCAATTGGAGAAATTGGTGTTTGTGGGATTTGGGGATGCTTATCAATCAATTGTTCACTTATATGCTAAACGCCCCTCTCAAGACATTAAGGATTTGGTAAAAGGAACGATTGCATTCGTGAACAGATCCACATTGAAGCCATTGGTTCCAGTAATGGATGAATCAATGGTCGATTGGTACTATCAGAATTCTGTGATCTTTACATCTGCTTTGAACCCATGCTGGTCAAATGGCGGTGACTCTGTGAGTAATGGAAGTGCCAATCTTGATCGCGGTGGAGATCACCTGAATGGTCACGATGACTCGTCGAAGAGACCAAGACGGAAATTCGGCAGAGTTCTCCGCGCTTCCAGTGATGGTCTTTGGGATGTGATTACCGAGAGGTTTGACGAAGGGTTGGACTTCATATTGGATTCAGTAGAAGATTATAGCAGCAGCGAAAGTAATTAATTCAGCTAGCTTGCTTCGTTCCTTTTTTACAAGTATTAAATTCATAGAAATACAGACAAAGAACCAAAGGAATGACTAAATAAAGCTAATGCAAAAATGAAGTAGTGTTCACAACACTTTACTAGGAAATCTTTTCGAGAATTCCTTCTCTAAGTTGTCGATATCTGGGAAAGATAAATCATCACTAGCATTACTTGAACGTCTTATACCTGCTCCGGCTTTTAAGTACAGAGGCTTCTTGGGCTTTGGAGGAGGTATTTTTTTATGTTCTTGAGTAGGGGCTTTAGTTGAAGCTGCCCTTCCAACAGGCCTGCTCAAAACTTTAGGATATGCAGGGGGTTCTGGCTTGGCAGGTATCTTATGGGAAGAGCTTGACTTCGGAACCTGGAGCTTCTTGATGAGTGCCGGCCGATCCTCGTCCTCGGAAGATGACGAAAAGGGAGTAACAGGAGAGTTTATTGCATTCATATCTTCAGTTGGATTGGTTTTCTTGTCGGTGTATTTGCCATATCCCAGTGCAGTTTTCGAAACCTTCAGACTCTCATTACTATTGTTCAACAACAAAGCCATTCTTTTTTTGATAGACACCTTTCTCTCCGGAGCAGATGGTATGTCACCGCTGTTTTTGAGACTGTTAGCCGTTTCATGGTTATCATCACCAGTGCTGACTTTGCGGCTAGATCCACCAGTTAATAATTGCTTGAGTGAAGTGATACTCGATCTTCTGTAGTTATGAGCTGTAGAACTGTTCACACTATTTCCTGTACCATTTGCACTGATACCACCGGTGCTTATCTTTCGAAGACCGTTCTTGAAGGACATCTTGAAACTACCTCCGGTATTTTGACTGTCTTGTTTACTTCTCAAGAAGTCTAATGTACCTCTGCCATAATCTTCTTCTGATTTTCTCAAGGCATAAAGGTCATTAGAACTCTCATCGACTTGTTTCTGGACAAACTCTTTTAACGATGTGCTGGATGTTGAATATCTGTGATAGTTTTCTAGCGATGACTTTCTCGAGTTAGAAGGAGAAACCCGGCTTGAAGTGTATGACGATTTAGGTCTTGCAAACGCATGATTATTCTGATGCTGACTGAATTGGGTATTCAGTTGTGAGTTGCTTGTATTAATAGCATTAGTTGCTTTAATCTGATTGGATGATTTAGGTGGCTTTGGTAGAATTTTGGTTTTATCGATTGTGGAAAACGGGTCTGTTGTTGTCGCCTTAATCTTGTACAGCTGAGGGGTACTCTCAACTGTAGACTTAGGCTGCAAATTAAGACCATTGCTCTGAATCAGCAGCTGTTTCTGCTGTTGTTGCGGTCCGTTCGCCTTGATGTAATGCTTGACGGTTGATGGAATTACATCCGGAACAGAGACGTTCATCATCGCGCATATTTCTCCGAGAAGTTGCACCGCATTTGGTCGTCTTCTCGGATCTTCCCGAAGACAACACTTGATAACATTCTTTAATCTTGTAGAAAATATCAGACCCGGCTGATCATGAGGGAAATTTAATGTTTGGTCTGCATGCAAAATTACCTTTTCCATATCCTGTAAAGAGTGCTGGTTTGACAGTTCAAATGGAGTGGAATAGTAACACAACTTATACAAGAGGCAGCCCAATGCCCATATATCCAGTTTGTCGTCGATTGGAAAACCGCGACTTAAATCGATCATCTCAGGAGATCTATATTGTGGGGTAGTATGCTGCATGATATCGTTCTTCAAATTAATCGACTCCTGAGGAGATGAAGGAACTGGCTGATAACCAACAGCGGATCCAAAATCGCACAATTTGTAGGTCCCATCGTGATCGATTAACACGTTCTCAATTTTAATGTCTCTATGTATAATTGGCGGTTGAAGATGATGACACATAGCTACGCCAGTTGTAACATCTCTCATAATTTGAAGGATTTCAGGTTCCTCAAGTTTGTGAGTTAACCTCGTATTCATGAAGTCGATAAGTCCATTGCGCGAGCAATACTCCATGAGGAGGAATACCTCGTATTGCTGCAAAGATGGATTCAGAGCTCCACCAGCGGATAAAGTTTCTAGTCTCGCAGCATGGGAGTCTATATATGATACAATGCATCTGTTTCCCTTCAACCTTTTCATAGCATCCACCTCTTGCCTCAAGAGATTCAATTGTAACTTGGACGGAACCTGCACTCTTTTTAAGCATGCAGTTGAATTGCCCCTGAATGGCGGGTTTATCGAGCATGTATACACATGTGCAAACCCACCTTCTCCAATAAACTTGATTACTTTGACCTTATGACTCCCAACGACAAGATCTGCGCCAGGCTCGTATGCATTTATTGGTGGGGATGGCATTTTGAAGACAACAGCTTGATGTAAATGTAAGCGTGGATGAGGGTATGTGGTTACCACAAGAAAAACAACACTGGATTAAATAATAAAGTAATGGTCTGAGAGAACGGTAATGTCAATTTGTAGCCACAGATAAAGAAATCAGAATTTGCTGTTCCAATGGTAATAAACGCCAAGATACCACTACCGATAACAGTTAAGGGAAGGGGTTGTCTAACACGGTGGGAGCTCAGCACGATTAGTGGAAAATTGTAAGTATGACAGGTTTCTTAGACCTAGTTACTCCATACAATTATGATCTATTAACTCAAATCAATGTATGTTGACTAGTTGCGTCTCTTTTCTTTTTTTCCGTATTCTGATTTGGAGGCTACGTTTTCCTCATTTTCAAAAAAAGGTGTTTAGGCTGTGCTACTGATGCAGGATATGGAGAAGCATACTCAAAGCTACACCAAGAAATTTTCAGGAAGAGAGATGATGTCCCAGTAAAACTCTACACAAACGAACAATAAAATTCCCACGGCACAATGAAGCTATATTTCGAGGCAGAAGAGTTTCTCAAACCATCGACTAATGGATCTTTACAATCCAGAATTTTCAACTCAGAGAAAAAGCTAACCTCATCACCAAAGCATCTCTACGCTGTGGTATTTTCAACTTTAAAATACAAAGAGTACATCACGTATGTGATAAAAAAGTCCAAGATAAAAACCTCTTCTTTCGCCCCAATCATAAAGAAATACAAGATATCAGACAACCTTTTACTTTTGCTCACTCATGATTTATTATTCTCATCGAGAGGAAGAATCCAACTGGGGAAGCATCCCATAAAAGACGGTTTTTTGTTGCATCAAACTCGATTGAAGGCGGAATTCATTAAATTGAAATTGAAGTACAAGGCCAAATCTGTTGATGATTTACCAACCAAGGAGGTCGATAATGACGAAACCCCTGTAAGATGGTTCAGAATGAATACCATCAAAGTGGGGACTGGCGACGACTCCACAAAGAAGTTTTTCAATTCGCATGCCCTTTTCCAAAATTTGCAACCGGTATCTACGCTAAGCGAAATTACTTCTCCAGGCGTAATATACGCAGATCCATATATTCCATACTTATATGGAGTACATCCTAGAGAAAAAATTACTTCTACCATGGCATATACTAAAGGTGAAATCATTATTCAAGACCGTGCATCTTGTTTCCCAGCTCATATTCTCAATTCAGACCCCAACGATAGACACACTGAAGTTATAGATGGTTGCGCTGCCCCGGGTAACAAAACAACTCACTGTGCATCGTACTTGCCCGATAGCAAGAACCTGAATCCAGTAGTGTATGCGTTTGAAAGAGACGAAAAGCGAGTCAAGATTTTAAAAATGATGTGTGAGAAGGCGACTGGGAAACCTAAAAAGGAGTTGATTCAAATAACCCACACCGACTTCACAACAACAAGCCACTCTGATTTCCCCAGTGTTACCGGATTGGTGATAGATCCGTCCTGTAGTGGGTCTGGAATTTTTGGACGTGCTATCGAAAGTAATAATCTGTCGGAGGCACAAGAGCAGGAAAGAGAGGAAATCGATACAGAAAGATTGAATAAGTTGGCAGGGTTTCAGTTTAAGATTGTTAAGCATGCATTAGGATTCCCTTCAGCCAGAAAAGTTGTATACCTGACGTGCTCAATTCATCCCCATGAAAATGAAAGAGTTGTCGTAGATTTGTTGAAAGATCCTGATGTACAAAGATCAGGCTGGATATTGGCTGACAGAGAAACGGTTATTCCGGAATGGCCAAAAAGAGGTTGGAAAGAAGAATTCAGTTCAATCGCCCAAAGCGAATCTGATGCTGAGAAGTTGGCTGGAGGATGTGTAAGGGCCGAGCCAAAAGTTGATGGAGGTATTGGATTCTTTGCTGCTTGCTTCGTCAAGAGAGATTTGAAAACTGCACCAATACACATAAACCTTCCAGATATGGCCACAACGGTACACACAGAGGATGCCACAAAAGACGAAGAAAATGAAGAAGAAGAAGAGGAAGAAGAAGAAGATAATGAAGAAGAAGAAGATAATGAAGAAGAAGAAGAATGGATAGGATTTCAATAAACCCCATAATAGACTATTTATCGTTCGATCGTGTATTGTGAACTCTTTTTTTAGTATGGCTTTGTACAAGACCCTTATCTAAAGGCGTCTAATAATATCATTGACAACATCAGTAGTGGACGAGCTTCCTCCTAAGTCTGGGGTCTTGATTTTATCCTCGCTCAAGTTGGCGTCAACGGCTTCGTAGATTGCAGCTGCTGGTTCCAAGTAGCCCATGAATTCCAACATCAATGCTGTGGATCTAATGGTTGCAATTGGGTTAGAAATACCCTTGCCTTCGATATCAGGAGCAGATCCGTGACATGGCTCACCAATAGCAAAGTTATCACCAACGTTTGCAGATGGAACAACACCAAGAGAACCAACCAAGGCTGCAGCACCGTCACTCAATATGTCACCGTAGAGGTTTGGAGCAACGACAACATCAAATATTTCCGGCTCTCTGAACATTCTATAAACCATAGAGTCAACAATTTGTTCTTTGTACTCAATACTAGAGTATTCCGCAGCATTATCTTCATAAACGCTTTTGCAAACCTCACGGAACAAACCATCTGACAAAGACAAAACATTAGATTTGTGCGTGACAGTTACAGATGGCTTCGAGTGAATAGACTTTAAGCCAGGGTTGGCTTCTCTTATTTGTTGTCTCTGTAAAGCAATGTTGTAGGCTATCTTAGCAATGTTCTTGGTCGCAGTTTCAGAGATTCTTTTGATAGCCTCAGCAACTCTGGTGCCGTCTTCTTTGGTGTACGCCTTTTCTTCCTTGACATAGAGATCTTCAGTGTTTTCACGAACAATAACCATGTCGACTGGTCTACCAATGCCATCCACCGACTTCACAGGACGGACATTAGCATACAATCCCAATTTCTTTCTTAAGGCAACGATGGGAGACGAGTATCCCGCAACCTTGACGGTGGGAGAGGAAACAGCACCAAAGAGAGCACCATCACAAGACTCTTTCAAAGTATTGACGGTTGCATCTGGAAGAGCAGTTCCTGTCTTTTGGAATAATTCGAAACCAGCATCCAAAGTAACAAACTCGAAATCAAGATCAAACTTCTTAGGCAAGTTTTCCAATACCGCTTTACCGGCTGGAATCACTTCTCTACCGATACCATCACCTGGAATCAAACCAATCTTCAAGGTCTTTAATGAAATTGCTGATGATGAGAATGAACGAATTGATCTAGACGCTAACATTTCGAAATTGTGGGGTTACAGGGAGTTCAAAGTGAAAAATGTCTAAGACAGAAAATTTTCAGTTCAATAGCTCACACAATTCACTCGCAGGCCCTCTCACACTTTAGATCGAAATACGCCGATAAAGTTACGAAGTGACTCATTCGAAATTACATGATTCCTCCTGCGAAACTTTTTTTTTTTTTTTTGTCCCGCAAACAATTAGTTCCTTGCTAACATTCACGGATAGATCAGAGAGCTAGCGTACATATTTGATATCATATTGGAGCATACTTCTTTATCTTCATATATTGACTTTCTAATCCATATCTTCAACTGCCAATCTTATCTGTTCATCGGTCTTCAAAACATGCTCAATGTTATCATCAACCAAACATAACTTGCAATCAAATGCAAGTGATTTATCTCTCAATATTTGCTTAAATGATTTAGTTATCATGTACAATTCATTTTCTAGAGCTTCATCCATTGAGGAATGCTTCAGTTTAGATACAATTGCATAGTTAGAACCTTGAAGCCATTGCACCTCCAAATCTTCCAATTTAGATTCTTTATCTTCTCTAGAATACCTGCGAGTAACGACATCCTTGACTTCCTCTTCTAATATATCCTTAGTGATACCAAAGAAAACATCTTGCACGAGAATTGCGTTGCATAAGGAATTTTGAATTTGATTTTGCTTCATTTCTTTGGCTCTAAGATGCTCGGCAAGAATCTCATGCTTTCTTTGAATAGCAGCTTCGATTCTAAGCCTAGGAACAATAGTGGCCTTGGTAACAACAATGAAGACGCTTCTCTGTGGCTCAGGATCTTGAGACTCCGAGTACAATTTGTAAGCTGACGCAAGCTCGTGAATAAACTTACGTTGAGGCTTGTTGCCTGGGGGGAAGTGAAGAGATCTTTGCACCACTGGAACAACATCTCCTTCTTCAATGTCCTTTTGGGAGTCTTGCAAATATTTTACAACGAGAGCACGCATTTGCATCTCTATTCTGCTACACCAATTTCTCTGCTTTTCGTAAACAGACAATGTCGAGTCCAAGTACTCAATTTCTTCCTCGAGCAGGATCTTTTTCAAAAGATCTTCCCCAGAGAGCCCGTCAACATTGAATGCAGCTTGCAAATCAAGATCTCGTTTCTGAGCCTGGCATTCTTCGTCACATTCCAACACATCGCCAATTCTAGACAGGTCTGATAAAGATGCCCCACATTTGACTAAGCTCTTTCTGCGGCCACATTCACACGAGAGGGTAATTTCTTCAGAACAACGAATAGCATCGCAATTTTTGGACTTGCCAACCTTATCGGAATGACACTTTTGTTTACAAAAGTGAGGACAGTTTTGTCTCACCTTGTGGCACACACTTTGACACATTGATGAGCTAGCGTGAACATTTTTCTTCGTGCACGATTCAGAGCACACTCTCAAACATGGGTGACCGCATCTTTTTGTAACGAGGCAGATCTTTCCACAGGAAACATTTTCTTGTGAGCAAAGAACATTGGGCATATCCTTCTTGTTTCCACAGTTGCATTCCTTGGTAACTAATTTGGTGCACTTTGGACAAGAGATATTATCTGCATGACATTCATGGATTTCTTGTCTGTGACCGCATGCTTTTGGCCTGATGCATTGTTCATGACAAACCAAGGTCGTACCGCATCTTACTGGAGCTTCAATCCTAGTCTTTCCACAGTTACAAATCAAGTCTTCATTAGAAGATTCATAGCAAACCCCACACGGCCCATTATGGCACATGGCTTCACACTGATGGATACCGCACAGTTTCAATCTGTTGCACTGTTGGGTACAGATATGAGCCGGTTCAATTGTCATAATCTCATTATCATCATTTAATGATGAACGAAGACCATTTCTAACCGCTTTCTTCTTCTCTCTCTCTCTTCTTTGTCCAGCTTGTTCGTATGGACAACATATCTCTTTGTGGTAATGTTTACGACAGTTCAATAAGACAGTACACTTGTGTTTACACTTTGGTTTTTGGCCAGAGCGAAGGAATCTGCAAGGAACGGAAAACCCATGATTTCCGCAAGCACACTTGACGTCTTCAATAACATTGAAACAAATGCAATCTCCGTCATGACATTTAACATTGCACGTGCATCCACAGGGCAATTTCTTACCACAGACTGATTCACATTCAGGTATAGGATCAGTACATTTAGTACGAGTCTCTGGGGTGACCGGAGTCTTACCACAATGACAAGTCTTGACTCTAGATGGCGAAAACTTGCATAGAAGTGGCTCTGTTGGCAAAGGTTGACATGTGAAAAATTCCAGGTGAATTCCACAATCGTGAAATATTTCTGTTTGTGCATCGCAATGTGTGTACCCAATCCACGTTTCCCCCGTGGAAGGGTCTGAACATGCTTTAGGATTACGCTCATGACATTTGATAGCATTTTTGGGGGACTTGCCACAATAACATCTCAAATCGTCAACGATACGTTCACAGGGACCACAAAATCCCAGATGGCAGTCCCCGGTACCGTCGTGATTACATTCGTGTCCCAACGCACAAACGATGGTCTTGCACCGTTCCTTACACTTCCACCCTTGCTTGTAAGGTGTGATCAAACAGGGAAGCTGGCGCTGCTGTTTACCGCAAGTACACTTCATGACTGGCCCCATAGCCCCACAAACTGGATGCAGTGCAGGGTGGCATTGAGATGCACAGTTATGTATACAGTTTGCGTAAGGCTCATTGCACGGGTTACCACAGCTGAAAGGCATCAACTGACTTGGTTCAGGGTTTTTGACCTTTCCACACCAGCAAGTGAATTTCAGTGGTAGTTGACTAGTTTCAACGTTACACGCGGGACATCTCCAGTTCTTCTTGGCCTTGTCAGTTGAAGAACCTCGGGTGGCCCAGTCTCGAATACAGTCTAAATCGTACACTCTGTAGCAACTGGCACATGACCAAATCTTCGAGAGATGGTCGATTTCAGAAGTACATACCAAGCAGGTATAAGTTCCATCTTGGATTTCTTGAATAATTCTGTTAGATAAGGAGAGTTCCTCCTCCTCTTCTTCTTCGTCGTCACTGGAGGAAGCACTGGAGGAGGAATAAGAATCCTCCTCCTCGGAGTCTTCCTCAGTGACTTCGGAGCTATAATTGTTTTGGTCACTTTCACTGTTACTGATGGGCAGCCTTGAGTCGGGGCTCACGACAACATCATCAGGGGAAAGGGAATTTAATATGTTTTCATTTTTGATTCGAGGGTCTAGATTCGGATCGGTTCGTGCTAGTAGGTCTGTATCTCCAGGTGGGGGTAGTGACTTCAGTAGCAGGTTTTCTTCCATAGTAGTGTAGAGAGGAGAAAGAAAACACTAAAAAAAAATTAAGCACGGCAAGCCATATATATCTCGTTTGCCATTATGTGCATGATTTTTTTTCTGATTGAAAATGAGTCAGAAAGCGTGCGTGATACAGCCGAGAATGCTACAAAAAAACTACTTGTATCCTCTCAGATTCGAGGTTGGGTCTAAACAGTAAGGATTTGCTTGTTCATTTCTCCAAATCAATGTGAATTCTTGATACTGAAGTTAGTAAAAACGTACGTGCTGAATACTTATTGAGGAGCCTTTGTAGTTCTCAAGTAGCTCTTCAAAGTCTTGAACTCTCCAAACTTTGCCTTTGCTGCTTCATCCGAAACGGTTGGCGGGATAATGACATCCTGTCCAACAGACCAGTCAATAGGCGTGGCGATTCCCTTAGCGTCAGCCAACTGCAATGCGTCCACAACTCTCAACACTTCAGCTGAGTTCCTTCCGGTTGAAGCGGGGTAAGTCATGATGAGTCTCACCTTCTTTGCTGGATCAATCACAAAGACAGATCTAACAGTAAATACGACGCCAGAATTGATGTTCTTGAACTCATCCTCGGAAAGCATATCGTATTTGAAGGCAACCTCCTTTTTAGAATCAGCAATGATAGGGAATCCAAATTTGGAACCACCGGTAACCACTTCTTCAATGTCTTTGATCCATTCATTGTGGCTATCCACACCTTCAGTAGATAATCCGATCAACTTTACGTCTCTCTTAGTGAACTCCGGCTCTAATTTTGCGAAAGCACCCAATTCAGTGGTACAAACGGGAGTGAAATCCGCCGGGTGGGAAAACAAAACTGCCCATTTATCACCAATCCAGTTGTGAAAGTCAATCTTGCCTTGAGTAGTTTCAGACTCAAAGTTTGGTGCAGTAGATCCAATTCTAATTCTTGGTTGACTTTCGGCGGAAAAGGAAAGGAACCTTTGGAAGGTTGGAAGAGCATATGCTCTTCTGGAAGTGAATGCAGCTGCACGAAGAGATTGTTTCACAAACATCTTATAAATATACCTTTACTTGGAGTGGCAGAAAGAAAGCTTATGTAGGCAGCAGTAAAGACATGGCAAAGGAGACAAATGAAAAATCTCCCCTTACCTCATGCAACAACCGTAAACGATAATGCACGTGATATATTGAAATTTGGATCTTGGCTGCAAAAATCTTCAAATAAATCCTGATATTGCTCCCATTGCCGGAGAGATTGATACACAATATATACAATGGATGTGTGGAAGGGCCACAATTTTTGTTTTGGAACACGATTCGTGTCCGTTTTGTCCGTGCAGCATTCTCTGTCCGTTTGTTGTTAACTTTTTCGTCTTTGTATGTGGAATATCCGCAATGTACAATCTAAGACATTCTTCGAGGGCAGTTCTATAATGTAAAATCATCTTACCTCCATCTATATCGCAATAAGTATCTCCTTCCAATATTTCACAGATCACTTGGAGAACCACAATTGATACTCCTTACGTGACACATCTCCATTTGGGTCCATTGTAAGAAGCCTGATTATAGACGTGACTTCGAGTAAGAGCGATTACACACAAGCCGTTCATAGTTTAATATTCAATGACAAAAACATTGTGACTCCGCATATAGTGCGTTCGTTTAAAACGTGTAACCAAAAAGTTCGCTACATACTTAGAGTTTGGTGCTTTGCAGAGGGGGGGGGATACAGGTTTGGTTTCAACATGATATATGAAAGAATCAAGCGTTGACAATGTCAAAAGTATGATACTCAAAGTTACATGATACCAAGTGAATTACTAAGAAAAACAAACACTACTCAGTGAACGCATACACATATCTATTCGTCTCTACCTAACGCTTCTCCTATTCGCTCCTCTTAACAAATGTTTGTTTATTATATCTTGTTGGGTAGTTTAAGTCAAAATACATCGTTAAATTGGATTTAGTCAGTATGGTCTAAGTTCATGTCGAACCAACCCAAAAAGTCATCATCTTCGTAATTGTCATTATTTAGCCATCCAGTTGACTGTTGATGCAAGAAAGTAGCAATCTGATCTGATACTTCGTTACCGGAAACCTGTACCGGCCCTGTGTTGAATTGTGATGGAAGTGGTGTTGTTCCGGATCCAGGGAATCCCAAGCCATCATTAACACCTGAGGTGGATCCTAAGTGGGATTGTTGGTTTTGATGGGTCTGCTGTTGATTCTGTTGAAGTGAGGATCCTTGTGGCTGTGGCGAAGGGACCATCGGTGTACCCTGCGTGAGATCAGGCATAAATAAGGGCAGGGTGGCAGCCCCAAAGGAAGGGAACGAGGAACTACCCAACTTCCGCTCGTCTAGGAATGCTCTGGCTGCTGGATTGAGGTTTGCATCCACTTGGGCTTCAATGTTAGCACCTTCTTGCACACTATTTGTGCTGATTGTAGGTACGGATACAGTACCATGTTTAACTTTGTCATTGTTGTGGCTGTTACCAGCGTTAATGTTGTGATTATTGTTGCGTCTCTGTTCGTTCATGCTTCCCGTCGCGTCAAGCATGGATAAAGGAATACCATTGATCTCTAGCGGCTCCTTCAGACCTTTGGCGTTTGCATTCAGTCTAGCCTGATTTAATGCTTCATCAGTAGGAACTAATGTTGTGACAGTAGTACCATTTGGAGTCGTGGTAATAATGGTCTTGAAATCATCTTTTGTGATCTGGTTATAAAATGGAAGTGGCATTGGTTTCCTGTAATCCAACTGTTGCTCATTATTGGACTTTAATTCATCAGATGTCTGCACTGCAACTTGTTTACCATCTGTGTTTTTGCTTTCGAGGTTACGCCTTCTAGCTTCGTGGACACACCAGACCAAATCGTAAAACAATGAAGCGGTTAAGTGTGACCTCATCCGGGAAATAATACTGCCACTGCCTCCAAATTCTGAACCTGGATCCCCTGTGTTATTTGGGGAAGCATTGGTAAAAATATCTGGATACGTCAACAATACAATATTCAAGTTTTCGAGAAGCTTTGCAGTCCTGGAAATGTCATTTTGCAAATCTCTCCATGAAGACAATGTGTTCCTTAAGAGTCTGTGTACAGTCACAATCAGCTGTCTGGCACTGTCAACGTACTTATCAATCAAATATCTGGATAACTGCAACTTGAAAAGCAACAAAACTGAATAAGTTATAGCATGTCTCACGTAAATGGGTAATTCGATTAACTGAACCGTGTTGTTGTTGATCATTTGCGAGGTGATTGTAATTATCCTTGTCGCTGCCAAATATGCTGCGCTGACATACTTAACTTGATCTTCTATGGGAGTTCCCGGTAAGAATGCAAAGCAGCATATCATACACTTGATATAAAGAAAGTAAACTTCAATAGAGGATCCATCATCTATCGGAAGTTTGAACCTCAACCTTTCTAGTTCACGATCCAAGATGTTTAACGAGGCTGCCCTATTCAGAGGGTCCAATAATCCATCAGGCAGTGTCACCGATACCCCCATAACATTCACTAACTTGCATTGAAAGATGGATAAAGATATCAAACTTCTGAAGTTTGCAGGTAATGAATTGTCGACTCTGGCATTCTCAATTAAAAAGTCTGTTGTATTTATTGAGGGTGGCAAACCAAGCACCGAGGACCAGAATTGCTCGCAGAAGAACACCGCAAGCCAGGATCTCGTTCTCCAATACTCTGAGTCCGGTCCTAAGCTTACCTGGTGTCTACTGAACTCTTGGATGAATTCACCCCCTCTATGTAAACCCAATTGTAACGATAATTTTTTCGCCAACCCAATGAATCTGTATGAGCAGTCATCCAAGATCTTCTCGTTGGGTAACGGCCACAAGGACAAAATAATTAACGCCTGTATGACATGGGTTGATCTCGGAGTGTGAATCCAACACGTCTCAATCGCCAATTGCTTTATCAACGAAGCCAAAGACATGTATAATCCTGGCTCAGGTTCGGATAAAGCTGAAGTCAACATAATTGACCAAAAAAGTAATTGTGACTTGTGGTACAACTCAGTGGCAGATCTTGATTCAAAGATCGGGAAGAATGGGAGATGTTTTGTGACAAACCGTTCATGAAGTTCATTAGCTTTCTCCAATGTCAAGTGCACAGATCCAAGAACAAACTCTAATATCACCGCGTATGTGAGTGAAGATGGGGGATTCTGTGGCTGAATGTTAGAAATCAAGGGTTGTGACAACGGAGTTACATGTGACTTAATTGTGGGTTGCAGCCCTGAGCTCACCCCTGAAGTCAGGTGGCGAGGCAGTTGTACCGTAGAAAGGTGTAAAGTTGATGGAGATTGGCCCGCAAGGATAGTTGGTCTTCTCACAGGTGAGTTATATGAGGAGGCAGGCTGAAGTTGTGGGGAAATATTAAAGTTTGTTTGCTGTTGCTGCTGTTGCAAAAAATTCAAGTTGTGCTGGTTTAACGCTTGGGTTAACAACGTTTCATTCTTTGTGAGTAACTCAATCTTAGCTCTTAATTCGTCTACATCGTTTTTCAACGATGAAATCTGAGAACCCTTTTTAGGTCTGAACTTGGGATCGATCTCGCATTTTAGTCCCATTTTTTGGCACCGCTGGCACGGAGACGGGTAATTATCTGATGCATTGCACTTAATCTTGTGTTGCCTACAGAATGTGCATGATGTTACTGGACGATGCCCTGAGTTTTTACCACCTGAATCTTCGTCATGGCTAAAATTTGAGTCTCTAACTTCTTCGGAGCCGGTCTCGGTAGAATCGCTGCCCTCCTTGTAGCTGCTCAAAGATCTTGATTTTGGCCTTTTGTTGTGATTTGGGTGGACAGCATTTGGTAACGAACGCCTCTTACCATTATCCACGTTTGCTTCTGTCTTGATTATACGAGGTGAAGGCAGATTCATTGGAGATGGTTTTGGAAGAATGGCTTTGATCTTGGTTTTTTCCATCTTTGACTATCAATTACTACCTTATAAGGGATTAGAACTCTCTCTTATTTGTAGTTACGGGGATCTTTCGTGGTCCGACGTGGGTACTTCCGAAAACTCTGTCTCTCTTCACTTTGTATTCCTTCGCTGTATATATATGCAATAACAATTGAGAGATAAATCAGATTGTTACTCCTCCTGCAACGTTGATTTCCGAACAGTGTATGTAGCGAAGTAGCAAAGCAAAAAGTAAATCAATGGTCTCAATCAATACACGTCTATTCGATGATATCCGCAAAGCTCAAATGTGAAAACTTGAGGTCCAGGAATGAGGTTTTTTTTCTCATATTTTTTTTCATCCAGGAGGAAATTCTCGATTTAGACGTCGGAGCGTCACGATGGATAAGATAATTTTTACCCGCATGAAGCGTACTGCATGAGGTAATGTCCGACAAATCGTCTAGATTCTCTTTAAAAATGCTCTCCACTGGTCTAATATTGTGGCCCGTATGTCAATTGAATATTAAATATCTTCTTACGCTTTCTCTATAATTTAAAGACTTTTTTGATATTACCATCTCTCTCTGATTTTCCCGTATTTTCTATAGTTCATTTATATCTGCCAAACGTTTCCGAGTATTTTTGCAACTCTCTAACTATGCTTCTTCAAGAACGAAAAATTGCATAAAAGTAAAATCATCCACTCAGGATTGAACACATTCACGTTGTGTGTTAGAACAGAAAAAGAATGAGCAAGCCTTGTATTAGCTAGGTCTCCTCGCCCTTTAGTATGCTTAGAATCATGGAAACAATATTTTTTCCTAACTTACAAAATGGTAACAGTAAGTAGTAAAAGAGGCAACTTGCTAGACTGCGGACGTCCTTGGTAAACAGTCATTAGACTTCAAAGTACACAGACTCTTCATCCAATTTATTCCAATTAAATTATTTAAATGCTTTCGGTCACGAGTAACCGTCCCAACTCATTTTGCTGTTGCCCAAATAGTCAAACACAAAATAATCCTATATACCTATTTCTGTTTCTTTAGTACACTTGCTTTTTTTCATCATTCTCTTCGTTGATTACTCGTCATCCTCCTTTGGATCACCAATACCATCTTCGTAAATCGCGAAAATACACTCACTCTCAGGTAAACATGGGCTATCATAAATTTTGCAGATTCTTTGTTCAGCTCTTCCCTTTTTAAATGACAAACGAGTAGTTGAAGAATGCGCAATAATGTTACCACCAATTGGCTTCTTTGGGTCTGGGTTGAACATTGACGCGCTGCCATCAACCTGGGCCACAACTTGATTTGTAATGACTACGGCTATACCAAATTCGTCAGCCAATCTTTGTAAGGTTCTCATGTACTTTGCAACATGTGTTTGTCTGGCAGACAATTCACCTCTCCCCGAGTAATCAGTCCTGTACAACGACATGATAGAATCCACAATCAATAAGGAAAATCTGGACTCAGACATCATTGCAGCTGCCTGATGCAAGAGTTGCAACTGGTGCTCGGCATTATATGCACGAGCATATGCTACATTGTCCAAACAATCATCTGGGTTCAATCCATACCGTTGAGCGATGGAGACAAGTCTGATTGGTCTGAAAGTACCTTCCGTGTCAATGTACAAGCATTTCCCCTCTCCTCCACCCATATCGATTGGTAGTTGACAAGTCACAGCCAATGTGTGGCACAACTGTGATTTACCCGTTCTAAATTCACCGAAGACTTCGGTGATGGATCCTGTTTCAATACCACCTCCTAAGAGTGTGTCTAATTGCTTTGATCCCGTTGTAATACAAATTAATTCAGATCTCCTGGTGTGGTATTCGGACGCTGTAGTAAAACCCATGGGAACCATTTTGGCTGCCTCCATAGAGATCTTGTCCGCCTTACCATCGGAAATACCTTTGATCGTCAACAACGCCTTTTTCGGAGTGTAGGCGATTGATTCGATTGTATGATAGCCTTCGCTTTTCAACTTTTTGATATCGCCACTGGAAATGCCATTACCTTCTAATCTTTCGATCGGGATTGGGCCACTGAGTTGGTCATCATCTTCGAGCTGTTGTTCAACAACTGCTGTCTGAGTCATTTTACTACAAGGGAGCAGTCAGTTTTAGTTGTAGTTGGAGCGGTAGTAACGCGTTTTTCAAAAACAAAACAAAACAAACTACTAGAGTAAAGTCCGGAAGTTACACAAAATCAAAGGGTAAGCCCCGATGAGGATGGAAAGCTAGTAGAATGGGAACTTGCAAAGTGACTAACTGACAAGCAATACGAAGTCAGAGAAGAGAAACACAAGCTTTATCTCCTGTTTTGAGGATATCATGATTAGTTCGATCTCTTTCCCTACTATCTCCTGGATCCTTGCATTCTCATGTACACCCTGGTGCAAAAAAGACTAGCCGATATCCAAGAGCCACATACAAGCCCTTAGTGATCTCTGTCCACTCACGACATAACCTCTGATTCCAGGTTATCCTCAATATAACCGCTTTCGAACTTGAAAGGGATTTGCACATTTGTGGGGTAACAAGCGACAAGAAGCAGTGCAGCTTTATTGTTCGCATTAGTCTACTAAAAGTCCACGTTACGAACTCTAAGTTTAAGTTAATGCTTGGAAATCGTGTTTTTAGCGTGTTGCGGATCGAAGGTGAACTTAATGAGGTCGAACGTTAGAGAAGAAAAAAGACGACATGGCAGATGAGGGAGGAGAGTAGAGAAGATAGTGCAAGGTATGCCTGTCACTTTGCATGTTTTAGACAAATTTACCTAAGCAAGAGCTCAAGGGGTTACTACATGCGAAAAGGAGGGATGATAATTATTTTATATATTGATGGTCACATTTGCAATCGTTGCAATGGCGACTTTTCATAGCACATCATTATCAACGGCTTTAGATGCGGCACGACAGTGAAATTGTGTGGGGGGAGGGGACCAGAAGGAGAAAGGGCAAAAAAATAATAGCACTCCGAAAAAATAGAATGTATTGAGACACACCTTTTTACACATGGTACTTTACTTCATACATTGGAAATGCTACGGACTAGCACCTGAATATTATAATTTAACACTCTAAGCATTACATGCACAGGTAGACAGGCCAATGGAGTGAGAATAATGAGGAAAGTCGTTGAAGAAACAGAGTGAAAGAGTGAGATTGTCTTGAAAGCGGTTGCGAACAAACGCGTCAAATAAGCTTCTAATAATACCGAGATAACTTAAAACAGCACAAATTTACGAGCGAAAACAGCTAAACGATTAGGGAATCTTTTTGCAATCAAGAGAGAAGGGGTTGCAGAGGAAAGAAACTTTACAGATCATATCGAGAAGTGAATCACCCAACAACCAAGTCCAAGGAGGAGGGCTATGGACACACAAGAAGAGTGAATAAAAGGAGCATCAAGAGTTTGCTATGCTGAATTACCATGCAACAACTCTCCTATCAACTCTCCCAATTTCCTAGCTAACAGAAGTAAGTGGCAGCCATTGTAGTCTAATGCACATTCTGCAAGAAACTGGGCATTTTGGCCCCTTCGTCACAAGATGAGCTAGCAGAACACGAGTACCATTATCTCGAATGGGTTGATAATCAAGTTGCACAGCATTACCTGGGAACGAAGTTTGAGAAATGAATGACAATGGCGCTCGTAATATTTAAAAGACTCCACGATTCATCCGAAATAAGAAAAATCTTGATTCTACACTATAATAGTGAGTACTCAAGAGATATCTTGCACTAGGGCATGAGGCGCAAATCTACTTGCAATCTGCCACTGAAATACATAGATCCGGTGAGAGGCGCAAGCATACATCGTAGTTTTTTTCTTCCTTATTCCTATGGCCTACATGCACGGCTATTTTTTTCCCCTTAATGCACGTTTCGGCGCACACAACGATGCCCGCTCTTCCATGTTGTAGCCCCTGTGCATTGTAACGATGTGCTAGACTTGACACACTAAATGCAATACATAAAAACTGACCCATCACAGTACCTTAATCCATTGCTAAGAACTGCAATCCTCTTCCTGAGCTGCGGCTAATCATGCAGCCCAGGTTCCGTTTCATAGTGCGTTTACCCCATTTTGATCGTGGCCCCCATTTTTCTCGCGCTTTCTGGTGTTTATAAAATGTCTTTGTTCAGTCATCTTTGCATTTTGTGTAACCAGGGCACTTTTTGGTACCACTGTACTTCTCTACAATCAAATTGTAAACAAATGCGAAGTTAACGACACATTCACAAATATTTTTTACTTGCCTCCAACAATAGACTGTTACTGAGAAGTAAATAAATAAATAAATAAATATTGAATACTGGTTTACAACAGGTGTACTCCAGATTTTTTCGGTTAAGAATCCAACACTGGGATCCAGACTTTGAGGAGACTAAAGGCGAATACACTTCAACTGTGCCACGTTCTTTAACTGCCTTTACTCAGCTGTCCCAATTATCTGACACAAGTCGGAAGAAAAACAAACAAAAAAAAAAGAAAATAGAGAATCACAGCTTCTTTTAGCCCACTAGCAGTGTTTTCGTTTACATTTTTTTTTTGTACAAGGAGTTTCTTTTGGTAGAACAAATAACAAAGTCGACCCAAAGGTGAAGTTAACAATCCAAACCTATTGAACTAGTACTTTCACCTATAGACTCCACTTAGGGCTCGAACGTTCCATTTGGCTTTCTGTCTGGCTCTTTTTTTCTTTGGCTGGGTTCACTCGCTAATTTTAGACGACGAGAGCACGGAAGCAGAAAGAAGTCAATCTTGGGGCAACACGTCAGCTTATCCACATAGCACACGTTATCTACGGCTTTTGTGAACAAATTCTGACAAATACGTATTTGAAGCATCCAGCCAGTTACTACAACCTTCACCTCCATTTTATATAGGAACTGCGCCACCAACATGTCCACAACGTATACTGACGAGACCGGCATCGCTGCTCACAGAACATCAATGCCCGCAGCATCTGCATACACTAACAGCACACACCATGCAAACTACTCCCTGGCATCTTTGTCCACATCAAATGCGATTGGCAACCCCAATCCCTCGTCAGCATCATCCATGAACCCTGCAGTTGCAAAAAGAGTTCACAGGGAAGTCAGATTCGGGAACTACATCCTTGGTTCTACTTTGGGGGAAGGAGAGTTTGGGAAAGTAAAATTGGGATGGAGGAAAGACGGCATGCAGCCATCACAAGTGGCGATCAAATTAATCAAAAGAGACAGCATTATGAAGGATTCGGAAAGCGAGATCAAAGTGCATCGAGAAATCAACTCATTAAAGTTGTTGAACCACCCAAACATCGTCAATTTGGTAGAGGTGATGAAGAGTGGCAAATATATCGGTATCGTTTTGGAGTATGCTTCAGGCGGAGAACTCTTTGATTATATCCTTCATCATAAGTACTTGAAAGAAAATGTGGCCAAAAAACTCTTTGCTCAATTGGTGAGCGGAGTAGAATATATGCATTCAAAGGGGTTAATTCACAGAGACTTGAAGCTCGAAAACTTGTTGTTAGACAAGCATAAGAATGTCATTATAAGCGATTTCGGGTTTGTGAATTCATACAACAAGGATAAAAATGATTTCATGAAAACCTCTTGTGGATCTCCATGCTACGCTGCCCCAGAGTTAGTGTTGACCCAATCTCCATACGAAGGAAGGAAAGTTGATATTTGGTCACTCGGGGTCATTTTATATGCAATGCTTTCTGGTTATTTGCCCTTTGATGATGACCCTGAAAACGAGGATGGTGCTGACATTGTAAGGTTGTACAACTATATCTGTAAGACACCATTAACTTTTCCGGAATATGTGAGCCCCTTAGCAAGAGATTTGTTGAGGAAAATCATAGTTCCTGACCCAAGAAAGAGAATCAATATTGACGACATCAGAAACCATCCGTGGTTGACTCCTCACGTTAATTTGTTGTCCATCAGACAACCCGAGTGGGACAGAATTCACAAAGAGAATAGACAGCCCCCTGCTACCACTCAACCGCATGCCAACAAGAGGTTTTCAATGCTCAATGAGAGAACTAATAGTAGTGCTTTAATGCCGAAACGTGGCAGATCAAACAGTATTGGCGGTGCTAGTGGTGCCACCACTTCTTCGTCCTTGGCAAACGCTACAGCAGTTCCTGCCTCTTCATCGTCATCTGTGGTTACGTCCACTGTATTCAACAAGCATAATGAGAACTATGATATCCCATCATCCACCACTCCATCGCCCACGAAGCAACTGTTCATTCGTGGCCATATCAAGTCTGCATCCATGTCTGTCCCCACAAGCCAAACTACCTATCCACCTTCTTCTGCGGCAAGAAATGCACTCAAGGCGGTTGTTGTTGAGAATAATTATAAGAGAAATTCTATATCGTCCATCACCTCGCTCACCAGCTCGGTTGGTGGTGGTACTGGCAATTTCGATGTTGCTGTGGCTAGCAATAATATCTTACCTCTCTCGCGCTCATCAACTTATAATGGGGCAATATCTACAATTGTCGAAAGTCCAACTAAGGTGCAATCAAGAAACCAGTCGGATATCCCGAAAATCAATACAAGTGCAGCAGCAGCAGCTTCTCTTTCAGCAGCTGCTTCCGCAGTAAGGCAGCTGCAACAAGCCCCTATTGGAGACAACACCAAATTCATTTCGCTCTTGCCTGCTAGAGCCGGGTATAACACGACTAGACTCCCACATGCAGAAAAGAAGCCGCGCCCAACATCATACCATCCATCCTCCATGACATCGACATTAATTTCAAATTCAAGTGCTGGGAACTCCACTGGATTGTTGGACTATATTAGTCCTATCAATTTACAACTCCCCACATTCTTGTCAAGTTCTCCGACCAAGTCACCGCCGACAACTGCATCTGATGGATTCTCTTCAACAGCTTCACCTGAGAGGAAGAGCTCACCAACTAATGGTATGAAGACAACATCCTCCTCGAGTGCTTCTGTTCATGCGCGTAGAAATTCCCAAATCACCCCAATTCACGTTAATGGCGTTTTGACCAGTGAAACAGGAACCCACTCAGCAGACAGCAACAAGAATTCAGTTCTCAGCTATCTTGAAGACAAGATTGACGCCTTGGAATTGACGGATCTGCATAGTCCTGTCAAGGATCAATTTGCTACGCATTTAGAGCCGTTGTCTAAAAGTGGAACGCTTGATCCAAAAGCTCAAGAGGATGCCGCAGCTAATTTACCCGTGAAGCACGACTCATATAATACTGCAACTGCTACGAAGCAGCCATTGGTGTCAGGTGTGGATTCTGTTTCGACAAACCCCGCAACGCTGGTTTCTTCCCCAACGCAAAAACTTGCAGCAGGGGGAGACGTGACCCAAGTGAGACCAATATCTCAAAGTGTCGAATCTATGATACCAGGTGATGTTCGTACATTGGCCAGTGATAAAGATAAGCAACAGCCACAACAATCGAAAGCGGAGAAGCCTGCTTCTTCTAGACATACAAATGCATCTTCTTCCTCGCTTGCAAGAGAGAAGGAAAACATTAACAAAGACAAAGAAAAGGAGAATAAGAAGCGTAACAGATTCAGCATACTCTCATTCTATAGCACTTACAACTCCTCATTGAATAACATTGTGTCTCACGCTCAAGCGTCTGAGCAGTCCCAACAGCTGACAACATCCACTTCAACTCCCAAAAAGGTTTTGGAACCTTCTTCTGACGCCAACATTGCTTCAAATACCACCAGAGATGGAAAGCGAGTACCTTCGGCCGGTTCATCAAATTCTACCGCTTCTAAAAAATCGTCAAGTAGCTCAACCACAAACTCTACTGCTGGCAGAGAAGCAAGTGCTGCAAGAAAGGTTATGGACTTCTTCAAGCGTAGAAGTGTCAGGATTGGTTAGTGTTCTGGCAATGAGGTATTCCGTAGCGATAATCCATGCATATTCGTCAACAGCACTTGTTCATTTCTTATGATTAGGTTATTTTTATCAACAGTTTATAGCTCTTCATTTTATGTACTTCATACTACAATATAGTTTGAACTGCTCTGTGTATATTAGCAGTACTGATTTGAATCAGTTTGCAAGTTGTATCGTCAAATTTATTTACAGGAGACATTAGTGTTGTTCGGTTATCCTTTTCTTGATCATTATTTTCTTCTTCCTTGTGGGTTTATTTTTCAACGTCCTTGACAATACCAACCTTAGCAGGTCTTAAAACCCTGGAATTTAAAGTGTACCCAGACTGCTGGACGTGAAATACAGTACCTGGCTCTTTGTCAGGCTGAGGAACTTCGAAAGTAGCCTCGTGATGGTTAGGGTCAAATACCTCGCCGATTGGATGTATTTTCTCGATTCCATGCCTAGCGAGAGTCTTTTCAAAAATTTGCCTGGTCATGTCAACACCTTCGTACAAGTTCTTGACTTCTGCGTTAGACTTCAATATATCTTCGCTAACGGCATTCAAGGCCAACCCAAAGTTGTCGAGGGATTCTAATAAGTCTTTCGCAAATTTTTGCAAGGCGAAATCCTTAGCCTTTTGTACCTCTTTTTTGGTAGATTCTTGCAAGTTTCTGAAGTCAGCAATTGCTCTGGCGTAGTGGTTTTTCATATCGGCCAACTCTTTGTCCTTCTGGAGCAATTTTGCCTCCAATTCTGCAGTTGGTAGGGTCTCCTCAACCTCGACCTCAGTTTCTTTTTGGATGGTAGCTTCTTCATTAGTTTCCTCTTTTACAGCTTCATCAGCCTTTTTCGATGCCTCTGTGGAGGCAAAGCGAGCGAAAACATTGCGATTCGCCATCGTTAACATTGGGACGGCGACAAATCTAGACGCAACAGGGGTAGCAATAGCAACGCGGCTTGATTGCCTCTGGGCTCTTGAAATTGCATTAATTAATGTTCTTTGCATTTTCAGTAATTCCTGTCACTTGTCTTTGGGCGTAGGAGGCGTTAGTGATTAGATGTGGTTGACAAGTTGTTGTTGAAAAAATCAATCGAAAAAAAAAGAACCGGACATGAACTCGCTTACATAAGCTACTACTGCGAACATGTCGTCACGGAACACTTACTAGCTGTGATTAAGTTATATAAGAGGTGTATTATAGATTACGACTCTATGGCTGTTTCTTTAACTAAGGGATGTGATGTTTCAGCTGTTTTGTGCTTTCTTCTTCGTTTCGAAGTCCCTGATTCCTGAACGTTAACCGTCTGTGACCCGTCTGCGTTCTTCTTTTTCTTTATACTGAGGGGATTTGGTTCCTTGGGACCTTTCCGTTTCTTTGATGCAACAGCAGGGGTTTCTTCCACCTTTGCTTTCTTTTCAATTTGTGGTGTTGGCTTGTATGCGTTTTTGTTGTTCAAACCCTGGGTCAACTTGTCATGTTCGAATTTTTCAGAGAATGTTGCGCTTGCCTTCGAGAGCGGCTCCATTACCATAACAGATCTATTCATGAAAATGATTGGCACTCCGGGTACTTTTCTTAACCTCTTTCTGAGGTTTTGATCTTGTGATGCTATGATGTATCTGTGTTTATTTTCGCCGCCAATGTTGACGATGGATTCTATGCAATTTGATGGCTCTTCAGGGCTCGAAGGCTGGTGGTTACAGCGCCGTCTTTCAAACCTTTTTGCAATCTCAATAGCTGGTTGGTTATCTGTATTATACAAGGCTTGCATGCAGCATTGTGTGATCATAGGCTTGCACTCCGCTTGTATAGTTCTGTTCAAACCTTTCACAATGTCGAATGATGCCTTCTGACACGTGAGAATGAGTTCGGCATCCACAAGAGTCTGAAACGGCTCTCTGAACTTGAACGTATGCACATAAGTATTAATCTGCTTTTTGTAAGCTTTTGCTCTCTTTTGTCTCATTGTCTGTAATGATTAAGCCTAGGCGCTAGTGCTAGTCATAAATAGCTATCTAGCGCAGTTTTAAAATTCGCGAGATGAGGTAGTCACGTGACACATACCGTGACTAACCTAAACAAATACACTTTGGAAGCAGAAATCAGCTCGTAAAGTGAAAGTGTAATCGGAAAAAAATAGCCCCCCACATTCCGCTTCTAATCGGAGAAAACATTTCATCCGCCTCAGAGGGTACGGTATATCTTATCATATACTGTTCCGGAAGTGGCTAATATGAGTAGCACTGGTGCAAGTATCTGCGCATACATATATGTCCACACAGATACGTCCATACAGAGTCACCCTCGCATTAGTTACGAGTACGGATACACGGTGGGGAAAAACAATCACCTCCCATATCTAGTATTCCGACGGGGTAAAACTAGCGCAATGGTTAGAAAAAAACTGTCACACCTCGGCTAAACAGACGGCCCTTGCAGAGCCAAGGAAACCTGAAGAGTACGATGCCATATACACGAGACCATCTGTCATTAGCAAGTGATCTCTCATGCATAACCGAGAACACGATCTCAAAGTTCTAGTAAAACCGCTGCTTTCAGGGTCTGGCTCGTGAATGTCACGCTGAAGTCCACCGCGTAGTGTGGAGAACTTTAAAGCATAGCAGCCGTACGAAAATATTTTTATGCGTCTCCATTCTGACCCTAACAAAATGTTAAACATACGTGCATATAGAGAAGGAAACCAGATATAAAAAAAAGAAAAAAAATATCTTCAGCCTGATGGAAGCCCCCTCACTTTTGCTTTACTCTTGCTCCCTAGATAAGATATTTTCGGGGCCTTACTCGAAATAATAGAGACGTTGGCATTCCATACCTATATCTAAGCCACATGGCCGTTGCACCGCTCGTCAACGGTATCTAAGCATCAGATTCAGCAAGGGGTGGGAAAATATGAGATGGAGACTGAACCTCATCAAGGACGTAGTAACTAATTTTAATGTTTTAACATACTTTTGTTTTTGTTTGTTTCGCTTGTCATTTTTTTTTTTTCCTTTTCTCTAGCGCTAATCGCATACCTATCAAACCTGTCAGTCCAAATACAACCTGATGATTTTTTTTTCTTCGCTGGTACTTGAGAAATGGAACATCGACCCTGGGAATTGATATCTTCACGGCATTTTGAAAAGCTAAGCCAGGGCTGGTGTGGCAAAATAAGGAAATGAGCCTTCCGGCACCGCCAGAAGCGAGCTCAGGACCGACTTGTGCCGCATGTCCATGTGGATAGAGGTATTTACGCAGGAATAAAAAAGCGAAACGTTTAAATATTTTCTTCGGAAAAAAAAAAGGCATAGTCAGCAATTTGAACCTTTGTAGCTTACTTGGAAACGAATCCTCATCGTATCGTAAAGGTGAAACTAGAGCCTCCCATAGATAAAGCACTTGCTCATCGGGTGATTTAAGAGATCGGCTCTTCACTTCCGTTGAGAAATTTCTTTTGTTCTCGTCCCTGACCCGTAAAATATTGTCGTACATTATATCGGAATATTTTCTTCGGGGCGTACATGTATGAGGAGTTTCTTTTCAGGCTGCACAGCAGCACCGCATAAAAGAGGCATCTAATGCCGCAGGGCAATCTGGTTTTGTGTCACGGATAAGACCAGCTGGTGATGAAATTCGGCTATCACATTGGGCAACCCCTCATACTCATCAGAAGGGGCGGGATGGGGTATAAATATATGTATATTACTGGTGCTTCTAAAGTTTACTCTTCTTACGATCTTTTTTCCTTCCTTTTCTCTCCTTTTTTCTCTATCACTTGAGTTCTTCGATAACGTTTCTCACAAAAGAAAATGGAGAAATTAAGAGGTGTTTTTGGAACCTCCAAGAGCGCCGAGGTCGAGGAAGATAATGTCGAAATCAAGAGGCTCGATCTTGATGAACATGAGATTCATCACGATCACGTAGAGCCAATCTTGTCGATTGCAAAGTCGCAGGAATTCGACCCTGTAACTTCTCGTCTTGAGAAGGAAATTCTCGAAGATGAGTACGCTGCTATCGTTGTTGAAGATGACTCACCTTACCCAGAAGTTAGAGCTTCGGTTCCATCTACTGATGACTGGACTTTGCCTCAAAACACTCTCAGAATGTGGGTCCTTGGTATCATCTTGACAACTATCGGATGTGGTATGAACACATACTTTTCCTTCCACGCTCCTTCTTTCTCTATTACCTTCTACGTTTGTTCTATTTTGGCTTGGCCACTTGGTAAAGGTTGGGAGAAGGCCATTCCAAACTGGAAGATCTTTGGTATGCCCTTGAACCCAGGTCCATTCAACTTGAAGGAGCATGCACTTATCTCTATTATGTGCAATGTCAACTTTGCCGGTGGTTCTGCTTACGCTACCGACATTTTGTTAGCCCAAAACAAGTTCTACAATGTTGATTATGGTTGGGGTTTTGACATGTTGCTTATTTTAAGTACCCAATGTATTGGTTTCGGATTGGCTGGTATGACTAAGAAGGTTCTTGTCGACTCTCCAGCCATGATCTGGCCACAAAACTTGGTTGCCACTACATTTTTGACCAACTTGCACGTTAATGAGAATCACCCTGCCAATGGATGGAAAATTTCTAGATTGAAATTCTTCACCACTGTTTTCTGTGTCGCCTTTGTGTGGTACTGGTTCCCTGGTTACATTTTCCAAGCTTTATCTTACTTTGTTTGGCCTACGTGGATTGCTCCAAACAATGTTCTTGTGAATCAGATCTTTGGTGCACAACAGGGTCTTGGTATTCTTCCAATCACTTTTGACTGGAACCAGATTGCAGGTTACATTGGTTCTCCATTGATTCCTCCTGCCGGTACTATTGCATCGATCTTGTTATCTATGGTTGTCATTTTCTGGATTATCGTTCCAAGTTTGTACTACACAAACACTTGGTACGGCAAGTATTTACCAATCTCTGACTCTGGTTCCTGGGACAGATTCCAACAACCATACGATGTGACTAAAATTGTCTTGCCTGGTACCTTGTCGTTTGACTTGGAAGGCTACGAGAACTACTCCCCATTGTACCTTTCCACCACTTTTGCCATTTCTTATGGTTTGTCATTTGCCTCCATTTTGGCTACCTTGGTGCACACTTTCTTGTTCCACGGAAAGGACATAGTAAAGCAATTGAAGAGACAGGAAAAGAGAGATGTTCACAACAGATTGATGGAAAGATATAATGATGTACCAGAATGGTGGTTTTTGATCGTTTTCCTTGTGTTCTTTGGAATGGCTATTGCCACCATTGAGGCTTGGGACACTGAATTCCCTGTCTGGGGTCTTATTGTTGCATTGTTGATTGCATTAGTATTCTTGTTGCCTGTCGGTGTCATTTTCGCTTTGACTAACATTGCCGTTGGTTTGAACGTCGTCACCGAATTCATTGTCGGTTACATGATTCCAGGTAAGGGTATGGCTATGATGTTGTTCAAGACTTTTGGATACATCACTAACTCTCAAGCTATCTACTTTGTCCAAGACATGAAGTTGGGTCACTACATGAAGATTAAGCCAAGACTTTTGTTCGCTGCCCAAATGATTGCCACCATCTGGGGTAGTATTGTTCAGATTGCAGTATTGAGATGGTCTTACGGCTCTATCGAGGGCTTGTGTTCCAGAGACCAGAAGTCCAAGTTCACTTGTCCAAACGGTAGAGTTTTCTTCACTGCATCTATTATTTGGGGTGTTATTGGACCCAAGAGAATCTTCTCCCAGGGTGAGCTCTACTACGGCTTGTTATTCTTCTTTATTGCAGGTTTATTACTTCCAATAATGAACTGGTTGATCTTGAAGAAGTGGCCAAACTCTCCTATCAGATGGTTGAACTGGCCTGTGTTCTTCTCTGGTACTGGGTACATTCCACCAGCTACCCCATACAACTACGGTTCATACTGTTTGGTTGGATTAACTTTTGGTTACGTCATCAAGAGAAGATTCTTCCACTGGTGGACCAAATACAACTACTCGTTATCAGCAGGTCTTGATATTGGGTTGGCTTGGTCTTCTTTGATCATTTTCTTGGCCATGAACGCTTCAAGCAAGAGCTACATGCCATCAATCAACTGGTGGGGTAATGATATCGTTGGCAGAACCCTTGAGGGCCAGGGTGCTGCTTTCTACCACACTCTTAAGGAGGGTCAAAGTTTCGGTCCCGACAAATGGTAAGAACAGGAAGCGAAAGCTGGGACGCATATATATTCCATTTATGCGGCCTGTTTTGTAAATACAAGTCTCTCGAGAAAGTTAAAACGGTTTTAATATATATATGAACACTTGTGAATCTGTAAACCTGACTCAATGCGCTGTATATTAGTTTTCGACACTTTATCTAATTATAGCATCGACTAGTTGGGAAGTAGCGTTGTTTCCCTTTTCATTTTGTAGAAGCCGAAGCTCTCCGTTCAGTACTTCAAAGACAGCGTTACCATGGGTGTCTGTCTTCAAGAATTTTTGAATCTCTTGCCAAGTGTTGGACTTCAATCTGGGAGGTAAGCTTTGAGATGCGAAGCCCTCAAAGAATAGTCTCTCGCCAAGATTAGAACCAGAAGGAGGATGCACTAGGCTTACAGCGGTTCCACCATTGGAATCCTGCTTCTCTGCGGCGAGTAACATTGCTTCTGATCGTACGCCTCGCATTTTGGAAGCTTTTAAATTTGTTAACACCACAACCTCTTGATCCACTAACTGTTCGCGAGTCATATAGTTCACAAGCCCAGAGCAAATTTGCAAAACAGACGAATCTGGCTGATCGATCTGAACCTGAGAAACGTACAAAGAATCAGCATTATCATGTTTAACGCAATCAATAATTTTGCCAACTCTTAGGTTAAGTAAGCTTGGAGGTACTACAGGTTAGTGAGCTGTTGCCTTAATCTATATGATTTCAGATCTGAACTTACTTTGGGACGCCTGGGAGAATTGGCGAAAGACCACATTGTGTTTGAGCAACTTTCGAAACATTCCCACACAGGTTGACTAAAGCTCTTGCAGATGAGCTACGAAGACAAGATTAAAGGTTGAAGAGTTATAATCACGTGATTGATATCATGCTTCGCTGCCTTCTACCATTATCGCTCGATTAGGTTAAATTAAATTTGTGAAAAATACGCGTCTCATCATTCAGGTGCAAGACAACTCTGTATTCTATTTTTTTTTTTGAGAGTGTAGTTTCTGTTTGATCTTCCCGTCCTCTGAGTAAACCTTCAATCCTTTACCATTTATTCAGTCTAAAAACCTTCAAATGACGTCTAATCTCGTTTCGTCTCCAGGGAGAGTTCCCTCCGATGTGGCGAACTTGTTGCACTCATCGCAACCGCCGTCATCAATAGGAAGATCTGGAGCTTTCACTCCTCAGCATAATATCTTGTACTCGGAATCAAACTTAAGCCAAAACTCAACCACTCCAAATCGTAATGGCAACAAGCCGTCTAGTTCGACCACCAACATAAATAGAAGACGGACAATCGCCGTTCCGAAGGTTGTCGATTTCACTGGTGAGAAAGTACAAGAGTCATTCGAACAGTTTTTGGAGGAATTTGTCGATGAGGAAGCGTTGAACAATGGACAGGGTGACAACGAATTCGGCGGAAAGATATATTTGGCACAGTTTGCGGTTATGAAAACATATGAATTGAGTACATTGTACGTCAACTACCAACATTTGATTAGTAGAGAGAACGGAGTATTGGCTAGCGCTATTCTAGAACAGTATTACAGATTTTCTCCATTTTTATTGAGAGGATTGAAAAGATTGTTGAAAAAGTATGCTCCATCTCTTTTATATACTAGTATGTTGAATAACCCAGACAATGACCCCTCAGCTGATGAAACGTCAACAACGACTAATTCTACTTCTGCGGCAGCTGCCGCAGCAACAGGGTCAACCAAGACTTCATCTTCATCCCTCGCCGACGAAAGAACTTTCCAAATATCCTTTTTTAATTTACCAACAACGCACAGAATAAGAGATATCCGTACAGACAAGATTGGCTCTTTGATTTCTATTCTGGGTACTGTCACTAGAACATCCGAAGTGCGCCCTGAATTGTATAAGGGTTCTTTTACATGTGATATGTGTTCGGCTATTGTGGAAGGTATTGAGCAGATATTCAAATATACTGAGCCAACGGCTTGTCCGTCATGTGAAAACCAATCGTACTGGACATTGAATGTATCTAAGTCACAGTTTATCGATTGGCAGAGAGTTAGAATCCAAGAAAACTCAAATGAAATTCCCACAGGGTCAATGCCTCGAACCTTAGATGTCATATTGAGAGGTGAAACTGTGGAGAGAGCCAAACCCGGTGATAAGTGTAAATTTACTGGTACCGAAATTGTAATTCCTGATGTTTCCCAATTGGGATTACCGGGACTTAAACCGCAGTCAATCAAGGAGACGAATGGTGGTTTCAATGCAGAATTGGGATCTGGTGTGACTGGCTTGAAGAGCTTGGGTGTAAGGGATTTGACTTACAGAATTGCATTCTTAGCTTGTCATGTCACCTCTTTAATCAATAAAGCAGTCGATGACAACGAAATTATGGGTGGTGGAGCCAGCGGGACTGCTGTGGAATACCAAGGTGCAAATGAACAAGAAGTGTTTTTGAGTTCATTGACCGACGGAGAAGTTGCTCAGTTGAAGGAAATGGTGAAAGATGATCACATATACGATAAGTTGGTGAAATCCATTGCCCCCGCTGTATTTGGACATGAGGTAGTAAAGAAGGGAATCTTATTACAGTTGCTTGGTGGAGTTCATAAGGAAACCATCGATGGAATCAATTTGAGAGGTGATATTAATATTTGTATTGTGGGTGATCCGTCCACCTCTAAGTCCCAATTCTTGAAATATGTTTGCGGCTTTAGTCCGAGAGCGGTGTATACTTCTGGTAAGGCATCCTCTGCCGCGGGGTTGACTGCGGCGGTTGTGAAAGATGAAGAGAGTGGTGAATTCACGATCGAGGCAGGTGCCTTGATGTTGGCTGACAATGGAATTTGTGCCATTGATGAATTCGACAAAATGGACATCAGTGATCAGGTTGCCATTCATGAGGCTATGGAGCAACAAACAATCTCTATTGCTAAAGCTGGTATACATGCAACTTTGAATGCCAGAACTTCGATTTTGGCTGCTGCCAATCCTATTGGCGGGAGATACAACAGAAAGTTTGGTTTGAGATCAAACTTGAATATGACGGCTCCAATTATGTCTAGATTTGACTTATTTTTTGTCATTTTGGACGATTGTAACGAAAAAGTGGATACTCAGTTGGCATGCCACATTGTCGATTTGCATATGCTTCGGGATGCTGCGATTAATCCTCCATTCCTGGCCGAGCAAGTTGCTGGCTATATCAGATACGCAAAAACCTTCAAGCCCAAAATGACTAAAGAGGCTAGAGAGTTTATGGTTCAAAGGTATAAAGAATTAAGAGCAGATGATGCACAGGGCTTGGGCAGACTGTCATACAGGATAACAGTAAGACAGTTGGAGAGTATGATAAGATTGTCTGAAGCAATTGCGAGAGCAAATTGCACGGAAGAGATTACACCAGCTTTTGTTGCCGAAGCTTACGATTTGTTGAGGCAATCAATTATCAGGGTTGAGATGGATGACGTTGAGATTGACGAGAGAGATGACGCGGGAGAAGCCAGTGGCAATCATGATGACGATGATGATGGTGATAGCGGTGATAATATTGATGAAGATCACCAGCAGAATCAGGAAGATGTGGCTGGACCAAGAGAAACAACGCCATCCATTATCAACAAGAAGCAATCGACTGTTATTACCTACGATAAATACGTTGCCATGATGAATTTGTTAGTTAAGCGTGTGTCAGACGACGACAATGAGGGAGGAGAAGGACTAACTTCTGACGAGTTAGTCAAATGGTACTTAACTCAAAAGGAAGAAGATATCCAGAGTGAACAGGAGTACTACTCGGAACGGAAATTGGCATTCAAAGTGTTAAAGAGATTGGTGAAGGATAAAATTCTCATGAGTGTTACCAGCAGCAACGATGAGGACGAGGCAGATGATGCAGAATCCGCGGCACAAGGAAGCACTAAAACCGTCTATATTTTACATCCAAATTGCGCCATTTTGGACTTTTTTGATCAAACAAGGATAGCAGAAGATGACCAGGAGTTAGATAGATGACTGTATTAGCCTAACATACATAATAATATACACATATATATATAAATATATAACCCTAATGTTTGCGTCTAGCAGTGCCAGTTACTGCTTGTTCTTTTTCTTAGACTCGCGTTTCTTGTTATTATTGAGGTCTGTGTCGTTCAAGACGAAATCTTCAGTAGGGTTCTTACCGTGTGGCTCCCTTTGGATCTGCGGCGGGATCCTCAGGGACACTGCCAGTTTTATTGCGCCACTCCCCCCTTCGAATCTAAAGGTATCTGTTTGCTTCCATTCAACTGGAGTACCCTGATGGGCACAGTCTAAGCAGTGGTCGATAAAGTACTTTGAGTTGGGAAACATTCTCTGACATGATCTGCACCATCCTGGATCTTCTCTGGAATCTTGGATGAGTCTCAGTTTATCTTGGACGTAGTGGACAAGCTTTAGGTGCCTCTTAAGAACGTCCAATCTATTAAATGCACCTCCATTCCTGTGACAAGTGGGATCATTTCTCCAGTAAGGACAATGGAACATGGGCTCAATGTGTGATTTAGCATGCCTTCTTAAGTCAGATTGCCTACTGAACGCCCATTCACAACCCGGAAATTCGCATATAAATGGCCGGTCTGCTGTTGAGTCTTGGGATGGGGCTTTTAGCTTAGGTCGCTGGCTCGACTTAATCTTGAGAGTAGAGGTCGAAGCAAGGCTAGGCTTCGTAGTCTCTGGTTTTGTCTTCTTGGTACTAGTGGGTTTGACTACCTTGAACTGACTTTCATTTAAAGAAATCGGAGGCAGTAACTGCAAGACAGAGTAGCTATCGTTGGGTAATGAGCCGCCATCAGCTCCTGAGTTGGTTCCAAATTGATCATTTGAGTTTTCTACATGAAGAGGATCTGATGGTAACGATGGCTGTCCACTCGCATGTTGTAACTGCTGCTGATGAGACACTTGCAGCAGCAGTGGTTGTTCATGCTGTTGCTGTTGCTGTTGCAATTGTGGAGAATGTTGTTTGTTTTGTATTGGAGAAAGTTTCTGACTGTCGGCTTCTGCTTGCGCGGAGTCTGGGACTCCATATTGAGAATAACGCCCGTTATAGTACTGAATCCTAGGGTTGTAACCCACAGGATAGTTGTATCCGGCAGCCAGATTACTGGCGCTGTTGTAGGATGTATAAACAGGTTGGACAGGTCCAGTCAGGAAGTTCACCTGCTGCATCAACTGCTGATTCTGGCTATACTGCGTCTGCGCTTGGACCTGGCCAGCAGCTACAGTACCTTGTTGCACATGGTAGAGTTGAGGTGCCTGTTGGGGCGGATACATTTGGTGTATTTGGTTTGGTATGCTTGCGTTCTGAAAACGCTGATACTGAGGGTGGTGCTGTGCCAGTACCCTTTGCTGCAGCTCGGTGTCAAATTGTCTCTCTTTTTGAGTATCAACCAGCAAGGCCTGCTGCCCTGTCAGTATTATCTGCCTTGGCTGTGACATCCTGCAGATGGCAGGAGCGACCAGTAGGAATTGAAGATGGGGGAAGAGACGCTACAAGGAGAGACGGTTCGGATGAGGCAAAAGATAGCTACCAAGTTCTATTTTTTAGTTTTGTGAGGAAAAACAAAAACAAATAGAGTTACAGAGTGGTGAAATTAGTGTTCTACAATGTACAGAGGTTGAGAAAACAAGCCTTGGTCAAGAAATATCCATTTTATCGCTACATGAAGCTCTTAGTGCATCAACTTTTGCAATTTGTAGATCCCCGTGTCATTTCTCACGCCTATACGTGCACTTGGGATGGTTGCAGAGAGCCGCTCGCCATGAGGAGTACCGAGAAAAAAAAAAAAAAAAGGGAATATAGCGCCAATATTCCGAACATCGCAGGTGCAGACACATTTGGCTGCAGTGAAGAGAGTTCTCGGATTAAATAAGTTGAGTAGATTCAGACCGCACCATATACTACGGCAAGATCCATAGTAGGACTATGTTGATTTCTTGAGTACCCGGATTCGCAAAAATCTTCTTAGGGTAAGATAGCTCTTTTAGAGCATAAAGAACAAAGTGTGGTAAATGCAGTATGCCTTCTTTTCTTCTTCATATACGATAGGGTGCAATTTCGCTTATATTCAGGCCAGCAACCAGTTACTTGTGGTGTCAGCCTGCCCAATGTTTCCACTACTCTGAACTGGTGTGGTGGAAAGCGTCAGAAGATCACATATCAATGTCGACACGTTCTATTAGTTACTTCTTTCACCTGTTACCGTTGAAATTAGCCTCTTACACGTTCATTACCTAATTTTCTACCCACCCCTTTGATAGTTGCGAACGTTAATGTAAAAAATTAGTAAGGAAGAATTGGTAAGCCGCACGCACCTTACCCCAGACATTTTACTATAAAATTGAACTTTTAGCAACTTCTTGGCGACGATTTGCTTTTCCAAAAGACTTAGTCACAACTATCATGTCTGAAGTATGTATATCCACTTGTTCTAACCGCAATTGATCTGATTAAAGACTAACATCCAGCCTGCTAAAAAAGAGTCACTTACTTGGGCACAGCCAACTGGTGAATTTAAGCGTCAAGTATCCTCGTTTAGGGATTTTATTTCTGCGGAAAAAGGTGCTAAGTTCCCACCAGAAGTGAACCGCTATCATCTCTACGTTTCCCTAGCATGCCCATGGGCACACAGAACACTTATCGCTAGAGTGTTGAAGGGTCTCACCCTGGTAATTTCATTGTCTGTTGTACACTGGCATTTGGACAAGAACGGATGGAGATTCATTTCTGATGAAGAGAAGGCTATTGCCAAGGAGGGATCACTCGAGTATGGTACGATTGACCATGTCAATTCTGCTCAAAGAATTCGTGAAATTTACGAGAAGGCTGAACCTGGTTACTCTGGAAGAGCAACAGTACCCGTCTTGTGGGATACAAAGACCAAAACTATTGTAAGCAATGAATCAAGTGAAATTTTGAGAAGTTTCAACCTGGGATTTAACCTGATTTTGCCTGAGAAATACGCAAAGATTGATCTCTACCCCAAATCTTTGCAAGAGCAAATCGATGAATTGAATACCTGGGTTTATGATAATGTGAACAATGGTGTATACAAGACTGGATTTGCTACCAAACAAGAAGTATACGACAAGGAAGTTGTCAATGTCTTTGCACACCTCGATAAGTTGGAAGACATCCTTAAGAAAAACGCTGGCGGAAAGTCCCCAGAATCTTTAAAAGAACCATTCTACTTATTGGGTAACCAATTGACTGAGGCCGATATCAGATTATACACCACTATTGCGAGATTCGACCCGGTATACCACCAGCACTTCAAGTGTAATATAAAAATTATCAGACACGATTACCCATACATTAACAGATGGTTGACTTTGTTATACTGGACAAACCCAGCGTTCAAGGACACAACTGACTTTGAGCACATTAAGTACCACTACACAAAGAGCCACAATCAGATCAACCCTCTTGGAATCACCCCTCTTGGTCCTTTACCGAACATCTTGCCATTGGAAAAATGAGATGGAGGAGGTTGCGCATTAAGGTTGCGTTTTGCTAAAGAAGAGAACAAGAAAATAGTCCTGTGTGTATAAGCTAAGCAAATATTTAGTCTAAAAAAAATTGCACCTATTGAAGATAGAAATCCTAGAACTTTTTTTGCGAAAGCACGTATTGAAGAGTCGAGACTAAAGGGAGTGGATGATTGCTGTTGTGAAAGCTATGTTTCCCATTCTGCATTCTCAACCTCAGATTTCAAATTGCGGCTCTCCGAGTTTCATTTTTACTTAAAACTCCATCTATTATCAGAAGCAAAATGGACTTCTTCTTTCTACAGCTATCTCACGGAAGCGGCTTTTTTTTCAACCATCATTTGACTAAAAAAGCATTGACGACGGGCATGAGAATGGAGTTTTACGCGCCATGGACTGGAGAAAATGCATGAAAAATAAACTGTACATATTGCAAAACGCGGTGCTGGTAACCAGCCTGAGTGAGGGGGACACTGTGACTGTTCTATCACAGAGGATAGATAGAATAAGTATGTCAAGGGGGCGGGTGCTATGCTCGAAGTGTGATGGAGACGGTTGTTCCTAAATGATACGATTATAAGGGAGCCAGTGTACGTGGACGCCCCACACAGATGTTGGTTGACGCTAGCTGCACCCTCATTCACGTCTTTCAGGATTTTTTTTTTTAATTTTTTTTTTAGCTTTCGAAAAAATTCAAATCAAACAGTACTCAATGAAGAAAAAAAGAAACAGAGCACTGATATTCATTTACAATCCGATATTTTTTCTGTGATACACAGGGCTTTAGCAAACAGTTGATTCGTAGTTCGAAGTGATTTGAAGAGAGACAGCAATTTCATACAAGACACTCCTCTTACAGATTTCACGTGTTGATCAAACTACTCTGTGAGCAATAAAAGACCTAAACATGAGAGGTAAGTACCATCAAGACACGTTATTGTAAATCACCGAGGAATTCAGATATATACCCTGAGCACGAAGAGGGTTTAACGTTTGATCCATTGGTATTCACTCGAATAAGTGTGCCGCCACTAAGGAGTTCTAGTCTGGAGGTGAGGGATCGTATTCATAGCGCTATTCGATAGTTGCGGCTATTAGCATTTACAACGAACCTCCATCTACTAGAATAGCCCGGTATCTGTATCATCAGAAGACTTACTAACACGTTTCTATAGACTACAAGGTTGTTGTTTTAGGTGCAGGTGGTGTCGGTAAATCCTCAGTTACTGTACAATTCGTACAAGGAGTATACGTGGAGAGCTACGACCCAACCATTGAAGACTCATATCGAAAGCAGATTGAAATCGATGGCAGGGCATGTGACTTGGAGATTTTAGACACTGCAGGTGTAGCACAGTTCACGGCTATGAGGGAATTGTACATAAAGTCTGGAAAGGGTTTTTTACTTGTGTACTCGGTAACAGATGAAAACTCATTGAAGGAATTGTTAGCTTTAAGAGAGCAAGTGTTGAGAATTAAAGATTCTGAAAATGTTCCCATGGTTTTGATTGGTAACAAGTGTGATTTGAAAGACGACAGAGTGTTAAGTATAGAAGATGGTATCAAGGTTTCCCAAGACTGGGGGTGTGTTCCATTTTACGAGACCAGTGCCATGTACAAGACAAATGTTGATGAAGCATTCATCGACGTCGTTAGACAGATCATGAGAAAGGAAGCTGCGATAAACGCAGAAAAGAAACAGGCAAAGCAACTCCAAAAGCAGAATGCGTTGGAGAGTAACACCAACGATAACAATAGCAGCGGCATTAAGAAGGATGGCTCGCAAGCCACCAACGCTGATGTCCAGGGTTCTGACTCAACACAGGCAAAGAACCGAAATTCTAGAAATTCACAGACTGTCAAAGGTGACAACTTTGGAAAGAGCAAGTCCAAATCCAGATGCTGTACCATCATGTGAAACCTGAACACAGAGCTAAAATGACGCAGAGAAATGTGACAAGCATAACCTTCAGGCTGCAAACGGATGATGGTTCGAACGTGATAACAGAAGACAGCCAAAGCGAGCATTCGCCTACGCGTGTCTGTTGTCATAGTTTGTTCGAATGTTAGAGCTGGTACTCATTCGTATTGAATTTTCGATACGCAACCTAATCCGAGTAACACGAACTGATTCGGCCTTAGACTTAATAATAATTACGGCAGTATAATTGAGAGGAGGCCATGTATGGCACTGTAGCGTTGTAGAACAAAAGCGCTCATAATTCAAGAGCTTCAGCGTAATCACAGATAACCCAAAGAGAACTACAGCATAGTCTAACTATCTTCCAGATCGGGAGCGAAAAAAAAAGAATTGGTTAATTTGTTGGTGAGGGAATTGCTGGTGTTAATGATACCCGCGAGATTCGAACTCGCGCCTCCGGAGAGACCAGGACCTTACCCTGGCGCCTTAGACCAACTCGGCCAGAGTACCCAATTCCTGAAGGAGAAATAAATTGTGCCGATATACCGTCCAGACATTAGCGTGCAAGAAGATACAACGCACAGCTCTCCTTTACATTCCTTTATGCAGTGGATACAACGCAGTATGTGCTCTACGTCCTTGGGAGAGTACACCATTCACAGAGTTATGCTTCGAGTTAGGTTCTTCTTATTGATCATAATCGTAGTAGCAACGTTGCAAACACGATAATCTCAAACCGAGCCCAGCTATGATCTCCATTTTGCAGTGCACAGCAGAATAATAGTGCTCGCTACCACGTTTACTAATAAAAAAAAAAAAATCTGACGACGCTTCACTGCACAAGACATCTATATTCCGAGATCGATTCCAATTCCGATATCTGTCATACGACAGGTTGCCCGATGGCTATAAAAGTTGGCTCATTTAGCAGCCGTGTATGAGAATGTGAACACTGCTTTCTTTTGCGTGTGATTGATGACTGCTTCCCCGCTCTTCTGGTGGCTTGTAATTGACGTTGTTTCGGTGCCCGCCACCAGAATCTCGCCCGTATTGGACTTTAAGCGGAGTGGGCGACCAAAATTCGTGGGCATTTTCGTTTTTTTTTCGCTTGAGGCTTTTTACATTTTTGCCTATTGATTTCATTCTTCATAGTAACGGAAATAGCAGTTGCACAGTGAGTTGTAGACTCCGCCTCCTAATGCGTACACTTCTCTACCAACAATGTATATTAATCAAGTCACATGTGAAGGTGGCCACATGTGTATGAATGTTTTCTGTATATATATAATCCGCTGCTTTCTTCCGACTTGAGTTCGTTTTCTCCGAGTGTTATTTCCTAATTTACAGCCATCTCTATATTTTGTATCGAATAATTTATTTTTATTTTTTTATAATTTTTTTTTTCCCGTTTGCTTTTAGGTTCCACGTTTTGGGCTTCACGGTGAATCACAAAAAAGATAAAAGTCTCCGTCAACGTCCCCCTCTAGTTTGAAAGGATTTTGTACGGATCACTTGTATAACCTGGTCCAGAGAGCAAGACTGAGGATACGCCGGATACTTGAAATTTGCAGCTCCCGCCTGATTACATGTTACAACACCAGTATATGGCCCCATGGGTCAACGGATTCATCCAGACCATAGAGGCTGAATTGTCGTCTCCTGCCAATACACAGCCGTTTGTGACTTGTCAGCTTGCCACAGTGGATAAGGACGGGTATCCACACGTGAGGACCCTTGTATATAGAGGGTTTTTGTTCAATGAAAAGGAGAATAACATACTTACACTCACCACCGACAAACGGATGAGCAAGTACCAAGAGTTGCTTCACAATGATAAGTTTGAAGTTGTCTTTTACTTCCCGATTCTCAAGAAACAATTTAGATTCAGAGGCATAGCACGGATCATAGACAACGAGTATAAACCACGGGTGGACGTCTCCAGCATAAATCCACGTACCATTATAGAGAGAGAGCGGAACTCCTCCGGCTCGGACTCGGACTCGGACTCCAGTTCCGGTGAATCTGACCTAGAAGACACCGGTGACGACGAGACCGTTTTAGAACTCCCACTGCTGGAGGCCACATCGTCCCTGTCCTCAATCAACCGGCCAATCAGCCACAGCATAATATCACCTTCACTTGCCAATAGCTTGCAACAGTACAAGACCGCCAACAACTTATCATACACAAACTTACATGACTTGGAAAAAGTTGATTTTATACCGCCGAGCGACTCAGAATGGGATAACGAAATAAAGAGACAATGGGAGAATCTATCTAAAAAATTAAAGGCATCCTTCAGGAAACCGGCTCCGAAAACCAAAATGGATGATGCAAACCAGAACAAGATAGATAAGATTAGGAGAGGAGTGGATGGGAAAAAGGACGATGTGGGCTTGGAAAACTTTGCGTTAATCGCTTTGTTCACCGACTATGTCGATATTTACGAGTTGGATAAGGACAGGCGATTTGTGTACGAGAAGGACCTGTATCAGATGTGGAGAGAGGACGAGGTTTGCCCGTAGGTGGTGATATCCTCTTTCTGTCTCTCTAGCATGCCACATGACTCCCACTCCATCGCTCTATTGTTGTCTAGCTTAGATGTTAGCGCCATGCATGTTACCAGTCGGTAATTCTACGCTTTGAAGATCAATGCAATACAGGAAGTCGTCAAGGGGTGACGAGTTCCAGGGATACGAATTTCGAGGTATACTACGCAGAAGTAGGGAGGGAAGCAGGCAGTAACATATGGAGAATGTATATATTTGAATTAATGGTATTATGATTGCAAAAAAAGTAACTGGTAGACACAGAAGACGCGTGAAGAGTATATGCAACTATCAAGAAAGCATAGAGACCGAGAATTAGGCGGTAGCATACGCAGATTAACGTGCCCCGCGATAATCGATTCGGCTGCGAAATCGCTATGTAGAAACTTTTGCCCATAAAAACTGGGCGAGAACAGATTTCGAAGATATGCTTGGTAACTGTGTCACCTAGATAATATTACAACTGATGTCACGCAAAACGGACATCGAAAAGGCAACATGAAAGAGTGAACCATATAGGGGCATCATGTTCAGAAAGCTGAAAACAAAAATGTGCTACAAGTGTTTACCCCTTTCCCCACTGTTCGCTCCGAAACACCCACAGCCGTATTGCAATCACAGATTTTACTTCATGCGCACATTTTGCTGGATTGCCAATGGGTAACAACTCCACCTTGCAACTCCTTTTCGAGGCTCGTATCACACAATGCGTCCCACAATTTACTGGCAATCGCAGTTTTGATTCAATCGCTTCTCATTCCTTCGTATATTTTGCTGGTGAGAAGCACATTTTAGTTTTTTTTGGCCCAAACCATTCGCTTTTGGCTGGGATGAAGATTTCCATGGCATGCGTTCAATCGGTCACGCATTTTTCTGTCAAGATAAAGTGCGCGAATATTGTTTTCATAACAAACTGGTTTGTTTACGGTCAGGATGCATGTATCAGAAAGTTTTAATTATATTGCCGTTTCCCATTAAACACCTTTTTTTTTATTTGACTCTTCTTCTTCTTTCTTTTTCTTCCTTTTCTTCTCCATACACTCAATTACTTTTACCTATATAACATAATGTCTTCCAAAACTAAATCTGCCGACGCTTCCAAGCTCACCTACAAGGGTATGTTCCAAATTGTGGGGTAAAAGAGGGTGACAAAATTTGATCATTTTTGGGTTCCATCCCTTAAATCCCCAAAACTCCAACTTGTTAACCCCATTATCAAACCGATTTCTTACTTCTCGACCAAAGAATCGTTTCGTTTTATTCCGAAGGTTCTTGTGAATTCTATTTGAGTTCCAATCCTTCCAATTTGATTTGTACTAACAACTCCTCTCATGTAGACATGATCAAGACCGCTGTTGTCACCCTTAAGGAAAGAAACGGTTCATCTCGTCAAGCCTTAAAGAAGTACGTTCAGTCTAACTACGACATTAAGGCTGCCAACTTCGACTCTCTTTTCAACACTGCCTTGAGAAAGGGTGTTGAGACTGGAGACTTCTTGCAGCCAAAGGGTCCATCTGGTCCTGTCAAGGTGGCCAAGAAGGAGAAGGCTGCTCCTAAGCCAAAGGCTGCTAAGGTAACGAAGCCAAAGGCTGCCAAGGTGACCAAACCAAAGAAGGCCGTTGCCAAGAAGGTTACTACCAAGAAAGAACCAACCAAGAAGGTGACAAAGAAGGCTGCCCCAAAGAAGGCCACCACCACCAAGAAGGCTGCTGCTCCCAAGAAGGCTGCCGTTACTAAGAAGGCTGCTCCAAAAAAGACTGCCAAGAAGGTTGTCAAGAAGGTGGCTAAGAAGTAAATGTTTCACTTACTCGCCTATAATATTTTCTTGGATACTGGTTGCGAATGATTTAATAGTGAAGTCGCTAGTCGAGTGATCTATTAACCATTCATACCCCCTCCCAATTCTATCGTGTCAATGCGAGCGAATCATCCAACAGCAAGCGGCTGAAAGCTGGCCCGCAAAAATATTCACCTTTGTTTTCTTTAGTAGCTTTTGTATATTAGTGGTCTGGGAGCCTATAATTAGTGTGTACTCTTTATGCCAAATTTCCTTACTTCGAGTGTACAAATCTGTATTTTTAGTGTTAATTTTACTTATCCTGATGTCAATGTGTTACCATGTATGTGAGCGAAGAGAGCGTGAGAAGTAGTCAAGTGCGTGAATAATATCTGAAATCATAAACAATAAACAATACGAAAACACTGAGCAAAAAAAAAGAATATGAACTCTTCCAGCGACCACAGACGATAAAGACGGTATCATCGACATGCCCAAACCAATTCCTGTAGTCGCAGTAGTTGCGGCTTTATTGCCAGAGCTCGGAATCGGATTCAAGGGTAAGTTGCCTTGGAGATTGAAGGAAGAGATGAAATACTTCAAAAGAGTAACCTCGTACGTCAACTCCGAAGACCACATAAATGCAGTGATAATGGGCAGAAAGACGTGGGAGTCCATACCCTCAAAATTTAGACCCCTCCCTGGTAGACTCAACGTGATATTATCCAGATCAGCAAACACCAGCATAAATTATGGCGAAGGAACAATCGCTGCTAGTTCCATTGATGAAGCACTTCTGAAGTTGCAATTGCAAAAGCAGAATATTGAAAGAATATATATCATAGGAGGTGCTGAGATATACAATTCATTGCTTGAGAGCCATAGAATCTCTCATATGTTGTTAACGGAAATTAACATGTTGGAGGGAAAGGAAGAGCCGCCAATGGATACGTTTCTCAATTTCCCAAAAAATGATGATAAGTGGAAGAAAAATAGTGCACAAGAATTGAAAGAGTTCATCGGAGACCCAGCTTTGGATATCCCTGACAGTGTTACTGAAGGTGACTACAAGTACGCGTACACAATGTGGACAAGGAATTGAAGACTATAAATGAATGAAACAAGTCTCACCGTGCTCCACTCCCTGCGCGGTATATTCATAGAATGCGGAAAAATAATAGAAGCGAACCGACGAAACCGTTATGTGGAGAGAGTTACCGCGATTCGCCAAAATTGCATTCTGTGCTTGGACGTTTCTCGAGAGACTAAGCCGCCGTATGGGTGTGGACATTCGATTACCAGCAAGTAGATGAAGTAAAAGCCACGCTGCACCGTCTGGCGAATCAAAACATACAACAAGAAGTCTGTGTAATTAAACCTGTAGCTGTGCCGTTCATGCATGGACCATTTGCTGCATTCTAAAAGTGTCGCACACTCAAGTGGCTCCAAGCCAAGAAGGGTGAAAAATTAAAAAATAAACGAAATATGAGAGGGACTAGTGAGGTCACCCTAGAGAATATATATAAGGACTGCTTTGAAAGATATCAGTTTTCTCCACTTTTGTTCTCTCTTTCTTTTCTCACTATCACACAATTTTTTGGCTAAGCTCAATCAAGTCCAGACTCATTGTACTTGTAACTGGCGTAATCTTGTACCATTGGATTTGCAACACCCCCACAAATATAATGTCTGAAACAATTCCACAACCACCAGCATGGGACCATACCCCAGAACAAATTATTTCACTTACGAAAGAGTACCTTGCTGACTATGCCAAGTTCCTCAATGAGCTCGCCTCAATTGAGAACCCTACTGTTGAAAATCTCTTGATTCCCTTTGGTGAATATGAAAATAAGAATGAGAGCCGCCTCGACTTATTTACATTCTACCAGCATGTCCTGGACAGCAAGGAGCACCGTGAAGCAAGTCAAGAAGCATCTAGACTTATTTCGGAAGCCTTCATTGACTTCGAAATGAATGTCGATCTCTATAGAGCTTTCAAGAAGTTGCAAAACTCTAGCCCAAACTTCCCTGATCCTGAAACAGAGAGATTATTGGAAAAGAAAGTGAAGGCCTTTGAAAGAAATGGTTTACATTTGAGCGAAGAAAAGAGGGACGAGTTGAAGCAATTGCAAAATAAGCTCAAAGATTTGGCTCTCGAGTTCAGCAAAAACAGTAACGAGGAGGATGGTTTCATCTTGTTCACCAAGGAAGATCTCAAGGGTGTTCCCGAATCAATAACCGATCAGTATGAAAAAGTTACAGAGAATGGTGAGGAGTTTTTCAAGGTGACTTACAAGTATCCTGATTACCTTCCTCTCATGAAGTATGCCGAAAATCAGGAGACTAGAAAAAGGGCATTCCATGGAGATGGTAACAAGTTGAAGCAGAATAGCCCCATTCTTCAAGAAATAATCAATGTGAGATACGATATCGCGACTGTGTTGGGTTACGAGAACATATCAACTTTCATTTTGGAAGAGCGCTTAGCAAAGAACCCATCTACTGTTTTGAACTTCTTGGAAGATTTGAAAACAAAATTGAGTCCAGCAGGGAAGAAGGAAGTGGCATACTTGAAGTCATTGAAAGATGAACATTTCAAAAAGCAAGGTCTTGAATTACAGGATGAATTATATGCCTGGGATACCGCTTACTACAACAATTTGATGCTCGAAAAGGATTACCAAATTGATAACGCGAAAATTGCCGAGTACTTCCCATTGCAGTCAACTATCGATGGCATGTTTGGACTTTATGAGGTTTTATTTGATGTCAAGTTTGTTGAAGTCACCAAGGAGGAGGACAAACGCGTATGGCACTCAGATGTTAAACAATTTGCTGTGTATCAAAATTTCAAGTTTGGTGAAAAGAAGAATATTTTCTTGGGATGGTTAATGCTTGATTTGCATCCAAGAAAAGGGAAGTATGGTCATGCTGCCAATTTCACATTGATTCAAGGCTATGGCGGCAAGGATGTCGATACAGTGCGTCCAGTAACGTCCTTGGTGTGCAATTTCACCAAGCCTACAAAGGACACTCCATCATTGTTAAAGCACGACGAGGTTGTCACCTTTTTCCATGAGTTGGGCCATGGAATGCACTGTTTGTTGAGTTTCACCAAGTATGCAAGATTCCACGGTACACAGGTTCCAAGAGATTTTATGGAAGCTCCATCTCAATCCTTTGAGTACTGGACTTGGTCCAAAAATGAAATAAAGACTTTGTCGAAGCACTACAAGACTGGAGAACCAATTCCTGACGACTTGATTGACCAGTTGATTAAATCTAAGAACGTGAATGGAGCGATTTTCTCTCTCAGACAGCTTCATTTCGGATTGTTTGATATGAAGTTGCACACCATTTCGTCTAAAGAAGGACTTGCAAAGTTAGATCTCTTGAAGCTTTGGAATGAATTGAGAGAAGAAGTATCACATATTTCGAATGGTGGTAGCTACACATATGGATATGGATCCTTTGGACACATTGCTGGTGGATATGAATCCGGCTACTATGGCTACCTCTTTTCAAAGGTTTACGCAGATGACATTTATTACTCAATTTTCAAAAAGGACCCATTGAACGTTGAGAATGGTATCAAATACAGAGATTCTGTTTTGGCCAAGGGTAACTCAAGAGATGTCATGGAAGGCGTGGAGGAACTCTTAGGAAGAAAACCAAACCTTGATGCATTCTTAACCGAATTAGGTTTATAATTTGAAAATCATTACAACTTGAAGAAATACGGATAGTGCTTCGCTAAAAATAAGCGATAATTATGCATATGCTTAACACAATTCTCCGCTGAAGTTTTAAATTCCACAGCTAATGTAATGATTATTAAGCTTGTAGATTTGATGAGCGATGGACTCCCAAGATATAGTTCTCATCCGACCTTCACGAAGGTATTCCTCGTACAACATAAGCTCGTAGAACACTTTGAGATTAGGTTGTATGATGATGTTAAACCTTTTGACCCGAACAAACATATAGGCCTTTAATAGCAGCCATTGCAAATATCTCATCAATATGGCAATAACCACAGTCGCAGATCTTGAAACACCAATTTTACAATGTACCAATGTCTTTTCATTAGCTTGATTGGGGTTGACAATAATCTCTTCCCTTACATTTTCCGGGACCTCAGTTAGCAATGGCAATATAGAGTCTTTACCATCGTCTTTCAAGTTATGAATGTAAACAATCTTCTTGAGATGTGGAAGCTTAGAAAACTTCAACAAGGAGGAACTAGAGTTTAAAGATAGGATGTAAATCTTCGTGAAGTTGAAAGAGTAGCTTGGTCTAATGACCATCACACTCTTTCCTAGCTTCAGACGAGGGCTCTTTTTAACTTCATGTTCAAAGGCAATATACTCGTTAAGGTAGTCAAACCAGAGCGGTTTCTCACCTATTGATATTATTCTTGTGATTTTTAGTCTTTCCAATATGCTTACTGAAGATGCGTGGTTCAAAGACCCCAAGTACAAAGCGTCTAAAATCCTCGAGGGGAAGTTGTTATCCTGCTCCATGTCAAACCAATCAATATTAGGTTGCGTGAAGCGGTCACCGGAACAACTAGTTTGTTTGCAATAACTAGCTATATCCTTGTGCTCCACATTCAAGATAAGCAGATAATCAAAACGTGCAGGTGACACTGACTCTGAACCTTGCTCTGGAATTAGGTATATCTTCTGAAAACGAACCCAGTTGATAAACTTTTGTAAGTTTTTTAAAAAGACAAGATCGTTCTTGAAAAAATATAATCTTAAATCCTTCTCAAAGTTTGTGAGGATACTAAGAATAATTTCTTCAATAGAGAACTCGTTGTCTGAATCTGACCTAAGGAGATATGCAACAGATATAGCCAACAAAGATAGCCCAGTAAAACCGTCGTAACAAAACAAAAAGACGTTTTCGTTTCGCAAAGTATAGATTTGGACAATCTTAAGGATATTAAGGAAGCTAAGGACCTCCTCAAACGTAATCTGGGAGATGTTCAACGATCCTGAGCTTGGAAATTCCAAGTAAATAGCAGCTGGGTTCGAATCCGTGTCCTCACTATCGAGCTTCATCAAAATCTCATTCAAGGCTGAAAGTTCAGGAAACAGTGCATTCTGGTGACAGTTTATATACAACCTGAACGGAGATGAAGTGAGACCCTTTGCTGCCAATCTATTAAAGTCGATAATTGTTCCTAAACAAACATGTTCGTTCAACCATTTCATTGAGTTCAACTTCCAAATCAAGTTCTGTTCCCACTTCAATAATTTGCAGCCAAAAGAACCATTTGAAGAGACACAGTCTTCGCCTTCGCCTGTATCCTGTATGGGATTAGATAGAAAAGTGGAATCGTTGAATTCTGAGTTTTTTTCTAAGAATGGCGATATCCTTGGGTCTTGCAGCCAGTTATCCACGTCCAAAATGAATATAATTTGATCCGAATATTCATCCAAAGACTTTGAAATCGTTTTCACATTTGCTAGATTGGTTGCTAAATCATTTTCTATGTTGTACACGAAAAAATTAGTGAAGTTAGCTGTTAGCTTTATCTGCAAACCAAAGTTGCGGTTATTCAAATCATATTTGCTCTTCTCATCAATGTTGTTTATGTAATTGAAGGGTTTGTAAGAGATTTGCTCCATGTATGAGCGTTCCAAGTCTTCATCCACAGGGGTCATTAAGTCACTCATAGTAATAGTGTTGATCAAAAGAGCCTCATCTTGTTCTGATTCATTACCAGTAATGAATGTTAAGGGAAAATGATGTGTGAGCTTGGGGATAACAACATCATTCTTACTAAACCGAGCTTCATCATAGTCTCTTAGATCAAGAGAATTTGATAATCTTTCATTAATAACAGGGTCCTCATTTAACCCTTCATCAAAAAATATCTTCTGCTTAACACTATTCAATGCATGCAAGTATGGAAATAACTCGGAAACATTAGGAAGCTTGTTGTCTATACTGGAGTAGTAAAACTTCAATAGTTTGGTTATATCAGAGACCTCATCAATAATGTAGACATTATGCGCTGGAGATTTAAGAGTAGTAATAAAGTCTAAGATGAAACTATTATGCGTCTCATTTTTGTTGCTATGTGAATAAGGTGGAATTGACTGAGCCAGCAGTATACTAGCGGATGATAATGAATGTAACGATGAAATAGATATAGATGGTGTAGTTTTGTATGCACTGTTTGTATTAGTGTTATTGAGCATTCCTGTTAGCAACTTTGTCGGGGATGACTGTGACGATGATTGCGATGAAGAGTTCATTGCTGCATGCGAAAGGGAGGATGACGAAGTGGGAGGATTCGTTCTTGTGGCGCTAGCGGTATCAGTATTTACCAGAGTAAAGGATGATAGAGAGCCGCTGCAGTCACTGGCATGGTGATTAGACACGATTAGTGTGGATTTAGACTTTGGAGGGTGCTGAAGCAATAGGTTCATCAATTTTGTTGTAATATGCAGCCTTGTGAGTCGGCAAGAGAACTAAAAACAAAAGAAAATAAAGTAAAGGCGGAACAACAATAGCTTGTGTGTGCGTTAGCTAGTAGGAAGTTGTTGAATATATATCTCTGTATCCCTTTACATATTCGAACACATTCCCTTTAGGACGAAAAGAAGTGCTTTATATGAAGAAAAAAAACTATACTCTAAATGTAAGTACAAAAAAAAAATAAAATTGAAACAGAAACAGAGAGAAGTAGCTTTCGATAATATGGTTCAATGCACCACACTTTTTAAGCTTTTATTTTTTCCTAACAAGCTGCAACCACAATTGAAAGTGGGCTTTTGTTCTACTTAAACTAATAATCTCACAGGTCTAGAACGGTAACCGAGAGTCAAAACAGAATGAGCATGGAGATAGCCATGTAAATAGACTTGAAAAGCTTATTTGACAGGAACTTACAGTAGCATATTGCTGTAAACTTCATCAATTCAAATCCCGTACCGAGGTTCACACTGGAGAGCGATCAATGCAAGGGGAAAGGTCAGACGTACATAATTCGCTTAATTAAACCGTAATTTGGGCTATTTGAGGCTGTCGTTCGAATGTCAAACATTTCTATAAAAAAAAGTAATACTGCAAATTTCATATCATTCACAGCCCTGGTTAAAACGAATAAGGCAAATATTATTACTGGTAGTCCTCTTGAAATCACACAAGAATAGGAAGAAACTAACGCTGGAAGTAAAAGTGAACACAGAATAATGAAAGACAAAAACTTTATTGTCATCTTTCCTTTTTCTTTTTATTGAAAAATAAAATGACATTGTAGAACCGAAAACAAACCTCTCGTGGACAACAATACTAGCCACATAGACGCTTATGAATCCAGATACAATTTCGTACTGCTGGTGTTATAAAATCTTATTTGCTCTTACTTGCTTTAGAAGTCCGAAGTCGCCAAGTGCATCTTTACGTCATTTGAGCAAACAGGCAGCAGAACAAAAGCTGTTATCTGGTAAGTTCAGAGAGATTATGCGGGGGTCTGCAGCCTGTATGTATCGCGATTAGACCACTACAAAACAAATTTCTGCTACTATTTTCGCAGATAACGAACTTTTCGCGTCTTGTAGTGTCGTAATTGAAATGTAGAGCATTATTCAATATTACCGATTGGGATAAAATATCGAATTCGCTGCACTAATGTTGCGGAAGTAAAAAATATAAGCTTCTTTATAAATTAATAGTGTGGAATGTAAACCTAACACACAAACAGCTGACAGTGGTGTCGACTATTATGCGGTAGTATGACATGCTAAAAGAAAGCATCCACAACATATATGTTCACAAGTATTAAAACGTAGAAACTAAGTTTTACTTTTTTTTTTGGAACAAATTTTGCCTTGACGTCACGTAGATGTCGTCAAGAACCACCTCACCGATAAACCTTAAAATGAAGAAGTTAGTCATGGTGGCAGGTATACAACACACAAAAAACAGGAGTGTGATAGCAGAGGGAGGGAAGCTAGGTATGGAGTAGAAAATTGCATCTCCGGGAAGTCTGTGCTTTGAACAATAGCATTGTAAGCTGCAGCATCACACTAATAGCGAACAGGACGAAAGTACAATTCTAACATCCTAATTAGGCTGAAACGATAAGGAACTAGGAATGATATAACAAACGCGTCTCACTAACGGGTACAAGGAAAATGGATACTGGACGATAAAAGTGCTCATACGTCGCATGCTACACATTTCGTTTCCTACATAGGGAGCCCGTAAACTTAATTTGTTCATGTTTTCAATTGGTATGTGACAAGAAAGAACAAGCATAGAACATACGACTCTTTAAGCAAGTGAAGCAATCAGAGCTAGTACTAAAATTTTGTATTTGCTTTTGAGAATCAGAAAGTCTCTGATACGTAGTTTACTTTCATGTGCGGTGTGATGGGATTATTTACTTCCTAGTAGTATCAGCAGCATGGCTAGAGAGCCGTCATGAAAATCGTATGCAGTCTTGGAAAAGATGAAGAAATGCACACAACCTTCACTACTGATTTTTTTTATACACTAGAATTCAAGCGGTTAGTACCTAAGCTACATAGGAAGCATATCCCTCACCTCATTTACATTACATAGTAATAAGCAAGTGCAGATTGTCATGTTTGTCAGAAGCCGCCTTATATCCTTTGCTTTGAAGTCGCAAACCAGATTCGTGAGGTTCAACTCCTCATCACCTGCTTACAATGAAGCGCTTACTAAATTTAGAGGTGACCTCAAGAAAGCAATGCTTGCCAAGGACGAAACCAAGAAAACCACGATAAGAGGCATTTTATCAGCAATTAAAAATGACGAGATAGACGGTAACCCAAAAACTGAATATGAACTTCTACGTGTTTTCAAATCTTTGATCAAACAGAGAACAAAGTCCATCGAAGCATATGAAAGTGCAGGCAGGAAAGATATGGCACAAAATGAAATTCAAGAAGTCGACATCATTCGCCAATACATTTCCGAATTACCAATTGCCTCTGAAGAAGATATCAAGGTAAACATAAGGAAATTAATCAAAGAACATTATCCCACGGGGATCAATGGTGACATCCCAAAGATAGGCGAGGTGATGAAATTGTGCGGAGACGCTGCCAGCGAGTGGAAAACCACCGCCAAGATCGTCAAGTCTTTGGTTAGCCAAGAGTATAAGCTGTATTTCAACAAGAAATGATTTGCTTCTCATGGTAAAAAAACTTTGTAAATAGGTGTGACTTTGGAGAGAAAGTATAATATATGTACATAAGATACTCTCATTTTGTATGTCCAGACACAAACACAAACTCATTTGCTGCAAAAAAAAAGGTTCACGAAGAGAGGTTGAACAATTTTGTGAGAATTATATGACTCTTAACTTGGTTGAGATACAAGATGTCGGTCTTTTTGAATTCGTCTTACTATACGGAGATTGTAACTGAAGTTCACACGCGAACTATATGGTTACCACTTGCTTCCGTCCCCTTTCTTCCTTCCCTTTCTGATTCTACCTTCGATGCGTCTAGCACACAAAACCCACACAACTTATCAACTAATAGCTACTGGTACCCTACATCTGAAATCTTTAATCTGAACTTTATGGAGGATGGTGTTTTGAGGCTTGGGCTCTCCTCACACACAACATCTACTGAGATCTCCTCGGGTTCCAATTTGACTCCAGCCACAGGTCACTTGTCAACCCACTTCCAAGTTACCACAGAAACCGAACCTTCTGTCGAACCAGTTCATAATTCTCCTCCTACAACAGCCTTCGTAAGAGAAGGGATCGAAGAACGGATCGAAGAAGGAATCGAAGAAGGTTTATCACCTGATGTTGATCTCACTACCGGTCTCGTGGAATATAGCAGCGCATTTACAACATATCCTTCTTCTGCTTCAGCTAGTAGCGAGCCCCTGAGTGAGATTGGCGTGGACGAGCAAATGCTCACCACCGCAAAAACATCTTTCCAGGCACCCTTCTTTGTGGATGATGTGAAATTCACGTTGCCCATCTCGGAATCCCTGCAAGGAGAAGGATATGAAAACCACATCCTACTGAAAGTATCTGAAAACCCCCACACAACGTTATTGGAATCCAGGTCTGATACTAACATTCGCAAACTTCCCCATATAACTAGAAGGACACTTAACGTACGGTTCGGTGGGAGAGCAAGGGGGACACCAATCTCAAACTATCTCGCGAAACTTTCACAGACAAAGGTATCAGGAGGAACTCTATCAAAAGAAATTACTTTCAATATCTACAAAATTATTATTTCGTTTCTTTCCATACTTCTTCTTGCAGCCATTCTAGTGTAATTTTTGGTATCACTTTTGTGTAAGTTGACAAAAAATAACAAATTGAAATATTGAGAAACTCGTTCCTCACTCAGTAGTGCAAAAAAAACATATTGAAAAGCAGGCTGGCAGATTCGGCAGAGCATCCTCAATTGGGAATCATTAATATATCTCTAATATAATTACCAAACATGTCGGAAGTAAGTATATACATGATGAGGAGACAATTCTCTTGATTGATGAATCTACGTGGTGGTAGAAGAGTCATCTTACATGCAAATAATGCCCACGAAAGTTGCAAATAGTCGAAGGCAGGCAACTTTCGACGATAATAAGAGGGTTTCATCTAATCCGTATGACGGTAGATGAGCAAAAAGTGTATTTATCGCTCTATGTATGGAAATCATTCTTGTGAGAGACTCGGCTGAACAGTTTGGTACTAACAACGCGCCAGGTGCAAAGAACTATTAGAATCACAACCGAACAACATATCTTGAAAGATTTGCCCCCGGTTGAAAACTACCCCATGAGATCATGGTCCATCGAAATCACTATGTTGGATCAATCCGGAAACGAAATACCAGCAAATATTTTGGATAAGGTAACCTACTCTTTACACCCAACCTTTGCCAATCCAATGAGAACTATAAAGACGCCTCCGTTCAGAGTGGAAGAGCAAGGATGGGGTGAATTTGATATTCCGATTTCCGTGCATTTAGTGGGCTTATCTGGGAAATCAGGAGCCAGAAGCATTAGCCATGACTTGAACTTTTTGCAAGAAAAATATGTCGTTGACCACAAGATTTCTATTCCAACAAATAAATCGCAAGCTTTGACAAAATTGCTCCTCGAAAGTGGTACGGTCCCCGGTGGTGCTGATGGTACATCCACTGGTGAAAAAAGAAGAAATGATGATGTCATTGGAGGCTCAAAAGTTAAGAAGTCCAAGAATGGGTCTAGTAACGTACCTGTGAAGGGAGTTGTTGACTTGGAGAAGTTATCTAACGGCTTAACAAAGTTAAGCGAAGATGACTTAATTGTGATTGTACAAATGGTAACTGACAACAGAACCAGCGAAATGAACATAAAGAACGATGTTGACAACGGTGAATTTACAATGGACTTGTTCACCTTGCCCGAAAGCTTGTTAAAGAGTTTATGGGAATTCGTCAAAAAGCACACCAATGAAGCTTAAAATATTAGTACGATGTATAGGAAATTAACGGAAATCCAGCTACGCACATAAAGGTTGGATAGCTGAGTGTATGATATCATTGGATGTTTAATACTGTTAGGTAATATTCGGCATACCTTGTGGTTGCTTCTAAGCGTGAAAAAAAAAAATAATAAAAGAGTCTGGAAATTTTTTGAAGTGTACTACATCATTTGTGGGCTAAATCCTAATATACATTCTATACCTCATGCCTCATTTCACCGAGTCCTTGGATATTGGGCTTGGCACGGGCGCCGCCGCATTCTTCTTATTCATTTTGGTATTCTTTGTTTTCATCCTATCCTCTCTTTCAAGATCACCAGTAACTTTGTGTAAATATTTTGGAACTGGTAATCCCGCCTTCAAGAAGAACATTTTCCAGTTTCTTGCCTTGTCCTTCAACTGCACTTGAGTTCTGTTTTTCAATGCTTCTGATATTTTTCCGCCTGCTCCAAATAACTCCAATATTGTTGACCACAGTGGGCCTTTCATTTCCAATGCATGTCTCAACGCTTTTTCTTCATCTCTTGTCCAAGGACGTCTCTGAAGATTCCTTACAGAAGAGCGCGGATTTATACGGAGATGAATTTGTTGCTCCTGAATCTCAGACGGTAATAACGCGTTGGTAATGTCATTAATATCATGGCTGCGAATAGCCTCTTGCACCCTTAGACGCTCTGCTTCTAGTTCCTCTTCTTGCCTGAGAGCCAGTGCATCGCTGTGTTGATTATTGATAAGTTCATGACTGTGTGGCGTTTCGCCACCAGCTGCACCTGTCTTGTCGTGAGCTTCCCCTGTCAAGGTGTTAACAATCGGACTCGACAACCTTCCTCTTTTACCCCAGATCAAAAACCCCATATTTTTACTGGAATAGTCTATTAATTCTTTCAAAAAGGTTACCCATGCGTATTCTTCTGCCAACCTCTTGTCTTCTGGATAGTTCAACAATGTCTCCTTCCGGGACTTGCAACGCTCTACAAAATCCATCTCAGTTGGAGTCAAAGTTTTTGTGCCTCTTTTTGCAAGGAGAATCTCTTCGAGGTTGCTAGGGAAAAGGTCCTCAATAATTTCCTCTCTCGTTCTGCCATCGTTGTTTTCGTATGCAGAAATATAAGCTTGTGTCTTCAAGTCTAAGAAGAGAACGGCCTGTGGCTTCAACAATTTACCGACAAGCTCACCTATTGTTGTGTTGATACCACTTTGTGGCACCATATTATTAGAAGTCATGTTGGACAATGCATTGGCCGGATCCAACGTATTCGTCGGACAGAAAACATCCAAGAAGGACTCATTGAGGTAGTAAAAACCAACCTCCAACATACCCAAGACTGCACCAAGAAATGTGGCTAAATTAACTTTTCTCAAAGTCAGTTCAATACTTTGTTCTCTACTCTTGAACATGGATGGGATTTTCTCACCATTCTTCCATATTCCTGGAGCTATATGTTCAACATTTAAAAATAAATCTTCCTCAGAGTACAACTTTTTGGTGAAATCAAGCAAGGATGCCAAATCTCTAAACGTTGCACCTGCTGGAGTGCCTGGATTACTCGTTATATCGAGAATCTTTTGAAACGGTCCCATAGCCATTATTCTTAAAAATTGAGTGGCAAGATTATCCAAAGTAGGTAGGGTATTAACCAATAGCTGAATTCTAGGAGGTAAATAGTCAGGTGATATTATCGGCAATGGCAAGGCTGCCAAGTGGGCACTCGCTAAAGTTGCCAATGGTGGCATCTGACTAGATAATGCATTGTAGGCTGCAAAAGCAGTATTGGTGTTTAACAATTCGGAGTTCGCTGGTACGTTTATTCCGTCGTGTAGTACAACATCAGCGGTCTCCGAATTGTCACTCTTAGATTTGTTACCGGAATCCGAACTTTCCTCGTGATGTGGTGTTCCCTTGGTCTCTGGAACTTCGTTCACCTTTTTTGAGTCGTCAACCAGCTGATCTTCTGGAGAATCATTCGATGCAGTAACTTGTACATGTTGAGCGTCATCCTCTTTGGCCACTGAAGGTTCGTAAATATTTGCTTTCTCCAGTTGTTTGTCCTCTATCTGTTGTGAAGTGGTTGCATGATGGAGCTCATCAGCTATCATTTGCAAGTTTTCCCTCTCCTCCTTATCTTGGTGTCTTTCAGGCGGTACTGAAGTTTCTCGGTGGTGTTTTTCAATAACTTTATCAAATTCTAGATCGAGATCATCGTCTTCCGCTTGTATACTTTCATCCGTCCGTTGCCTTTTATTTGACGAAATTTCATGGACTTGAGAGTTAGAGTGATCTTCCGAGTTTCTTTTGTGGCCTAAGTAACCTGTGTCATGGTTTATTGACTCAGAAATCATTTTGTCCAATTCATCAATGCTCAAATTAGAAGAACCTTGTTTGGTATCTGAGATCTCCTTGTCAAAAAGATGGGTTAATTGGTGATCATTTACGTCTTGGTTGGTACTATGGGTTTCAGATACTTCATGCTCGTGGTGAAGTGAGTGCTCATCGCTTACTGCTTGTGTTTGTATTTCACTTGATAAGGACTCTTCGTTACCACTCTGCGAGTTGGGTTGCTTTTCCTCATAGTGAGACTCTTGACCACTGGTTGAATCTCCATTAGAGCTCATGGTTTAAAGAAGAGAAATAAGAATATTTGAATATGTAGTTCTATGTTGAGTCCTGTTGTTTGAGATTATAGGTTGGTGTACGTTTTTAGGGTACTTTTTTTTGGTATCTACCTCATCTGCTTTGTTTTGGATTTTAACACGCATACATGCAGGTTTGGAGTTGCATTAGGTGTGGGTTGCAAAAATGTCAAACACTTTAACTGAGCTCGAACTAGAAAAGTATACTTCAGGCTGAAACATATATAGATATATATCAGGGCTAGCACTCTTTTTATAGTACGGAAACGAACCTGAAATATAAAGCGCAATCTAAGAACGCAAAATGGTCTTTGAGCCTCATATGGTGGTTAGACAGTCAGTGCTGGCAAGGATGATTCAAGAATAAGAGAGTCTGTGAGCCATCCATTACGAAGACGTAGACCGTTGAGTCCTTACTCCACGCAAGGGTATTCCTCTTTCACTGCAATTAGCGGATGCGAACAAGAGGAAACTCATAGCCAACTTTTTCGAGCGGGTGATCTGATCCGCCGCGAAATGTTCGCCTACTACCAATTTGGGAAATCCGCTAATTTTGCTCTGGAGGATAATGGCTGAACCACAAGTCTCCCCACAGTCTGACAGCTTATATAAATGCAGCAATTAAGAAGATATTTGAAAAATTATGGGAATGTTGTGAATTCTTTTTTTTCAACATTTTTAACGCATTCAGTGAAAGAACCATATGTCTGTTTCTGAGCAATACTTCCCAGAAGAGCCTGTGGCTCCAATTGTTAAGACCTCGGAGTTTCCAGGTCCTGAATCCAAGAAGAAGATCGAGTCCTTAAACAAGGTTTTTGACGCCAGACCTGTCTATTTTGTTGCTGATTACGAAAAATCGCTCGGTAACTATATTGTTGATGTCGATGGAAACACCTACCTTGATGTATATGCCCAGATTGCATCTATTCCATTGGGCTATAACAACCCTGCATTGCTTGAGGCTGCCAAGTCTGATAAGATGATTCGTGCCATAATTGATCGTCCAGCTTCAGGTAACTTCCCAGGCGCCGACTTTGAAGAAATTGTGTCAGATTTGTTGAAGATTGCCCCCAAGGGCCAAGACAAAGTTTGGTCTGGTCTCTCTGGAGCTGATGCAGTTGAGTTAGCCTTTAAGGCTGCATTCTTCTGGTACCAGTCCAAGAAGAGGGGCTTTAACGCTCAGTTTACGGATGCAGAGAACAAGTCTGTTATGGATAATGAGGCTCCAGGCTCCCCAGAGTTGGCTATTATTTCGTTCGATAAAGCATTCCATGGCAGATTGTTTGCATCGGGATCTGCTACCAGATCAAAGCCAGTACACAAGATGGATTTGCCCTCTTTCAAGTGGCCCAAGGCACAATACCCAGCGTACAAGTACCCTCTTGACAAGTATGCGGCTGAAAATGCGGAGGAGGATAAGAGATGTCTTGCAATTGTCGAGGAGATCTTCAAGACATGGCACTGCCCTATTGCTGCCTTACTTATTGAGCCAATTCAATCTGAAGGTGGTGACAATCACGCTTCTAGTGAGTTTTTCCAAGGCTTGAGAGACATTACTATCAAATATGGTGCGTTGTTGATTGTTGATGAAGTACAAACTGGTCTTGGTGCCACTGGAAAATTATGGTGCCACGAGCACTTCAACTTGAAGCCGCAACCAGACTTGGTCACATTTTCCAAGAAGTTCCAGTCTGCTGGTTACTATTTCCATGACCCAGAAATTGTTCCTAAAATGACTTATCGCCAGTTCAACACTTGGTGTGGTGATCCAGCCAGAATGATTTTGGCCGGTGCCATTGGAAAGGAAGTGTTGAAGCATGACTTGCCCACAAAGGCAGCCAAGGTCGGAGCACACTTATTCAACAAGCTTGAAAAGTTACAGGAGAAGTACCCCAAGTATCTCAGAAACTTGAGAGGAAAGGACCGTGCAACCTTCATTGCTTGGAGTTTGCCAGATGCTGAAGCAAGAAACAAGTTCTTGAATGACATGAAGACTGTTGGTGTTAACATGGGTGGATGCGCAGAAGACTCAGTCAGATTACGCCCAACTTTGCTTTTCGAAGAGAAGCATGCTGACCTCTTAGTCGCAGCCATTTCCAAGGTATTGTCTGGATACGAATAAATCAAAAAAATGGCACAAACAAAATATGGAGACTTGATATCTACTAGAGTATATAGAGCGTTAATGAAAGTCGCGGCCTAAATTTTAACTGTACTCTCTTTTGTGTCTCCCTTCGCTATTTGCACCCAAAATTGATACTCATGCGTATATAGTTAGATCAGTTACCGTGAAGTCACGACGTGCAAAGCTGCCTTATCATTCTCATTATGCAAAACTTCGGATTAAGAGACTTCGCTTTATATTTTGTACTAACCTACTTTTACATCGCCTACGACAACGGTGTTCTTCAGCTTGTGCTATTTACTTTAAGTAATTTAGAAGTGCCAGTACACATACTTTACAAGTATCTCTGCAACAGGTATTATCTCCCTTTCTCTTTCCAAACCAGCGTGTGTCAAAGAGCCACTGGTGTTGAATATATATTGATTGAAGGTTTGAAGCATAATTTGCAAACTCTCACAAGACGATGGAGCATGGAGTTTTTCAAGCCTAGCGTCTTCGCTTGGCTCTACCGTATTCGCTACTTGAGGGAGGCAGGTAACGGATTGGGAGATGTAGAGGTATTTGAAAAAACAGATTGTAAGGTCAAGGGAACATGGCTCAAAAGCAAAAGCCAGGCTAGTCAAAAACATGACATTGTAATAATTTACATATACGGATCCTGGATTGTCGGTGGGTCAATAGAGATGTATCTCGAATACTTGTCCATCTTTAATTTGAACATGAAGGAGCAAGGCTTTAGAAATCCGGGTATTTTTGCGCCAGCAATTACTACAGATAACATTAATGAAGTAGTATGTGCGGCTTATCGACATGTTAAACCATTGCATGAGAGTGCCAAGATTGTGCTTGCTGGCGATTCAATTGGCGCTATTCTAATTATGAACTCGCTTTTACTTCAATCCAAAGATATTAAACCCGATCTAGTGTTGTTAATATCACCGTTGACACAGCTTCAGTTTAAGCTCGATTCAAGGAGTGACCACAACAAAGTAACTACTCTCCCTCATACTCATGATTACATCACGTTAGGTACTATTGAAAGTTGGGTTGAATCTCGATTGATATGTCCGTTGCTAGTATCCCCAGGAGAAAAAGATTGGACGGAAGATGTAATCCCTAAATGTGGTTTCATTGTGAGTTATGGCTCGGAAGAGTGTGTCGCCAAATATACAGAAGATTTCGTAAATAAGTTGAGAGCAATTGATGGCTGCAAATTGAAAGTTGATAAGCAGATGGCTCAGATTCACAATTGGTCGCTTATTAATTTTTATGCAGAGAGATTAGTCGAGCACAGAGAAGAAAGTATACTATACTACTGTGGAGTCATATCCAGACTTTTGCTATCAGAAACTAGCGATTACTTTGATGAATCTGGAGGTAAAATAAAGACTATAATCACAATTGATGAAGGACGAGTATGAAGCACGTGATTTTGTCTATTCGAAGTTATCTCAAGCACGATCAAAAAAAAAAAAAATTTGAAATCTTTGATTTTCAAATCAAGATCTCGAAATGCGAGTCAGGTTCAGCCCCACAAGGATCATATTGCTTATATTGACAGGAGGTACGGACAAAAGGGACCGCGTTCTTTCAGTTTTCTGAAGCAAAGTGATCAATCTGTCTTGTCTGAGAACTACTTCTTGCTACTTTGCTTTGCATTTTATTCATCAACCCAAGTGCTTCCAGACGAAAACATATATTCAATAGACAACCAAGATTTATAGATTTCCATTTCACGGCTCGTTCCTGAACTAACTCCAGTTCAGCTAATAGATATAAAAAACATAGGTCTTTCCTGCCCTACCCCTTATTTTTTGGCATCTCCTTTTGTTTCGCTGCATAATTGCAATTCTTCTGTTTCATGATAGACTCTATCATTCAATCACCCATGTACACGGCCACGAAAACGTTCATCAAAGAGGATTCTAATGCTTCATTTATTTCTGGTGGTGTAGCGGGTGCTGTGTCACGTACGGTTGTGTCACCATTTGAAAGAGCTAAGATACTTTTACAGCTCCAAGGTCCTGGCTCAAAACATGCTTACAACGGGATGTTTAAAACGATCTTCAAGATGTATGCCGACGAAGGTTGGCGCGGCCTCTTTCGAGGGAATTTGCTCAATTGCATCAGAATATTTCCTTACAGTGCAGTTCAATATTCTGTGTTTGAGAAATGCAAGCTGATATTCCGCTCCAGACATGCAGGTATCGAGAACACCATCACGGAAAGGTTGGTTGCTGGCTCTGTGGCTGGAATAGTATCGGTTGCTGTGACTTATCCTTTGGATCTAGTGAGGGCACGGATAACCATTCAAACCGCTTCTTTGAACAAGTTGAAAAAAGGTAAACTTGCCAAAGCGCCTGGTGTTTTCCAGACTCTTAAAGAGGTTTACATGAATGAAGGTGGACTTCGAGGATTGTACAGGGGCATAGGAGCCACTACCTTGGGGGTTGCTCCTTACGTTGGCATAAATTTTAGCTTGTACGAGAAAATGAGGGATAATATGAATAGCAGCAAAGACTACGATTTTTCCAATCCTTTGTGGAAGCTTTCTGCAGGTGCCCTTTCATCTTTCATTGGAGGGGTGTTAATATATCCCTTGGATGTCTTGAGAAAGAGGTACCAGGTAGCGAGCATGGCCGGGGGAGAATTAGGGTTCCAGTATAACTCTGTGCTGCATGCTCTTATTTCGATTTTCAAGAATGAGGGCTTTTTCGGTGCATATAAAGGACTCACTGCAAATTTGTACAAAATAGTTCCCTCTATGGCCGTCAGCTGGTTGTGCTATGATACCCTTAGAGAAAATATCAACAATTGGTAGCATATGGAGAGCACACGGACGCTCTGGCACTCATTATTTATATAGATCGTTTGCAGCCTCCTGTATATAGATAATCCAGGACACAAAAAAAGTAGCCAACCAAAACTTTGTATTTTCAGTCTCATGCAACCAATGCTTGTCGTGCCAGACACAGACAACTGAGTGATGATACGATTTCAGAAATTGTAGACATCAACTTAGCTTACGGACATTTAAATTCCCTTAGTCTCCACTCACAATTGTAAGGATATATCTCCACAAATCAAAAACATTATGAGACCGTCTCCACTTTTATTGAATGCTGCCAAGAAGAAGGTGCAAGTTCCAATCGAAATGTACCCATTATTTGCTGCCATGGGTGTTGCAGTAGCCTCTGGTACTTTCTTCACCTACAGACACTTTGCACATGACAAGGAATTAAGATTGTGGAAAAATGCAGACTTGTCTACCTTGGATCAAGTCTTGAACGAGCACAAGGAGGAGTAAGTTCGATGAATGTAAAAATCGAAAGAAGTCAATAAATGAAATAATATAAAGATTACAGTTTATCAGCCTGAATGGGACACCCACCATGTATCTTTCAATTGGCTGTTCTGCATAACCTACTGAATAAGTACTACAAGAATAAATAGTCTGTCATGATCTGCTATGTACATGTATTATGTGTGTGTATATGCGTGCCCTTGTGCGTTCACTCTTTAATATTTGTGTAAATGTTGGTCACCTCTTGGATTTCGTCCACCAAATCCATCGCTTTTTGGAACGCTTTCGCATGCTCTTCGGGAAAATCAACTTCTGATTCGCTCTCTGCTTTGTAGCCTGTACTTACGTCCTTCAATTTGAATCCTTCCTTCACAAGGTTATTCGAGATATCGCCTATATCCGAGGCTGCTGTTGTGATCTTGAACAACTTCTCTCCCGGATATTCGTTTTCAACATCATTAAAATCTTCCACATCTTCTGCCCCAACTTCTATTGCAACGTCAAAGATGTCTTCCAATGTGTCATTTGTCTCCTTTGGCGCAAAGATGATGAAACCTTTACGTTGGAATAGGTACTGGCATCCACTAACAGAAGCGTTGAATTTCGACATCGCATGCTTGACAAGACTAATTGTACGTGTCTTGTTATCTGTTGTGGCCTCTATCATTATCGCAACGGCGCCGGGACCCATAAACTCGTACAACACGTCGTGGGTTATCACGTTGTCGCCGATAGTCTCTCCTTTTCCCCTCTTGACAGCATTTTCGATAATTTTCTTCACCACGTTCAACTTTTTGGCTTTCTCCATTAAAGTTACCAACTGAGCGTTTCCATCAACGCCATGTTGGCGAACAGACGCAGTGATACGTGTGGCCATCTGATATGCCTCTTTCGCTCGCTTCGCATCATTTTTCGCCTTATCGTGTCTGATGTTGGCCCACTTCGAATGACCCGCTAGCACTACTGTGGATGTGTGGAACCGAGTTACAGCTGCTGGTGGGCCGGGAATGCACCTGATAAACCTTGTTCTATACAACATGCTTCGTAGACAGCTAGCTCGATCGCGATTTGCATCTTCTTTTACTAGTAGCACCTTTTTTTTTTCAGCTAGCTTTGCCCCAGCATATATGAGCCTCCTGCATAATGCACTGACCATTAATTTCGAATCTCGTGGAGCGATAGCTACGAGACACACACTTGATACACCTTTTTGTCCAAAGCACCGCAAACCTTTTAAAGTATGAGTGCTGAAGCTATGTCTAAACGCTCTTTGTTGGCTGCCATCGCTGACGAAGACTCTGTTACTGGTTTATTGTTGGCTGGAGTTGGTCAAGTCTCCAACGAACCAGGTAAGGAGACAAACTTCTTGACTGTGGTTCCTGGCAAAACCACCCAGGAAGATATCGAGGAAGCTTTCGACAATTTCACAACTGGTAGAGATGACATAGCTATTTTGCTTATCAACCAACATTTGGCTGATCTAATTAGATACAAAGTTGATAACTACACTAATGCGTTCCCTGCAATTTTAGAAATTCCTTCTAAAGATCACCCATACGACCCAGAAAAGGACTCCATTTTGAAGAAAGTTAGAAGACTTTTTGGAGAATAGGTTTCTTTTTGTCTTACAATCCACATTTCAGTTCGTGAGCTACTGCCTTGTGTGGAAGCGTTTTTGGCAGAGTAGAAAAGAAAAAAATAAGTATAAAGTCCCGCGTATAGTCATTTTAGAAGCATATATCTAGTAATATAAGAAACGGTTTCGATTAGTACTGTACCTTTTACTTTTTCGTGGATCAAAAAGCTTTATTGAACTTCTATAAGGTTACATTATTTCTTTGCCTTCTTCTTCTTGTTCTTCTTTTTCTTTGCCGAAGCCCCAGTGGTGGCTACATCACTAGTTGACGGCTTTTCTGCTGGCACTTCCTCATCGTCTTCTTCTTCTACTTCTTCTGCGTCTTCATCGACAGCTGTGGAAGCCTCCAGCGTGGATTCTATCTCAGGTGCAGATGTAGCAACAGCAGCAGGAGTTTGAACATCTGCTGCCACATCAGCTTCGATGATTTGTGCTTCAACAGAGGGCTCACCGGTTCCTAAATCACCAGCTTCTTCAATCACAGCAACCTTCTCTTTCTCGGTCAAATTGGAGACATCTGACACTTCCTCTTTTGTTTCCAGTTTGGGTGTTTCCTGTTCTTTTGGGGTTGCATCCACAGCGTCTGCATCTATCGGTTCTGAATCTTGCGATTTTGCTTCTTCAGCTGCCTCTGCTTCAACAGGCGCTACTCCAACTAATGCTGTTTCGGCTGGTTCTTCTTGAGCAGTGATAGACTGTATTGATTCTATTGGCTCAGAATTCTTTGTATCTATTTCAGTGGCAGCAGATTCTGTTTGTGCTGACTCCTTGCCTTCCAACGATTCCCCACTGTCTAAGCCCACCTCCTCGAGGTCACTCGGAGACACCACTTTTGTTGCACTTTCTTCCTTTGCAGTAACAGGTGCAGGATCTTCCGGCTTGGTCTCAACTATGGTAGGTATTTCTTGTGGTTTTTCCGTCTCTTCGTCTTTCTTTGCTGGTACAGCAGGTAAGTCGCTCTCCCTCTTGCCCACCTGATCTGAACTCTGTTGGTTCAGTGTCGTGATTTGGTTATCGACTGGCGATGTAGCTGCTGGGGTCTTTTCATCTGTTGCAACTGTGCCTTGTGGTTGCTTTTGATGTTGTACCTTGCTCGAGGAATTGCCCCAATAGTTTTTGGCAAAAATGTCTGGCAATACACAATCTTTGACGTAGAAGTCTCTAACACCTACAATCCTTCTTTCCCTCTCACAGGCCTTCAACCACTCGGGTCTAACAATCGGAATATTCATTTCACTTGCCTTCAAATACTCTGCATTTTGCTTGTTTTCTCTGGTACATATGAAATGTGTAGTGTCAACTTTGATCTTGTCCTGGGTTGGATAATGAGCGCCCATTTTTTTCAACGTTTCTTGGATATCTTCCACTGTAAACTGATCGTTCGGGCTAATTTCTCCAAGACAAACTGTAATACCAGACAAATCTGTCATTTTGTGAGTAGTGACTTCAATAATCTCAGAAGGGTACACACCTGCTGTTGTGTCAAATCTCAATTGAAATTTAAAGGTCTTATCAATTGGCAATCCGGATAATTTCGTAGTTCTACTCGTCAATGGCTGAGGGATGGCGCCCAATTTCTTTCCATCTTTGAAAAGAATCAAGTTTTTCACGCTAGCAGTGCCCAATTCAAGTGGATCCCATTCCAAAACACACAGCGTCTGCGTGACGTTCTTTATCTTGAGCACTGGAGGCTGTGGCAAATTCTGACCAAAAGTATTCAATATTTCGTCCTGGATCTGCTGGAACTGTTTCGCCTCCTTTTCCTCTGTTTCAATGTCTTGCTCACATTTGATGCTGATAATTGAACCAGCCTTGACGCCGTTGGGGAGCAAAATAGTAGGAAACTCGATGAGATGGTGGTCCTTAGTTAAAAGAAGTGCAAGCGAAGCATCAAGCTTGCCCACTGTTAATGAAACCTCGACCATTTTCGTGTAAACAGAAAGGATAACAGGTGCCGTTTGAGTGTAGAAATCCAGTCAGATTCAGTTTCGTGGGACTGTATACATATACGTGTACGTGTGAACGAGGGGGAAAACCGGAAACCAAATCGAGCCGCAAAAAAAAATAAAAATAAAATAAAAATTTAAAGAAAACAAAGGATAGTCAATCCTTCAGAAATCATAAAACATACAAACTGATTACATACAAATGGCCTCAATCGAAACGCCTATCACAGTGGTGGCTAAAGTTGGATGAGCGTTGTTTCCCGACTTTTTTATTAAGATACGAAACCTTTTACTATAACCCTATACCCATGCAGAATTGATCTCAGTGAAATCTAACGCATCCAAGTCGCCTTCATTCAAACCAACCACAAAGTCTGCATCCTCCTTTGCTTCGACAATGGTGCAGCCTGGATGCGCCCGAACGTGAAACTCGATGAGCTCCTTGATGCTGACCTTCGTTTTGCCTATATCAAGATAAGCTTGCATAATTTTCTTAGCTTTCCCTTCGTGTGCCTCTATATTATAGGTCATGTGAGGGAGCTCGGGCGAAATCGCATCTAGCCAGATTACTTGCCGTTCCTTCAAGTCAAAGACACATGGAGTTGTGGTATGCAGGTTCGACGTGAGATCAAACTTGTTCTTCACCGTGGATGGCTCATAAACTTCACCCAGATCATTCTCTCGAAGCATGTAACCTGCAAAACATGTCTTATGTTTCACAAACATAGGGCCGCTGTAGACGAAAACGTACATAGCCATATACCTAAACCCTTTTTCTAAAGCTGTCTTTATGTCCACGTCAATAAACTCAGAGGCACCGTTAGGTGCTTTAGTGATATCGCCTGAGTGACAGCTAAATGACTCTTTTAGGTTTGAATACGATACTTGTGCTGTAGCTGTAAAGTCTTCGTTCATAAAGAATCCCGATAAGTCTATGTCTCTTCCAACCCAATACACAAATAGACGAAGCGTGTCCTTGGTAACGTCTTCTGGGCAACTGTCTAGTGCCAACTTTGAGCCACGTGCAACTGTCCTTTTGTTGTCAGATATTGACGCCAACTGAAGGGGAAGCAAGACTGTTGTTAATGCTGGATCAATATATACTTTCTTTTTTGATTCCAAGTTTGCCTTCTTCGCAAAATTTGATACTATATTTGACTCAAGCAACGTGACCACCTTTCCGACTATCTCGGTTTTCAATGGCTTGAGCTCGGGGGCGAGTAGAGTGGTTACCTTCAGTCCAGCTGTTACCACTACTCTCTCACCCATAGGTTTATCACGGTTCTTAAAATGCCCAAGGACTTGCAACAACATCTTGGTATCAATTCTGGATATAATCGATTCGAACTTCTTCAAAACATTCTCCTCCCCTTCATCCCCAGATGATCGAATCAATTTATCAAGCGACCGAGCAAATAATGGGGGTTTTATTGCAAGTTTCTCCATGGCAGTTTCGAGGTCACCCTTCTTGATAGCTTCGGATACTAAGGAATCATAGGTGGTGACATGATTAACATTGCGATATGTTTTCGCAATCTTCGCAGCCTTGCCCCCGTACTCTCCAATATGAAGCGAATGGAATGCCAACTTCCATAAAGCATCGTATTTCTTGACATCATCTATGTTAATTACCTTTTCTAGAGCTTCCACAATTAACCGTCTTCTCTTTCTCTTCATTGATTTGAATTTAACTTTTTGTTTCAATTCTATATCAGCGTCAGAGAGTGCTGCCATTATTCGAAGCACATCGGTAGTGGTCTCAATAAAGTTTGCTATCGATTCACCATTTTCAACCTTAACTTTAGCTATCCTACAGAGTGTCTCTTTGAAGGGAATCTTTCCCTCATACTCTGTCGACCAACCTTCTGCGGTGGCCAGATCAACAAAGGTCACCAACAATGGAGGAATCGATGTTTTGGACGAAAGAATTTTGAGGTAGTATTTCTTGAGATCGTCCATAGTCAACAAAGATATTAGCGTTTTCTCATTAAGATCTTGGAGAAGTGGTCTTTCCTTTGTTTCCGTGTCCATCATTAATATTTCCCCATGAGACCAATAATACAAAATCGAATTGAAAAGCAATTGGGCTTTAGCCGTCTCCATAACTTGCGTGGGGAAGTTAGGATATAATGGCTGATACTCCACATGAGCGCCGACACTTCTTCTTGCTATATCCAATACCTCTGCTCCTGTCTTAGTTGCGGCTACATATTCGTATACCTCTTTGCTAACTTGATAACCTAAGTTGTCCATTTCATGCACAAAAGTGATTGCCAAAACATCATATTCCAAGCTCAAGCTTTCCCCCACTTCATCTCTGGCAAGAACACCTCGAAGATTCCTAAAGGCGACGTCCTCAAATATACCCATATCTGTTGGTATCAAATGATAACCCGACAGAAAATGAATGCCAATCTGTCGTGACACTTAATCCTTATAAGTTTCGCTAGATGGCAAAAAATTTATGACTCAGGTGGGGTGGCAATTCACAAATGACTCATGAAATGATAGTAACTCTTCCCACCCTATCTGGCAACATTTACAGCTCCTTCTCATTGGGTGCCGCCTTCCAGACTGACATTCTGGAACAGTTAGATAACATGGCGAGTGCCAGGTCATAGAGATAGAGATAGTAGCTACTCTTTGTCACGTGATCGTATTGGTTGCATCCGAGTACAAACTGGCTCAAGCCACGAAGTTTCTTTACGTATATTACATTTTGCTCATATTATTTGACTGAGACGTCCTTCCATCTACCTAATAGGAATGGTAACTCTTACCTAGTTTTCACTGCTTAACTCATATCGAAATTCCCATGGCTAACAAGTCGCTTTGAATTTCATCCTCAGTAGCCCTTCTTAGAAGCAAATCATCCACATCGTCTTGTCCATGATGTGTACCAGGCCGTCCAGTGCCATCATCAAGTTCGAAATCAACGAGTCGCGTAGATATGGCTGACGGGAAGCCGTGAAACTCCAAGAGGCCACTTTGTATTCCTAGTTCGTGGTTGAAATCATTTCTCTTCTGAACAAGATCAACCAAGGTTTTCTGCTTAATAAGTTTCTTGGGCATTGGAACCACTGGAGCCACTTCGGAATCATCATGCAATTGAGCACCTGGTAGTAGATGATTTTGTTGTTCTACTTGATTATGTAATTGCGGGATTGCAGAAAAGTTGTAGTCTGGAACGAGCTGATCCATCTGGTTACGCTCTTTGTTTATCTTGTACCACAACGATGTCTTGCTGGATATCATGTCACTTTTGAAATCCATCAAATCTTTGAGGAAATCTTGATGTATGGACGTTCGTGTAGCGTTCGTTTGAGTATCGATGCATTTAAGCTTGTAATTTAAGTTGGCATTGGCATATTTGAGGTTATCTTGGTAGAATCCGTTAATCTTGTAGTAGATTTTGGATAGCTCTGGGTGTGAGCCCTCAAGGCACAATTGTAGCTCGTGCTCAAGCAATTGAAGTTTGTCTTGGTATAGCCTGTCTCTCAACAGAGCAAAATCTTCTTCTATGGATACGAGCTCCTCGATTGCAAGTTTTCGTTGTTCATTCATGTCAACATCGTTCTCCGCTTCTTCGTCTCTCTGATTTTCAACGTTTTCCTCGGTACTGGATATTTGATCGGATACCTCTTGTGAAGTAGCTTTATCTGATTTTTTAGACACGGGAGTTTTCTTTTTTGGCTTTTCTTCTTCTGCTTCCTCTTCCTCATCATCTTCCTCTTCGTCTTCTACTTCATCGTCCTCGTCTTCATCTTCACCTTCAGGATCAGCCTCTGCTCCCGTGACATCTGTGTCAGCATTAGAATGGTCATGTCCTTCGAGATTACTCTTCGCAAGGTCATCGTCGCTCTGATTAGATTCGATCTTGTCATTGTTTCCAGCTTGCTTTTCATCCTCCACTTTCAATCCATTACCAATGTGCATTGAAGGATTCACGTCACCTTGGTCTTTGATCGAACCTTCGTCTTCGGCGCTGTGCAAAGCAGCTTTTGTTTCAGTTGAATTTACTTCGGTTGATTCCAGATCAACTTCAGCAGAGCGTTCCAACTTACTCCTCTTTCGAGATATGCTTTCAGGGTTGTCCAGAGTCCTCTTTCTCAAACCATCGTCATTCAAAGCGTCCTCCTTGTCGACGTCATCGTCCTCCTCTTCCACGTCTGCTTCTTCATCTGCTTCCTTCTCGTCATCCTCATTCAAGTCCAAGGAATTGTTAGCACTATGGAAATCTTTCTGAACATCATCCTCTTCCATATCGTCGATATCTTTCAATTTCGCTAACTCCGTTAACTTTGACAAGGTGCGTAAATCCAGGTTAGAATGCTCCAAGCTCGAGTTTCCTTCATCTTCTAAGAAATCCATCTTGTCAGTCTCGGCTTCTGAATCCTCGTCACCAAGATCACTCAATTCTGAGCTCTCCTCGTTACTCACGTCCGAGTTGTTATCGTTTTTGTTGTTGATAGAGGCAGATACTCCACCCGTGTTTTTGAGGGTGGGAGAAGCAGGATTGTCTTCTTCGGCAATATCCTCGTCTAGTGGTAATGTGAATGGGGGAGGAGAAGTAGCTATATCTGTCAATGGGGAATCCTTGTTGTGATGTGATGTCGGCGGCGGTGTCGATCCTGAAGAGTTCGATGCTTCAATGGACATCGGAAGAACTTGAGCACAAGGAGAAAGCAGGAATATCTAAGATGTGTTTGTGGTTTCAGTTATCGTTCCAGATACTCCGCTAATTCGTTTCTTCTCGAAGTAGGGAACTTGAAGTAACCTCCTGTAAGATCTACTCTATATGATAAGTTGTACAGCCCTACTTAGTCTTAAAGATGAGCGCTCCAGGTAGTGAGTGACCAGTCTTAATGAGCGATATCAGCAAATAATTGCTAATTGGACTATAATAAAATTGAATAAAGGAGTCAAAGCTAAAAACCAGTGAAGTGGGGCTAGTGGGGCGAATGAAGTAAGAAATTTGCTGTGATTGTTTGTTCTCCTGTATGCTTCGGCTCTATCGAGCGCAAACGCACACCCACCCACAATAATCGCAGCCCAAGTGATTAACTGAAGAAAAAAATGTTAATTGCCTGCAGTCTCAGGTTTTTTTTTTTGTTAACGCAGCCGATGAGCTTGTAATTTTCAAACGTACAGAAAACCACCATCAGCCCTGCCACTAGTTCACGATCTACTACACCAAGCAATATGTCCTCATTCAGCTCCCTTTTCGGAGGCAGTTCTGTGGACGAATCTGTGGACGCCTTGTTTAAAAAGTCATCTGGTCCTATAGACAAGAGCAAATTGGTAAGAGAGCGGTCAATCATTGAGGGTGCTACGCAGAGAAGGAGCCAGTTATCCAAAGCACGCGAACAAGAGAGCGATTCTGAAAGCGAAAGTGAGGAGGAAGGCGAGAACATCGAAGATGTGCAGCCAGCAAAGAAGGTGAGCAGAAAGAAGGATGTAAATGACGACCTTGAAGCAAAGTACTTTGATAAACTCTTGAAAGAAGAAAAGGCCGAGGAAACTTCAAAAAAAGTTGAGGGTAAAGGGGACGCAAATTCCAATGGGTCTTCATCTGAACTGGATTCCAGCTCTGACTCAGATTCTGATTCTGAAACTGAAGACAAGAAGGAATCTACGAAGTCCAATACTGCAGGTCCAAAGGCGACTAAGATTGACTTGAAGGAAAGTGAACTTGAAAAGGCTGAAAGAACAGTATTTTTGGGAAATGTCGTGTCTTCAGTGATAACTAGTAAGCAAATTTACAAGAAATTCAAGACTCTCCTTGCTAAGTTTGGTAAAGTTGAGTCTATTAGATTCAGATCCATTTCATTCGAAGACGCTGTTCCACGGAAAATTGCCTTTGCCAAAAAGGCTTTGCACAGCACCAGAGATACGCTTAATGCATACGTTGTATTTGAGGCTAAGGAAGCATCTGTGGAAGCATCCAAACGGTTAAACGGTACCATCTTTGAGAACAATCATATTCGTTCCGATCACGTTGCTCATCCAGCACCCAAAGACAACAAAAGGACTATTTTCGTAGGGAACTTGGACTTTGAGGAGAAAGAGGAAACATTATGGAAATATTTCCAGGGTCATACCGATCAGGATGTTGAATCTGTCAGAATTATTCGTGACTCCAAAACCAACCTCGGTAAGGGATTTGCCTTGGTACAATTCAAAGACTCATTGTCGGTTAACAAAGCATTATTACTTGACGGAAAGCTGATCTCGAAAGAGAGCAAAAGAAAGTTGCGTATCACTAGAGCCAAGGCTAACGCTAAGCCATCTCTCCAGTCGCCCAACCATTTCGAGAATTCAAAGAAGGCGTATGCATCCTCTAAATCAAAAGAAGCCAGCAAACTGAAATTGAACGAACAACAAAAGACAAAGTTGGGAAGAGCTACATCTATATTAGGTAAAGCTGACAGGGCAACTGCTGGGAAGGAAAAGCCGATTTTGGAGGGACAAAGAGCCACAAAGGGCAGCCTGATTGCGGGAATCAAGGGTTTGAAAGGAGCCAGAGTCAAGAAGCCAAGAATAAGAGAAAGGTCTACAGAATTCAAAAAGGCGAGAGCTGAAGCTGTTACGGAGGCCGTCAAGAAGGAAAGAGAGGAAAGAGGGGCTTCCAGAGAACACGGTGAAAACATCCGCGCTGGTAGAGGTGGTAGGGGCGGTGCTAGAGGTGCATCCTCCAGAGGTGCATCCTCCAGAGGTGGTAGAGGCAGAGGTGGATCTAGAGGGGGATCCAGAGGTGGAAGATGAAATTAACCTGTACACTATAGTTGCATTACCTACGTATATAGACTAAAAATAATAGTTTCTAACGAGAGAGAGAGAGAGAGAGAGAGAGAGATCCTGACTTTGTCAGTGTGTGCTAATCAGTATGCAGTACGATATTGGACTGAGGACGAAAAAAACACGAGACCCACATTCAACTAAGTCGACCATGTAAGGAAGCACAAGATCAAGTCAATCAGACCATTGAAATTGTTTTATTAGGATTTTTTTGGAAGCTTCGTGTACCATTGTATTGTGTTGGTTTCTAAGATGGTGTCAAAATCACGAGATATCCAAACGTACTCAGGAATAACGCAGATCAACACAATACTGCAGCAGCTTCTGATCGATAATCTTAATGAGCAATTGGAGGTCATATCGCAGGAGTTTCAGACTGCGCAAACAACTGTCGATTTAACAAGGCTATTAACACAAATAGATGCTGCCACTGCTGATATCGACAAGTCACTCAAGCACAAAACGATCCTAGATCTGAAGAAGCTACAAAATGAATTAACCGGCATCGAACTTAGTAGGGCAAAGCTATCATCCACAACCGAAACCTCTTCTCAGTTATCTGCATTATTTTCCTCTGCAAATGACTTGGGACACACACTCACTTATAAGATTAAGGGATTGGATCTCGAGATAAATAGAGTCAAGCAAACGTTGGACTTTGTCAAGGATATCCAATTATTGAAAAATAACATAAACCAGGCATTCTACGCGTTAGAGCACAAAGATTTGGATACAGCTGCCAAATGTATTTATACAATCAAGCGGCAGATACCCCAAAAGTTGATCGAGGGGCAGTTTGCATCTGTGGTTATCCCGTCGACCGATATACCTCAGCTACCTGGAGTAACACTTGCGAACTGGAAAAAGCTCCTTGCGGATGAATTTTCCAAATTATTCAATAATGCGGCTGCTGAGAAGGATATACCCAAAATCACAAAGTATTTCCAGTTGTTCCCACTCATCGATAATGAAGAAGTAGGGTTACTTTGCTATTCCAGATTTATTTGCCTGATCATAGGCGATACACTGAGACTGTTGATTGGGTCTGTTGACGGCACGCAGTCAATGGAGGCAGTCACAGGAGTATACAGCTCGATAGCACTGCAATTATTCGAGAGTATTTCCATGATGCTTTCGCAGCATGGGCCATTAATAAAAAAATACTATGGTGAAACTTACCCAGGAGCATTGACCTTTGTCATTAACAAGATACAAAGTGAAATTGACTCTCAAATAGGGTTAGTTAGCGACACTTTCTACGATATCAGAAGAATTGATAAGGTCAGGCAAGATATAGGGCTCTACACATTTCCCCTTCTCAGCAAGAGGTTACTGGAGGACAACAACGACCACCAATCGCAACACCACCAGCAAGCTTCTCAAAACGGCGGTCCCATCACCACTGCTGGACGTAATAGTTTCGAGCATGAAGAGTCTATTGAAATAGTCTCCATTGTCTCCATTGGTGATCTCATGGGCGAGTTGGCCTCCATTCTACACTATTGGGCCCTATATTGTAAATTTATTACTGTGAAGTATATTCAACCTCCTGCAGGACCAACACCCATAGCTAATGCTAGCGGTACTACATTGTCGTCAAATTCCAGCAGTAGTACTCACGTACAAGAAGTATTGAGGCTACCGTCACTTATCGAGTCCTCTAACTTCACAGCAAAAGTCCACTCTAAGTTGCTTCCGTCTTTCGAAGTACTCGCCAGATACTACTTTCGTCGATCTCTAGAAAAGGCTATAAGCATAGAAGAAGTACCCTCGTTGGACCCTTACTTGGTCCATACAGCACAATCTGTGCACCCAGATCAACCACCTGTGTCATCTGTTATTGAAGACACCACCCTTGTCTTGAATACTACATTAAGAAGTGTTATCGATACCTCACAACCAACAGCCCTCAAGCATTTCATTACTGAATCGTACAAAATTATCCATCAAGACTTGCTCGTCGGATACCTTGCTAGAAGTTTGAGAGATAATCAACCGCGTTACAATTCAGTATTACATCTCATTCAGCCTCCACTGGCAACTCCAAACTTCCAAAGCCCTGGAAGCACAAGGAGTAATACACCGGCTCCGGAAAGTTCATTGGGAGGAAGCTTCTTCAAAGGTGCAACCTCTGCACTTGGTTCGGTGGTCAACTCCACAAACCCAATAGCTGGTAACCGAGAGCAAAGCCCAAAACTTATGAGGTTTGTTATATCTCTCAACACTTTGGCAATGGGACAGGAGTACTTTACCAAAATTTTTGATGGATTGACTACAAACTCGCCAGATTTTTTGCAGCAAAATTACCCTTTTGGCCAGGATCTGTCTAAGGTGGAACAAATTTTGAGAACAGAATTTTTGGAACCCTTTATTGCAGCATCTAATAAACTTGTTCAAGAGAACCTCATAGTGTTGTTTAATCAATCAATTAAGCAGCACCTCGCAAGGCTCGTGAATGACTTTTTACCGGACCTGATACAGTCTAATTCAGGTGGGACATCTTCTTCTTCTGCCTCGTACCTTATCTACTCATCTCTGGCACTCAACGATACTACCATAATATCGAAAGCCTCCCAATCATGGCAGACGCTCATTCGTCCTTATAAGCAAACATTCCACAGATCTTTGCTTTTCAATAAACTCTTAAGATTGTTGGTGATCAATCTTGCAAATTTAATAGAAAAGAAGCTTCTTGTTGTCTTGGAAAAATTCAAAATCAATGAACTCGGATCGCTAAAGTTGGAAAAGGACTTGTCCTTCTTCATCAACGAAGTGTGCGAAGACAACTATGATTTGCGAGAGAAATTTATTAGAGTCACACAGCTTGTTTTATTAGTGGGAATGGACGATGACGAATATGAATTGAGTTTGCAATCATCTGATGGTGATGATGCTAATGACGACATCCTCGGAATAAATTGGGTATTAACTCCAATGGAAAGAAAGAGAGCTAGACAGTTCAGAATATAGACGAACGAAGGTAGCTACAGTAAAACAGGATTAGATTTCTATATCTTAAATATATATAAGTATATAATGCAGTTGAACTACTGTTGTAGTAATGGATTTGTGAGGAGGTCGATTTGGCTTCTATCGCATGCATGTAATTATTGAGATCTCCGAGCCTAGACTCAAGTTGGTGCCAATTTTCTCTTCTTATTTGAGTCCTTTCCACCCATCTTTTCAGGTTCTTTCTTCTTATCCGGCTCGATTCTTAACCTATCCGTTATTCCGTCAAATTTCGGGTGGCTGAATTCACACTCATAGCCCTCTGGGCAGAACCCAGTTATCCACAAGGGACATATTATCTTCCTGACATGACGCTTAAGGCATTTGGGACCATCCGGACAGAATCCTCTCTCGTAATCCAAGCATTCAGGAATTTTCAGTTGAGGGTCCACATGAAGATATAAGCATTCAGGGGTCTGAGTACAGAACCCATTTTTCGAATAGAAGAGACACTCGGGCATCTTTCTGAGGTTGTACTCGTGAAGGAATTCACAGTGATCATTTTTCTTACAGAGTCCTCTCAACCAATGCTTGCACACTATCTTATTATTGTACATGGACGGTACATGTTTGTTTGGACAGTTTGACCCATTGGGACACGAGCCAGGGTTCAGTGGGATATACATAGGACACACAGGTCTATCGGGATTGAGACCAAAGTTGAACTCTTTCCGTAAGAACGGCTCGAACTTGAACGACCTGTTGCTCGTGTTGGGCCTGATTATCGGGTTCGCTTGAAACATGATGGCGGATCTGCTGACAAAAGCGTACTAGTTCTTAAAAATTTCAAACTTGTTTTCAATGCCCTTCAAGTTATGCCTCTCACTGATTAATAATGTGTAGGAAAACAGTAGCTTTCATGCAGGATCCTCATATTCACATTCCCCAGTAATTCTATGGCAGGTACATTTGCTCAAGTGTGAGTCCACGTGATCGGAGTGATGACCCTCGCATAAACGCCGCATTTGTAACCGCTCTACCCCAGTCGTGACGGATCTATTATTTGTCACGTTGAGGTGAGATGCATATTTTTTAGGGGCGAATGTATGCAAGAGAATGTAGTATTAAGTAGCTAGTGCTTTGTTAGAGAATTTTCAGCTTGCGTATATGCTAGCATGCCTTATACGGAGTACCATATTTTTATATCACGCCATGTCGGTGCAACCCAGCCGTTGAAACTTGAAGATGAGCTGTTCAGGAAGTATTTACCTATATAGACTTTCTCGGTGTTTTCGAGGCTTAAATTGAAAGTTCTTGACATATATTTAACCAGTATTCTGTGTGAGCTGACGACAACTTACTTAGTTGGTCCCATTTAGTTATTATTTCGGATTTTAACTCGAACAAAATGCACTTCACTGCAATTGTGGTTGGTACTGGATTAGCGGGACTCACGACTACATTAGAGCTATTGAAGAAGGGCCACTCTGTTTGTTTGATCGAGAAGACATCTAATATTGGTGGTAATTCAATCAAGGCATCTTCAGGCATAAATGGAGTACCGACTCCATTTCAACGACACAATGCGGATTCTGTCGAGCTGTTCATACAAGATACGATAATATCAGGGAAGGGACTATCCAATGTGGAGTTGGTTCAAACTCTTGCACAAAATTCAGCTGAAGCAATCCGATGGCTCACCGATGGTGAATTCAACTTAGATCTCAGTTTGGTCACACAGTTAGGTGGACACTCTTTCCCCAGAACACATAGAGGCGCATTGAAATTACCCCCTGGAAAAGCAATTATCTCTGCGCTATCACAAAAGTTGGAGTTATACGCAGTTCAACCAAACCCTAAAGTACATATCTTGAAGAACTCCACGCTAAACAAGATTCTAGTGGAGGACGGGAAAGTGACAGGAGTACAGTATGCCACAGAGGGTAAAGAGTTGCAAAACGTCCACGCATATTATGTCATCTTGGCTACAGGAGGCTTTTCCGGTGATTACACTTCACAATCTCTTATATCTATTCATAGACCTGATTTGATTCATCTACCTCTGACCAACGGGGCGCAAACCACTGGTGATGGGCAAAAAATTGCAGAACGAGACGTGGATGCAAAATTAATCCACATGGATAAAATTCAAGTGCACCCTACTGGCTTTATCGATTTGTCTTTAACAAAAGAAGGTGTAGCTGCATCTGCCAACAGCAGATGGAAATCCTTGTGTGGAGAGCTTATTCGTGTTATTGGAGGGATAATGATATCTCCTGAAACTGGTGACAGATTTGTGAATGAGTTGATAGCAAGGGATAAACTTACTCCTATAATAGAGGAGTTTTGTAATATTCCTAATAACTCGATGGGGATTGATTCAAATCAGAAGGTTGCAATAATTGCTCTAAATGAGCACGATTATCTCAAAGCAAAAACACATATCAATTTTTACTTGTCAAAAGGATTGATGCTTAAATCAACATTTCTGGAGTTAGGTGAAACATTGTCAAAGCTTAACCCAGAGTTTACAAAGGAGTCTGCTACCTCTACTTTACTGAAGACTATCCAGAGTTATAATACAGCTGTACTGACTTTATCAGATACTTTCCTTGGGCGTCGATACTTCGGTACTCGTTTCGATAGTGACGTGGTATATTATGGTTTGGTAACCCCTGTCTTACACTTCAGCATGGGTGGTATCCAGGTATCAAAGACTTCAAAAGTTATTAAGAAGACAGGAGAAGTCATCCCGAATCTTTTTGCAATTGGAGAGGTGAGTGGTGGCTTACATGGAGCAAATAGATTGGCTGGGAGCTCCTTACTCGAATGTGCGGTTTTCGGTAAGATCGCAGCTCAGCTGATCCATAAGGAAATGTCCCCTGCCATTAACATACACTGATGATAATAATAAATTAAAATAAATTCATCCCCACAGGGTATACATAGAAATTCTAGTATCGTAAGCTAATCTGTATTGAGAAATTTCAATCATCAGCTCATTCACCATCAAAATCATAATTTCCCTCTTTGCTTTCAGAAATTGGTTCTGTAATCTCAACGCCAGAGATCTGAGGAGATAGTTGTGGAGAGTTTAGGGGAGATGCTTCTGGAGAATGTTCATCGCTTTCATTTCTGTTAAGCATCCGCAAATTCAGCTCACTCAATTTTGAAGGGATAGGAGTATGTGTACTGACAGACTTTTTACGTCTGTCTCTGCGTTCCTTCCTATCTTTCTTAACCGCTTTGTGGTGAGAAGTAGAAAGGCTGTTACGATACAGCGGAGGAGCTCCCGATTGCGAATTAAAATCCATCATGGCTTGTCTTCTCCTTACACCCTCCTGGACCCAGAAATCTGTTCTGTATAACTCCCATCCTTCTCTCACATCAGTGCTGAAGACTCTGGCATTCAAAATCAACTTCACATCTCTCACTCCGATTTTCGGCTGGCATTGCAGCTGACACGAAATTAGGAACACCTCCAACCTGGAATTCTTATTGTTGATCATCGAGGGGTAGACTTTATGGAGGCTTGTAAGACACATGGTTGCAATAAATAACAGAAACTCCCTGATGAGTTCAATTATATTATCGGTGAGAGGCGTTTTAATCTTCACCAATCTCACATTGAGTTGACGTAATCCTTTATTTGTGGACGATAAGAACTTCTTGGGTGCAACAATAGTTTTCTGGTACTCACCAGACAAGTGGTAGAGGATCAATGTGACCAGAAGAGCCAATAAAGTGAATTGTAAAATGACCCGCATTGCACCACTAGATGACTTGGAATATTCGACGAAATAAAGATGATATGATATGGATGCAATAATGGCGCACAAAACAGCCAAAAAAGTTAAATACTTTCTGCGCAATGCTCTCTGTTGAATAACTTGTTCCCGCAAGCTTTCTTCCAAGATGAGCAAGTTGCGAAAAATCTTGCCAGTAGCAGGCATCAGAGTGTACCCAGTTCCTAACGGGTAATTGTCTCCCATGGCGCTACCGAGTCCACTTACTGGAGAGTGTCGTATGGATGATCGATGTGACTTATCGCTCGTATCCGATTTGGCCGACTTCCGTCTTATTCTTTTCTTGGGCATAGGACTAGGTGTTGATTCAGAAGAGTCTCTCCTTGTTGATCTACTTCTTCCAGGGGTTGTAGCCACCGAATTGCTTCTTGACTTGCTAAATTTCAGAGGTGACTCTATAGATTGCGGCGGTCGCAATATTGACGAGTCTGAAGTAGATGAGTTCATTGATCGAAACAAAGTAAGCGAGCTTTGAGATGCCGCGTCCGAGTCGGAATATATTCCAAATTCATCGTCAGGGGTTGGTGATGTGCACGGCGTGATATTCATCATCTCTTCTGTGGCAGATAATGCAGGTGAGGACGGGGTTCGGAGCGACGACTGAGGCGAGTTGAATATAAATTCACTCACTTCCTCTTCCTTATTCTGTGACATCTTGCTACCAACAATTGAAAGCCAGTGCTCGGTTTGTTGTGAGTCTAGGGATCAGTGTCTAGGATCAGTATCGAGAATAGTTTAAGTGTGTCTGAACCGCCACAATTGTATGCGCAACTTGACGGTCGGGTTGTAATAGGTATTATTGAAGAAAACCTGTTGAAGTACGGGCCCTTAATTACTCAGGTAATATATTTCACCTCGTTTTCCCTATTAGATGAGAAAGTTGATAGTGGAATGCTAAGTAGTTATTTGTAAGGCGTCTTTCTTAAAATCTCCAGGTTTGTGACTTCCTTAATTTATTTTTTTTTGTCTCAGTATGAATTGAGAAAAGAGTCGTTTGACGGACGTGCCCTAACCGAGATAGTCTACTACATAGTAACACGCGAAGATCACAATTATCAAGTTTATGCAAGATTTCCAGTTGAATGTTTTGGTTTCGTGGGGCAAGGTAATCTCCAGCGATCGACTTGATATCATTGTTCATTCTGCTCTATCCATTGATAAAATGTCACTCAAGGAAAAAAAGGAGCAGTTCGTATCGGACTTGTTGGGAGGCTCAATCGCAGAAGTATACAGTGTAACATGTGTGGCACTTACTGCTTATTTAACGTACACATTGTTGCAAAAATATTTCAGTTCAACCTCTTTCTCAATTGACTTTGTCGTAAATAAGGTGTCTATATTGCTAGCAATCACGTTGTATAGCGGGAAAGTGAATCTACTTCACTTTCTCATTGCGTTTCCTGGTGTATTTTTCACGTTGTTAGACAATCTTTCTTACTCAAAGGCTGCGGGAAAGAAGAAAAATGGCCTGGACACAAAACCCACTACAAAGTCAGCTGGTGCTCTACTTGTGAAGAAACCATTTCTTACAGCATACAGATCGCATATGCTAATAATCACAAACCTCGCCATTTTGGCTGTAGATTTCAATATTTTCCCAAGACGATTTGCCAAAGTGGAAACCTGGGGTACTTCGCTTATGGATCTTGGTGTTGGCTCGTTTGTTTTTTCCATGGGGCTAGTGAATTCCCGCTCTATCATCAAACAGTATGAGGCGGCGAACTCGGAGGGGAAGTATTATAAGTTTCTGCTTGTGGAGTATTTCTCCTTAATTTGGAAGAATGTTGTCAAAGCATTGCCAATTTTGGGACTTGGGTTGGTGAGACTTGTTAGTGTCAAATCATTGGAGTATCAAGAGCATGTGACAGAATACGGTATCCATTGGAACTTTTTCTTCACATTGGGATTCTTGCCCATTGTCATTGCCATCTTGGACCCATTCTTAAGATTATTTCCTAGAGCACTTGTTGCATTGATCATTGGGATAGGTTACGAATTCATCTTTGAAAGGTTTCAATTACTTCAATTTATTCTCAATCCAAATAACAGAATGAACAACCTAATTACCCAAAACAAAGAGGGAATTGTTTCATTTGCTGGTTATTTGGCCATATTTATCTTTGGGCAATCGTTTGGATCTTTTGTATTGACGGACTTCAAAACACCTGATAATCTCTTATGGATTACAACAACGACAACTTCAATAAAATCGGCAACAAAACTGAAAAAGCACAACAAACTCTCTGCTACTCGTAGCTGGCTTACGGTTACAACAACAGAAGGTTTAATTGTCCTGACAATCGTGTACCAACTTCTATTCTTATACACGAACGAATCTCCTTTATTCAACAATATATCTAGAAGAGTTGCTAATCTCCCATATGTCTTGTGGGTGGTTTCATACAATGCCACATTGCTCCTTGGGTACAATCTAATCGATATGTTTGTCTATCAGCGGAAGAGAATTGGTACTACGGGGTCTCCTCTTTTGGAAGCAACAAATAATAATGGGCTACTCTGCTTCCTCTTAGGCAATCTATTCACTGGCTTGATAAACATGAGTGTGGATACCTTGGAGTGTACTGATACAATTGCATTTATTATATTAGCCGTCTACGCGGCCGCATTATCAGTGATAATGATCTATCTTGATAAGAAGAAGATCTATATCAAATTATGACTCGTCTCCTGGTGTACTAAAACGTATCAGGATCGATCTCAGTTGCATTATCTTCGTTACATTTCAACCTGGAATCGCTCAAAGAAGAAACAATCATACAAACATGGTTGGGTGATGTGGTTCGCTTTAGCAACTTCATCTGGGCAATGACTCCTCCTTCCCCAACTGGTAGGTCATATTCAATTATTGAATCTTTTTTGACTTTCACTTTGCGGCGCACAAGCTCAGGAGTGACAACATAATAGGGCTGTATAAACAATTGCGCAACTTCTCCTGCGTCAACATTACAAGTGTAAGTTCCAACATACGAAGTAACTGGGCTAGCTTCGATACCTAGTGTGGCCGCTATACCAAAATCATTGTACTGAAATTTTGCGCTGGATCCCGCTGAATACTTAAAAGTGACATCTACTCCATATTCTAGTTCTAATACCAGTCCATCGGCACCGAGCAGATTATCATAGCACGAACTGACTGGAATAAGATTGGGCAAAAGTAACGTCTCAATCTCGTCTTGTAACTCGTACGAGTACCAGGTCTTCTCTTCTTTACTGTACATAAAAGTCTTTTTCTTTTTTTTGTCATTGATTTTAATAATATTGCTGGTATCTTCCAAGAGCTTCGTGAATCCCTTCGTTGTGGACGACTTGAGGTTATGAATAGTCACTTTTTTGTTTTCTGGGGAACTAGTGGGTGCTGCGAAAGTGGATGCCATGAGCAAAAGTAAGAGAAGGGCTTGCTTCATGGCAATAGATGTATATGAATTTCAAAATATTCTTGTTTAATTTGGAATCAGCTTTTTATTGAAGTCTATAATAGTGGTATGCCATAGCATTTCTTCAATTTATATATTTGCAGCAAAAAAATGCAACACCTGGAAATTTAACAATTTTTAATCAATAGGAGAAATATTAACAACGTACAGATATACTACTAACAATAACAACTTGTAGCAAAAACCGACTATGAAAGGCAATGCACTTCCAAGCTGACAGCTGCTGTTCGCTACCCCATCTTGTGTTTGCACGAGTATTTCCTGCGCTTTGCTGCACCGAGGCCGGAATACACTGCCCCTGCATGGTTGCACAACCATCGCGCACACGAATTTCGCACGACCCTCGTTTAATCCTTAGAGAATGCCATGAAGGCAACTAACTTTGCGACCACAAGACTGCTACTGGCTGTTGCACTGGAAGAAACACTCCATATTATTTCGGTGAGACAGCAAACTCCAGAAATTCCAACTGCTAATCAAAGCTTTTGCGTTTTAACTATCCACCACGTAACATCCTTTATCTCGTTACATCCGTTTTCTCCTCCCCTTCTTATCAGTCATGTCTTCGATAGCCCAATCGGGTTCATGGACCTCGTTCCTTAAGTCAATTGCGTCCTTTAATGGAGACTTGTCTTCGCTTACTGCCCCACCATTCATCTTGTCTCCTACATCTCTTGTGGAGTATTCTCAATACTGGGCCGAACACCCGCACCTTTTGATTGAACCTAGCTTCATCGCACCATCCGAGAATGCCGATAATACTGAAAAGAGAGCCTTGGCACTCCGCAGAATTATAGCTGTCACCAAATGGTTTATCTCCACATTGAGGTCGCAATACTGTCTGAGAAATGAAAGCATGGGGTCCGAAAAGAAACCCTTGAATCCATTTCTTGGTGAGTTGTTTGTTGGAAAGTGGAGCGACTCTACAGAGGATTCAAAGTTAGGTGAAACTATTCTATTGTCCGAACAGGTATCACACCATCCACCAATCACTGCTTACGCCATTCACAATGAAAAGAACCAAGTCCTCTTACAAGGATACAATGGAGTGAAGGCCAACATTTCGGCAGCATCAATCAACGTCAAGCAATACGGACACGCAATCTTGGAATATAAATCTCTAAACGAGTCGTATTTGATCACATTGCCACCATTACACATTGAAGGGTTGATTGCTGCATCTCCATTTGTTGAATTAGAGGGCACGTCTTATATTCAGAGCTCCAATGGTTATATGGCAACAATTGACTTCTCAGGTAGGGGGTACTTCTCGGGAAAAAAGAATTCTTTCAAGGCTAGAATCTACCGTGATCTGCTTTCATCTTCCAACAAGGAGAATGCATTGGCAACCATTACTGGCCAATGGTCTGCCAAGTCCTACATTTGCAAAGGCTACCTGTCTCCTTCGTCTAAGACTGACGAACTTTTCTATGACGCTAGTATTAAGCCAGAGCCTCTTCAGGTAAAGCCTATCTCTGAACAGCACAAATTAGAAAGCAGAAGAGCCTGGGAGAAAGTGGCTGCTGCGGTGAAAAAGTCGGACTATGACTTGATTTCCAAGGAGAAATCATTAATCGAGAACGAACAAAGAGAGTTGAGAAAGACAGAGAAAGAAAGTGGCATTGAATGGGAAACTAGATGGTTCGATATCCATGATTATGAAGTGGAGAATCTTGATCACGATCCTTTCTTGAACTTGACTAATCAAGCCGGTTTATCCATTAAGAATGGCCCCTCTGGAACCTTGCTGCAATCGAAACACGATACTGGCACAGCTAAACACTGGAGATTTGACCCAAATAAGTGGAAGGAAGATGAAGAAATCAAGATCTAGAAGACGAATATAGAAATGCTTTTCTAATGTGTGATGACAGAGATATGGAGCAAGTCTGACATTGCACTCTCTCTTTGAAAAGCTTCGAAGGAGATCTTGTGAGTTTTATGATCACATTAAAGTTTCGATTTACTTACATATATACGTACATACATAATAACAAATTAGCGTTGGTAGGCACAAGAGATGGGGAAGTTCATGGTTGTAGAACGAAGATATGGCTAACACAGCTACGCTTATTATGATTGCAGCATTGCTAAAACTGCAGCAACGAAAAATGTAACATTAGGGTTGAGCACGTGCAAAACGTTAGGGCTACGCACGTGCGCTTGACTATCTTTCTTGTGCACCTTCTCGCGACTAGAAAATCAAAATACGTTTTGTGTAACCTGAGTCACGAGAGTAACACCCAAACACCCAGCGATGAAATTTGAGTAATTGTCTTCCAACAACTTGCGAGTCGCACTGTATACTACCAACCGAGCAGACTACAGGCAAAAAAAAAATTCATTTTATCAAACTTTTGAAAACCCTTCTGGTACTAGTTACTTAGACACATAAAGATAAAATGGCTGAATCACACAGATGTATGTAACAGATTAATACCAAGGCAGCATTCAAATTACCATGAACAAGGGCATTTCGAAGACGAAATAGGAGAAGCATGTCAAACATTGCTGGTCTCAAAAGTTTTTCACTATGGCCATCCAGATAGAAATAATCCAAGCACGGAGCAAATATTCAACAAAACCAACTCAAATGTCGTTAGCTTACGAGAATCATGGTTAACTGAACTGAAATATCAAATTAAACTCCACCAATATAGTTTGAGTTGATGGTGAGAGGTCGACCATATCGACATTGTCCTGCCAAACCAGCCAGCACCATTTGACTACAAATTCTATCTCATCGTTCGATAGTGGTCCCTTGTAATCATGGTATTTGATTATCTCGTTGAAATACTTTTTCATGATGCTCCTTTTCTCTTATTCTTATATTTGCATAGTTACTAACAGTTTTTCTAGTATACGTTAAGGGAAAGCACATTTCATACCAACGTTCTAAGAGCGTCAACAACCCTAACGTTTCTTTGATTCAAATCGAAGGTGTTACCGGTCCACAAGATGCTAAGTTCTACTTAGGTAAGAGAATCGCTTACGTCTACCGTGCCTCGAAGGAAATCAGAGGTTCTAAGATCAGAGTTATTTGGGGAAAGGTCACCAGAACTCACGGTAACAACGGTCTTGTTAGAGCTAACTTCAAGAAGAACTTGCCAACCAAGACTTTCGGTGCTTCCGTCAGAATCATGTTGTACCCATCTAACATCTAAACTCAACCTTCCAATTAAGTAACTAAATATAAATATATTATTATAAAGTAATTAATAAAAAACTGCTGACGGTGTTTGAGAATGTGCAACACGAAATAAAATGAAAGCCGATTGCTTAAGTGTAGCCCAAAGATTCGCTAGTCACCTGGCTAGTTTTGTCTTGGCTGCATGTGCAGTAGAGTATGTCTACCGGTCAAATCGACAAGTTCACTATTTCATAGTCCGTTGAGGATACACAGCGTTTGCCACTGTAGACGTCTTGATTATTAGAATACAGGAGTAAAAGAGTCACCAAATTTATCCTAACATTGAACTCTACGCGTGAAATGTGTTGGCAGAAAACAGTGAATTTAACTTGAAATAAGTGACACGAATGTTAGCAAGAGGGCAAAAGAAAAGCCAGAGAAAGCAGAAACTGTAGTTGAAAGAACCATAAAGATGTCAGCATCACCTCAAGACTATGTGCCCAAGCCAGCCTTTTTGTTACGGCAATGGCTCCAGAGCAAGTGTTGTTCTGGCAAAGTCAAAATCCCAGAGGATACTTTCATCTTCTTGTCATCAGGAAAACTAAATAAAGTGGCAGGAGTCATTTTAGGTAACAAATAGAGTAGCGCTCTAAGGTATCTAACGTGGCAGTTAATGGTTATATAGATCCTTTACACTGAAGTTCAGAAGGCATCAACTTTCATTATAGTTAGTACTTTCTCGCGACTTTTCAGTGGAGTTTCACGTTAGTGTGTATGTTTGAGAAAGTATTGCTCTTCTTAGAGAAAAATTACACTACTACTGATACCGTTAGCTTTCCTTGATAAAGTAGTACGACACATGGTTAACGCTAGTCGAATATATAAAGTAGTATAACCTTTACTAGGAATGCTGCAAAAGTAGTACACACGTGACTTCTATTTACCATATTTTGGAGGCTTCCTAGTTTCCTCACACGTATAGAGAAAATCGCGACAACGAATCCTCGAGTCTCCCTCAACTCCCGATTCAATTACCACTCAGGAGATTAACATGGCTAAAAATAAGTCAAAGACTTCTAAAGCAGGAAATAGTAAGCCCTCTACATTAAATCAGGAAGAGAAAGCAAACGGTGCGAAGGAAAATGGTGGTGAAGTCATAGAGAAAGAGTCTGCTCCCAATGAGAAACAGATAGAATCAGAGAACGATTCAAAAAAACACGAGGAGACACTTGGGCCTGACGATGCCATATCTAAAGGAGAAGATACGGATACCTTAAACAATACTCAGGAACTTATAGAACAAACAAGAAGGGAAAGAGACGAATTCAAGGAAAAATATGACGATCTTCTTTCCAAGTTATCATCCGTCAAATCAGTTTTTGCTAAAATGAAAGAGGCACAGACAGAATTAGAAGTTGTCAAAGATAGTTTGGCTGCATCTGAGCAGAGAAATGAGGAATTAACTGTTAAAGCATCGGAACTCGAAGAGTCTAATAAGAGACTTTCTGCATCTGTAAGTAAACTTACAGAGGAGACAACATCCTTGAACAATGAATGCGACCGCCTTTCTTCATCCTTGACACAAATACGGAGAGAGTTCCAATCGAAAGATGAAACATTGCTGGATGAAAAGTATAATTTAGAAAATGCCAATTCGAGGTTGAATAAAAAAATCAGCGAGTTAAAGTTGGAGATACAAGAACTCAAGCTAGTGAATGATGAAGCCAAAATGGAGAATAAAAACCAATACCTATCTATAGAAGAATTGGAGGAAAAATTGAGGGCGAGAGATGCACAGATTGACTTATTGAAGCAAGATCTCGTAGTGAAGCAGAACTTGATAAACGAGAAAGAGCAACAGCTCAACAGCGCGCTCACTTCTAAGGATAAAGAGTTTACTCAGCTAACAAAGGAAAAAGAGTTGCTAGCCTCAGAAATTGAATCTTTGCATGGAAATTTACAAGACCAGGAGAAGAACGTCTCAGAGTTGCGAGAGCAAATATTGAAGTTGCCTGAATTGGAGAACGATATCAAGAACAAGCAGCTACAAATCGGAAAATTGCGTCATGAGGCAGTCATACTAAACGAGCATCTTACAAAGTCTTTAACCATGCTCAAGCAACAACTGGACTCTCCAAACAATACCGTTGACAAAGAGCTAATTTCGAACGTTGTTGTGAGCTTCTTACAATTCCCTAGAGGAGATCCGAAGAAGTTTGAGGCATTACAGTTGATAAGTGCATTGCTCGGGTGGGATGAGCATAAGAAAGTATTGGCAGGACTCAGCCACGGGCAAAGTGGAGCTTCTAATTCCGGAAACGCAGCAAGGAACTCCTTGGGATCGGGCGGTGAAAGGACGCCAATACGAGAGAGTTTTGTATCACTTTGGACTGACTTTTTAGAAAAGGAATCCACTACCAACTAGATTACGGAAACGAAAATCTAAACTACAAACTAGCATAGACATTCATAAAGGAGTACATTCTTTGTACACTTTACAATTGACACATACAGCCGTAGAGAGTAAATGCGCGTTCTCTGAGATGCGCTCCATATTTTCCTTACACGTCCGGTATTTTTTTAACGCGAGCGTGTTCGGGGAGAAAGTAGTGAAAAACAAAACCCTAAACATAAGATAGCCACAACATCTATCTGGCAGTTAAGAACGGGTCAATTGCCACACAGTATCTTCTTTGTGCACAATGGTGAATATCAAACTGCTCATTGGTCAAGACGTATGTATAATCACGTAAGAACACAACTAGACTGTCAATTTATTTATTCATGTCCCTATGTACTAACATTAACACTTACAGTCGGTGTCTGATGCCCGCAAAGATAATGGATCAGGCAAGAGTTCTACCAAAAGGAAACAGCAAACATCAACCATAGATACTCCACCATCAAAGAAGATAAAGGTGACAGAAAAATCACCGAAGAAGAAAAATGATGTCGTGAGTCTGTACTTTAACAAAAGATCGACGCCACAAAGAAGTGCTGCTTCTGAACCCAAGGTATATAATGTGGATTCTGATGATAACGATGAAGAGGATAGCGCTGATGACTTCATGCCGGACGCAATTGAGGTAGAAAGTGCTGATGATGGAGATGTTGCCAGTGATAGCGAAGTCGATCTCTCAGACAGTCGCAATAATCCAGTGGACGAAGAAGACGAAGACGAAGACATAGTAGTAGTTCCAAAGAGATCGGTACATTTGCCGAAGAAGGCTGCCACACCTCCCTTGAAGACGTCTCCAAAAGCCAGCCCAAAGAAGGCAACTCCGAAGAGGCCGACGAAGGCAGCCACTACGACCACAACTCTGCTTTCAACAGGCAAAACTGCAGAAGATGTATTATCGACCATTCCTGATGCAGTTTTGCCAGATCAAGATCCTGAAGAAGCCAAAAAAGGATTCAACTTTTTCAAAAAAGCTGCGGCACAGGCATCTGCTGGTGGTGCTAGTGGCGAAACCCCAACAATCCCCGAAGCTCAACCCAATTGCTTGTCAGGCCTAACTATTGTATTCACTGGTGTGTTACCCAACCTTGATCGTGATGCAGGCGAGAATATGGCTAAAAAGTATGGTGCAAAGGTTACCAAGTCCATTCTGGGCAAGACAAGCTTAGTTGTTATTGGAGACGAAGCTGGCCCATCCAAAGTTGAAAAGATCAAGAAACTCAAGATTAAGGCTATCAATGAAGAAGGGTTCATCCAATTATTGAGAAGCATGCCAGCTGAAGGCGGAGATGGAGATGCTGCTAGAAAAGCTAAAGAAAAGAGAGAGGAAGAAGAGAGAAAAGTGATAGAGGATGCAGAGAGAGAAGCCAAGAAAGAGGAAGCTAGGCAGAAAAAGGCACTCCAAGATAAACAAAGGAGAGAAAAAGAGATATCAGAAAACAAGGGCCCCTCTCAAGCTGCTGCTCCACCGAGGATTATTCCTGAAAGTGAAAAATTATGGACTGTGAAATACGCACCCAAAGATTTGACACAATTGTGCGGAAACAAGGGACAGATTCTCAAATTGAAACAGTGGCTCAGTACTTGGTTTGATAATGCCAAACATGATTTCAAAAACCCAGGTAAGGACGGATCTGGGATCTTTAGAGCATGTTTGATTAGCGGACCGCCAGGTATTGGTAAGACTTCGGCTGCACATCTAATCGCAAATGAATTGGGATTCGATGTCTTGGAGAAGAACGCATCCGATGTGAGATCAAAATCATTATTAAACAGCAATGTCAAATCAGTTTTGAACAACACCTCTGTTGTTGGGTTTTTTAAGCACAGAGATGGCACCTTGGCAAGCACGCAAAATGATAAAAAGTTCTGCCTCATTATGGATGAAGTAGACGGTATGTCTTCAGGTGATCATGGGGGTGCTGGTGCGCTTCTGGCATTCTGTAGAACCACAAAAATGCCCATGATTTTGATCTGCAACGACAAATCTTTACCCAAAATGAGAATATTCGATAGGATTACATACGACTTGGTATTTCGGAGACCATCTGAGCAGGAAGTAAGATCGAGATTAATGACTATTGCATTGAGGGAAAAAATCAAGCTTGACCCCAGTGTTATAGGACAGTTAGTATCCGCAACAAGCAATGACATACGTCAGATGATCAATTTGTTATCTACAGTGTCCAAGACGCAAAAGCTGATTGGCCATGAGCAAACCAAGGATATTTCAGCCGCGTGGAAGAAAGAGACCGTTTTGAAGCCATTTGAAATCACTGGGAAACTTTTGAATGGTCAGATCTATAACCTGATGTCCAAACATACATTGAATGATAAAATCAACTTATACTTCAATGACATTGACTTCACTCCCCTCATGATTCAAGAGAATTATTTATATACAAGGCCAACAAATGTGACTAGTGCATTGGAACATTTGGAAAGGGTTGCAGAGGCTGCAGACGATATATCTCAATCTGATCACATCAATTCTTTGATTAGATCAAGTGAGCAACAATGGAGTTTGCTTCCATTTCATGCTGTCATGTCTTCCGTAAAGCCTGCACTGGAGATAGCTGGGAATGTCAATCAAAGAATCAACTTTGCTGGGTGGTTGGGACAAAACTCGAAAGCAATGAAATATGAGAGATTGTTACAAGAGTTACAGTATCATACAAGATTGAGGACATTTAGTGACAAAAAGTCATTCAGATTAGATTACATTTCCATTTTGATTGACAAACTTACAAATCCAATCATAAAGGAGCAAGAAGGTGGCATTGGCAAAGTGATTGATATAATGGATTATTATTATCTCACTAAGGAAGACTGGGATTCAATTGTTGATTTTGGTGTTGGACCCTTAAAGAGTGATCTTTATTTGAAGAAAATCTCCACAAAGACAAAGACTGCATTTACAAGGAAGTACAATGCCGAATCACACCCGACTGCAATCTACAAGACAGGCAATAGCGTAACAGGAAGAGGCAGCTCATCAGGGTCTCAACAAAAGGTGGACTTTGATGACGTGATAGAAGACGATACGGCAGGAAAAGACGAGCAAGATGAAGCGGATGATAGCGACAAGATAGACACAAAGAAGGACAAGTTGATTAAAGAAGTAAAGAGGAAACCTGGGGCAAAAAAGCCACAACCAAAAAAGAAGAAATAGTAGCATTGCATCGAGAAGCATCACATACTCACGTATTACATTACTGAGAAGCCCATAATTCTCGTGTTGAGCGAAAATCAAGCAAGATATGCCACGGCTTTCCGTGTATAGGTTATATTGTTCAGCGATGTTTCTGGTGCCTCTTTTTTTTTACACCCCGAGAAGCATAGATAATACGACTTCCCCAGCCGAATTTGGCATAATTATGTAAATAGTTCTGCTTTGAACAAATAACGCCTCCTCTAATCTTCTCGTCATCTGTCTTTTGCATATGAGGATCTCTGCCCAGAAGAAACAGGATGCTACTTCGTGTGCCCGCAAAAATGTGCCACGAACAAATCTAAGGTAGAGATCTGTCTGCGAGAGTTCACTTTCAATCGTTGAAAAATATTTTATGTGGGGTGAACTTTATTTTCTTATCAGCTATGCAAACTACAGGGGCAGGCGCATTTGTTTGTACCTCCAAGCGGTTGGATAATAGGGCCACATGCAAAGAAGTGCGTGAAAGAATAAAAGTCTACAATCATAAACCAATGCCAATTCATTGCTGATGGTAAACCTATGGCGTAGTGTAGTATCACTTTCTCGTGTAGTTTCATATCGATATCATTCATTCTTTTTTTTTTTTCCGTCGTGACATCATCATCTGGAGCGCTGCTCATGGTAGTTGGCTGCTGCACTCCGATTCGGATCGCACCCCGGATGTGAGGCACTCAATTCCTTTATTGCACTTCTTACATTACCTGAGGGACATTAGCAATACGAATCAGACACGAAATGGCGACAATACTCGGCACGAGGCAATGTGACGACAGTAACTTTTTTTCCGTTATAGGCTCGCAGAGCTGGAACCCTTTATATTGTGGCAAGCACAATCATTTCGTACGTAACTTTGTTGGTTTCAGTAGAAGTACCAGACGCCAGTACAGCCTGTTAATTAGCGAAGGTAGTACATGACACTTAAAGTCGATACCACCTTCACTACTTGACTTTTTTGGACCAGTTTCACCTTGTTCATCTGCTTGGCCACGTATACGAAGCGAAGTTCGTACAGTTCTGGGGTAACTCAAAAAAAAAAAAGTTCATACAGGAGAGAGCCAAGCCTCGCTCCTGTTCCACGGAAGATGGAGAAGTGAAAAGTATGAAGAAGACCTTTGTTTATCAAGTAAAAGAAAAGAGCCCCTGAACTGTGATTGGCTGATGGTAGTTCTGAGTTCCAAGTGTTTATAGTTCGTTTCAGTGTGTGTGAGTTGCACGGCAGGTATTGCACCATTATTCAGTGCGCTTTGTATACACATGACGTGAAGCGCAATTTGAATAAGCGCGCGCATCAGTTGTGTCTACACACGCCAGAAGTACTACACACAAAAAAATTTTTGTATACTTATACGCTTTGTATAGTTATACTTTTCTTCAGGCAGATCCAGTCGTTATTATTTGGAGTATCTATTCTTTCATCGAACATATTCAGAATACTATAAAGTAGACTTGTATAAGGATCCTATTAAAGGGCCTATTCTATGAATATTCCCCTTTATCTCATTACCCGTTTACCCCCCTTCTACTTTGAAGAAGGCAAACCACATACGAGGACTGATAGGAGCTAGCTACCCTGTGTGCTGCCCTTTTATACCAACAATATGGCCAACATTCCACCCATGTTTAATGCTCCCCCAAGCATCAATAAGAATTCAGGGAGGCTACCGTCACTCTTGATGCCTCTGCCCGTCTCTCTACAGCATCCAGACTCACTTGCTATTGATAAGCTATCGATAAATTCAAAATCAACTGCAAACACGTCTGCAAATAACCCAAAAATATATACTCCATCTTCTACTACATCAAAGAAGCCTCCACGTCGAAAACCACCGCCAATTGATTTTCTGAGGATAAGCGGCTCTGCCTCGTTTGCCCCCGATGTTCTGTCGAAGAGCCAGAACAATGACAGCTCCATTGCTATCAATAAACCAATAAACACACCGCTTGACACTCCACTGTTTAACCACAGCTTGTCTTCATTGCAAAGTCCAAACTCGACTACAAGCGAATCGTCGGGCGAGTGCAAATTAAAGCAACTATACAACAGTAACTCGTCTGTACCATCTATATCCCTTAGCACAAACACTCTAGATGGTAACCAGAAGTCTAGTGCTCTAAAAATCCTGACAAGTCACAACGGGGGGAGCGGAAGTGGCGGTGCTGGAAGCGGCCACAGTAAAACTAATGACAATAACAATAACGACGTTTCGAAAAAGAAAAATATTTCAACACTTGGACATGATTCTTTTAGTCAAGCTAATAATGACACTAAAACTAGTGCGGCATCAAATGATGCCTCCATCAACACATCTGAAATTAATTGCGATAACTTGGAAGATTTGGGACCAGAAGACTGGCAATCCATAGCCAGATCAAACCAAATAATAGAACTCAACAAACTCGGGGAGGGTAATGGTGGAAGCGTTTCAAAGTGTCGATTACGTAACAGTAAGAGCAACAAAATATTTGCTTTAAAAATGATAAATGCAGATCCTAACCCAGATATTCAAAAACAAATAATCAGAGAGTTACAATACAATCGGTCCTGCGACCTGACATACATCGTGAAGTACTACGGAACATTTTTGATGGAGAAGCAGCTGATGATTGGTATTGCTATGGAATATATGGGTGGTAAATCACTTGATGCGATATACCATAGGGTGATTGAATTAGATCCTGCTAATAGGATCAACGAAAAGGTGTTGGGAAAAATATCTGAATCCGTTTTGCGCGGTTTGGATTACTTGCACCAGCAGAAAATTATCCACAGAGATATCAAGCCACAGAATATTTTACTAGATTCCGAAGGTAATGTCAAGTTGTGCGATTTTGGTGTCAGCGGAGAGGTTGTTAACTCCTTGGCAACTACTTTTGTTGGTACCCAGTATTACATGGCCCCAGAAAGAGTAATGGGGAAGCCATATACGGTAACTTGTGATGTGTGGTCACTCGGGTTGACTCTTTTAGAGGTTGCAACATGCAAGTTTCCCTTCGATACACAAGGGGACGAAGATTTGAGCACCATGGGACCTATTGAATTGCTTTCGTTGATCTTGGAGTACGAGCCAGAATTAAAAGACATCCCAGAGGAAGGTATTATGTGGTCTGCTGCATTCAAGAGTTTCATCAAGTACTGCTTGAAAAAGAAGCCAGAGGATCGCCCGTCTCCTAAACAGATGTTATCACACCCTTGGAGTGTTTCGCAGCTGAAAGTTAAGGTGAAAATGGAGAGATTTGTAAAGAGGTTGTGGGAGGATGCATAGAACAGCAAGCGAATAGGGAACTTCAATTCTAGGATTCAAGGGCTAAATTAATAATTATTGAGAAACTTTCACGAAAGCGGGTGACATAATAGGTGAGGCAAGTCAATTAAAGGTTACTTTTAAGCTTACTGTAGTAAAGAGTCGATAACGGCGAACGTCCTGCATATATATTCGTGATCACGTGACTAAATTATTTTGCCGACCAATCATGAGTGCGGATGAAAAGACAAAGTGAGAAAACATATAGACGTGAAGTTGAGAAATAAACCCTTTCAACTACTAAATACATATCCACACAAGTAGAAAAAGATGGCTATTCCATTTGAAGGGTTGATTCCCTACGCCATTATGACAGCCTTTTTCGGGCTCGCTGGTCATGGTGTAGGCTTTGTGAGATACTGGGACAACGGCTGGAAGAACGACAGATTTGACTTGGATGAGTTTGATGAAAAAATGTTAAAGAGAGACTTTTTACTCACTGGTGTTAGAAGAGGTCAATCTAGTGAGGCTATCGCTCCGGAGCACTTCAAAAACGGCCAGCCAGAACTCGAACAATACTGGACTGCCAACAGAAACCAATTTTTCCTCCTCAGAGAGAGATTGTACAAGGGTTATGTTACAGGTACCTGGGATTTCTCATAAACAAAGATTGGTCCTTGGTCCTTGCCATTTGTTTTCAATCCTTACAAAATCTATTCTGCATGCTAAACGATACTATTATGTATATAGGAGATATACACCATCATACAATACTAAGAAACTCGATTTATTTGAAATCCTTGTAAGTCCATTTTTCCGTGATCTTTGGAGTATACTTTCTTCTCTTAGCAACTGGGATTCTTGTTTCCACCTTACCACTGCTCTGAAGTTTTCTCATTTCGTCGTATAGCAAGTTTCCTTCAGGTTTTAACTTTCTAAGTGAGTCAGATATTTCGTCCGACAACTTAATTTCGAGCTGCTCTTCCAATGTATTGTATTTGAATAATTTCTTGGGTGCTTTAGTCGACTTCCTCTTTATATTGGAGAGCTTTTGTGCAACCTCTTCTTCGTAGACATCAAGTTTTTCAAGCTCATGAATTTGACGTTTGAGTTCTTTTAATTTCATTTGTAATTCCTCCTGTTCTTTGTGTTTGCGTTCTCTGTTTCTCTTGGTTTTTGTTTTAATTTTAACCTGAGTTGCCTTATTTATGGACAAGCGGAAAGTGTCAGCGACGTTATTCGCATCCTCTCCATTTGTTTCTTTGTCATCTTCGATTTCGTCTTCATCAGACGTGTCATCCTCTTCATTCTCATTCAAGTTTGCAATCAAGTTTTTGATTTTCTCTTGGTGAGCTTTTAACGACTGGCGTTTTTCTTCATTAGTACTTTCAGTTTCGAATTCCTTATTCAATAATGCTTTCCATGACTCAAACGATGGGTTGTATGACTTTCCAGAATTTATCACCTTATCTGGTTTTGCAATACTTATTGGTGCCTCCTTCAAAGTTTTGGGTAACACTTTTGGTTTGGTCCATTCACTGGATGAGAATTGACGTAAGATTTCTGGTGAATCATCCTTTGGTGTTTCACCCCAAAGGTCGACATTCTTAGCATTCACAAGCCCATCTTGTAATAATTTAGCCTGCGAGGCAGTTGTTCCTTGTACCCGTCCTGACAATTTCATAAGCTTGTTAATCTCCGATTTGGAGACTCCCTGAATGGTATTCTTCTTGGCTCTTTCATTCTGCAAAGCAGGAAATTTAGATCTCTTGTTGAGGATTTCAGTGCTCTTTAACTTCTTTGGGGCAGTTTTTGCCACCAACGTCAGATCACCCTCGTTATCTAAGATGAAGTCGCTATCAAAGTCTTTGCCGAATACTCTTTCATGCTCATACTTCTGGTCTAACCCGTCTTCAACGTCATCGATGTCAACATTTTTTCTCCACGCCTTCTTTCCCTTTCTTGACCTTTGAGTCTTCGTTTGTGGCTTGCTCACGTTAGACATATCGGGGTTGTTTTGCTGTCGAAGAGAAAGACACTTGTGTTAGGATACAAACTGGGCACGGAAAAAATATGCTTTCTATGTGATGAGATGCCCTGTCCTGCAGGTGGGCACAGACTATCTATGAAGAGATCAAGACACCAAGGAAATCGCTTTTGGTATAAACAACCAAAAGATTATCTCGTAGTTATTGTTCAAGCACTGCACCCACACACTGCTCCGCTACTGTTCATAGTTAACCCACTATAATTTATTATTACTTACGTGACATTATTCCTCTGCTTCAGTTTTCTTCTGCCTGTGAATTATATACAGTCTCAATCTCTTTGATAACACTCCCCACAATTGGAGTGAACTCTTCCACGCCAAATGACCCATTGATGTTGACGTACGACGGTGAGTTATATCGTTTTGACACGAATGTGGAAACCTTTTTCGTCAAGTCCAATAATGATTCAGTAGCATTATTCAAGATTGTGCTGTAAATTTCGTTAGACCTCTGCTTAGGGTTAGTAAAGCATGTACGTGGCAAAGACAGACAGTGCTCTTAAAAGCGCTGCATTTATACATACGTTAGGTATAGAGTATATGTAACACCCTATAGGATTGTTGGATCCTTCACTGGAGATGTACACGCAAATTGGAACTTTATTTTTGTTGCCAGTGGGCCGTTCTGCCGGAGCAGAAATAGCAATGTCTAGCTCTCCTGTCAAAGGAAGCGACACCCTTGTATTTAGTGTTATTGTGTGTTCATTTACCACTGTCATTCCTTTGTATTGCCCCTGTTTGTGGACACATGGATGTGGTTCTCCAGGGTTTTTTTTTTTTCAAATCTAAGTTATGAATCCTGCACAAACTTGCAGCATTTCGAAACGTAGAACTCCATGCAGGAAGCGGGGAAGAGGAATGTTTACCCAGACAATCTTATCATCAAATTAAACTCCCGTACGGCTTTTCCGATGCATCGCTTATTGCAAGGATAATCCGGTGGAAGATTTGAGACTATTGGAGTGACGCTTGATATGAGCACTTGCGTGTTGACCTTGGAGAGGTGGAGTGTGCGACGACATTGGAGATAATCATTCTCCCGCAGCCTCCCAAAATAATTTTTCGTTTCAATTCCTCTGTATACATATGACGTATTTTCAGTGAATATCACTGCAACGTACTTCTCGGGCTCTACTATCAACTCAGATTATACTGGCAAAAAATACATCAGTGTAGAAGAGAGCTTGCTCAAAGAATTGCTCTCAAGTTTTCAGGATACAAACCCAACTCTTAAACGAACAGTGTTTTTTATTCTTTTTTTTGAATTTAAAGGTCTAAACATGTTGCATATCAAGCACTCTGACAAAATGGACACGGCGTACACGTCGTTTTGAGCAAGTTAGTTCTCACCCCAGAGAGAGGCAGAATACCAAGGACAACAAGAAGGGAGTACATGAATAGAAAATGAAGAATCGAGGCTTTTTACCCCATTAATGCCCTAGCATGAACTAACAATAGGCAAGGAGAGGATGCGGGGGATAATCCGCGTGTTTCATCGAACATAGACAAGGGGGCGAGGAAAAAGGTCTGCAGCATCCCCCATTATCGTTCGAAAATATCTTTCATGCTGCGAGTCTCAGCCTTCAAAGTGGAAACCCACTTGCACAAAAAAGCTACGAACACGCGGTTGGAGGGTTACAGTGAGAGCGATACCAATTCTCCCCTAGTGCATCAGTAGATGTCTATTTTTGACCAGTTGATGTATTCTTAGCATAGTTCTGGAACAATATTCCTCAATGGTTTGCAACCTGCAAATGAGGATGCTCAAGAACCTTAAGACTAAAGAGGTTTGAAAGGTTCAGCTGTGTCGTAATAATTCAGCCATCTTTTGCCACACAGCTCGAACGGGGAACGTATACGGTAATACCAAAGAGTAAACAAAATGTATGAATGAAAAAAACTATGCCTGAATGAGAAGAAAAAGGAACGAGTCAAGTCTTGAGGTCAAGCAAGCTGGACTCAAGGCGCAAATCGGGAAAAGCCACTTGGTTCAGCATAACCAACCAATTGGTTGGATGGAGTCAATTGATGACATTGACGCGCTCACAAGCTGTCACGACAACTTTCATGCCGCTCGATCATTGAGCTGATAGTCAGTGAACCGTCATCTGAAGCGAGAATTCCTATTCTTTTCTGCAAGCACCCACGCGCCTGCTGCCCCTAATGTCGATGTGTCATTCAGGGTGGCACTCGAGACCTCTGACTAATACAGCCGCATGCACGGCCGCTATCATTTTAAGAGGTCATCAGACAATTGCCACCCAAAGGTAATTTTCCCTCTTCCGCGCACTCAATCGCCGCAACGGCCCTGTGAGCGTGAAGCCCCGATTTTACCCACACATTCGCCGCATATTTAGCTATTACATAAGCGCGATCATTGAGCTCAACCCGCCAAAGAGGTCATACTAAAGATTTTTTTTTTTTGTTTGGTCCTCTCCCTTCGTATATCGCGCACATGCGAGCATATTTCCATCTACCCCAGAGCAGTGCTCGACAGTTCAGAATGAACAGCCTTATGTATTGATGAATGGGGGTAGAGCCTCAGGCTCAAAATGTAAATCAAAGACCTAGGACGCGTATACACTATTTCTTTGTCTCCCGATCCCCTCGTTCTGGAACAAATTCTATGCATGCTCGATTCTGAACAGAGTTCTCCTACAGACGTAACGATTGAGTCTCCTATTTTGAGCCGCGTGTAGCCTGCACACGCTTGTGAGAGTGTTTTGGTCATAGCATTAAGGAACATCCATCCGAGCTTCCCCCCTTGCAGCACAAAGTTTGTCAACATACGTATCGTTAGAACAGTATTTTGTGGGACTGCAAAAAGCAACGGCACATCGTGATCTACGGCTACATAACTTTTCAATTGACTTTCTTTTTTTTTTTTTTTTTTTTGCTTCTTGTTTTCTTATGCAATCACTTTTTTGGACTCGTTTTGCGTACCTGGGGTGGCTGATTTTTAAGGTTATTTTTATGTGCATTGTTTTAGTTTAACTCTAACGGAACTTTGATACTTGAAATATAAAATGTATATGTATTATATATGTATTATATATGTATATATATATATCTCGATAATGTATGGCTGAGCTCTCCACGAAGTTGCTTTTTCTTCTTCCTACAAATACTACCAATTGTCAAAGTGTTGACCTTTACACCCCGACTCTAATTGTGCATTGGTGCAACCTATCTCGCACGCGTCTCGTACTCGTATGTATTCTTTCATGTTTTTGCCGCTCCTTCTTGTCTCTGGCGAGGCAAAACTGAAATAAAAAAAAAAAATGAGAGGTTAAAAAAACATAGAAATATAGGAAATTGTATGCGGAGATATATACAGGTTCGGATTTAATATGTTGCCGGTCCGACTGCTAAGTATAAGTACCCGGCAGTGTACCTGAATTAAAATGTCACTTAGAAGAGGCTAAGAACGAGCTCAACTTTTCTGATTGAAAGAAACTTGAGTATATGATATTGTTTACTAACATTCATTCTTTAAAGTGTTCGCCTTCTTATTCCCATAATGGATAGTTCAATGGCTGTGGATGATTCATATGTGGCCAAAAGTAGCGTGTTAGAAGGGAAGGATATTGACAGTGAAGTGAATCCAGCTTCTGTAGATCGATCTGTCGATGAACCACTTTCCCCCTCTTCGTCTTCAAACTCGAGTTTTTCAACCGTTCCGCCGACTTCCGCTCCATCATACATAAATGTTACTTCCGATGATGAAAATTATCTCCCGGTAAAATTATGCGTATCTTCCTTGTCCGATCCAAATAGACTATACAAGAATGTTTTGAGTGCCATTGGCAATGACAAAGAGTTACAAGAGCTCGATATTTGCATAAAAAAGGATATCGAAATAGTCAACAACTCTGTCATTGTATTTCTTCCTGATAAACGCTTGGCTGAAAAATTATTTGAGGTGTTGCAAAACAGCTTATTAACAAGAGAAAATGATCTGGACGTCGTAATTAAATTCAACTATGATCATTGTATTTCACACCCCGGTAATGTTTTCGTTAAAAACATGATGTCGCCAATGATTAATGAAGTCAATGTGTATGAGTACTTTCAAGCCCGTTCCAAATACCACTCGTTAAACAAGGTGAAGTTATTCCCTCAAGATAATAACGAATCATTTGCTATACTCAACTTTAACAATCATTTGGATGTAGACCATTTGTTGGCAAATATCCATGAAATCGAATCAAATAACCCATTTTATCCTGACAACAAGAAGCCACTTTACATCAATAGATATATTTCGAGAAAAGAAAGAAAGTTAAGACAACGATCGAAGGATTCCACAAATGATGATTTGGAGATGAATTTCGGTAGCATATCATTGACAGGGCATTCCCCTGTTCAAGCTCCCCCTGCACTCACCGACAATTCAAACGATTCCTATCTGGTCCAACCAAACTCTCTGACGAGACACAGCACTAGCCACCACCATCACCATCACTCAACTTCAGGTACTAATGGGCATGATTATTCCACCATATTCATAGAGAATTTAGGACAATTTATCGATGAGACAAACCCATCAATTGAATTTCTAGAGACTTTGTTGGACAAATTCAGAATATTTGGCGACATTTCAGCTGCGTACTTTCCCTTAGTCCCTACTGATGACAGTATGAGCGCCACATTCAAATTGTCAAATTTCGGCTACATCAACTATAAATATAATGAGGGAAATATCAACAGCTTAAAAGCGTTGTACTACTTGTCAAACTTGAACGTTGACGAGTTTTTCAAGTTCTCAGCTAGTTCAGTTTATGACCTCAGGGACGATTTGGTGAGGCGGGAGGATCCAAATAGATTTGACAGTATTATTGATCTAAAATTGGATGAGCGGCCTTCTTTCAAGGATCATGATTCAGGAGCTAGTAGTGCAGGAAACTCGCAAGAATCGGTGGAGTCGAAGTCAACATTGGCATCATCTATCTCTTCTCACAAGTCACAGGTTAAACTTCATCTTTCATTAGGACAACACAAACACAATTCTCACCTTTATCACTTCAAGCCAGATCTGTACGTGTTTACCACGGGAGTCATTCTGACTGAACGTTCTTCAATTGAATCAATGACCCCTGCAATACATGCCAAAATATTAGCAACCTTCGTCAAAAAGTCAAATTATCAAGAAACTAACATTTACGTCAATAATTTTCCAATCTTGTTTAATAATGACGATCAGCTATGGGAAGACTTTTGGTTGCAATTTGGTGCTAGAAACTGCCAAAATAATGGCATAAAATCTGCCAAGATCATAAAACCTCAATTCTATTCCGTGAAAAGTGGCACCAAAGATGGTGGTCCAGGAGCAAATTTGATTGGTAAAATAGGATTTGTATTTTATGAAGATTTCAAAATGGCCCTCCGTGCGATTCTTTTGACAAATGACAAAACCGTAACCAAAACTTCAGCTGATGGTGAAGAACAACACAAAGTGAATATCCAAACATCGTTTGCTATCCAGAAAAACAACAGTCACAGTCATAGTCAAGGTAGCATTTCAAGTGCATCCCAAAGTAATGCAAGTGGTACTGGCCAGTATCATTACCTTGGCTCGTTACCCCCGAACTTCACTAGATTTAGTGTACCCACTTCTACTAGCCATACTTCCATGGTTGGTGGACCTATTCCAAATAGTCTGCAGTCGCCCTTACCGCCACATGATCCGGCAATGTTAGCATGGCCGTCCACCTACACGGCGCCACCGACAGACTTCCCAAGCTACTATTTCAATCTGTACGTGAATTTCACATATGGGTTCCCTGGATTCCTTCCCAGCAGAATGTCTTTTGAAAAAGATGTATCCCCTACCGAGGATTATGAAGAAACGAGCTCTCCTCAGGGGGGATTCTATGGTACATATTTCCCTCCGAATATGGCGGCTCCTATTTTCAATGATTCATACGCTGATGGAACCATTCCAACCGCTAGCAACACCAGCATCAATTACGCTCAGCCACATTCACCACCACTTCATCCTATGATGTATGGTGTACCTCCACATACCCTAGGTCAAGGAAGTACGCCTCCGCATATTGTGTATCTGTATCTAGGAGCAGCTGGAGTCCCTCAATCAAACACGACAGGATCGAACAAAAAGATAAAACTGAAAGACAAGGAGTGAAGGAACTGGGTGCAAAATTTATGTGCGTGTAAGACTGGTTGCTTGTTTCACGCATCGCTTAGATCTGTAAAAATAATGCTAAAAAATATTTTTGCAACAAAACATGCAACACGTTGTTGCACAGTTACGACCCTCAGCTTCGAACATGTCCTGATCGATACTACCCACTTCATGAAAAACGATAATTAATCAAAAGGCTTCTTTTCTCAAGAAGAATGTTTTACTACACACACAGTCACCAAAAAATATTTAAAAAAAAAAAACTATTTAACTGGTTTGCTTGCATTTTATGGGGTTTATTACTTGAAAATCGTGCAAAGGTTCACTTTGACGCCGCAAAACCTCTTTTTATCCCATCTTGTCCATAGGTATTATTATATACACGTACTTGCTTAGAAGAAATATTGGTATTTTTGATGCAGTAATCTAGAAGCGTTCTAATCTATTTACAAAACTGGTGGTGAAGCTTCCTCCCTCCTTTTGGGGGTGATAGTGACCGCTGCAGGTTCAGAATTTTGCTCAGGTTGTTGTCTTAAAATCTCGGGTCCATCATAATCGCTCTTAAAACTTAAGGAATCATCCTTGACATAGTCATCTTCGACTTGCTGAACCGCATTAACTTCTTCAACGTAGTACTTGAGCATGCTCTCGATTCCATTCTTCAAAGTCACGGACAGAGAGTCACAAGACCTACAAGCTCCCTTTAGCTTTAACAACACAGTGCCATCTTGTAAAAAGTCAACAAATTCAAGGTCACCACCATCATCCTGGATTGCTGGTCTAATTCGGGTGAATATCAATTCCTTGATAGCTGAAACGACTTCTTCGTCATCTTCGTTTATTGCCATGTCGTTGGATACATTGCTAGGGTGCTCCTCATCTATGAGTTTTTGACCGCTAGTTAAGAATTCGGTAAGGATGGAAAATATTTCGGGTTTGAGTAATGCCCACTGCTGTTCTGAGCTTTGTTTCTCTATGGTGATGAAGTTAGAACCAAACATAACTGATTTTATGCCATCAATACTGAAAAGCTTGAGGGCAAGTGGAGAACATGCAGCTTCTCGTCCGCTCAAGAATTCTCTTGTTTCATTTTCACCCAAAATCTTCATAGACGGAAGGAATTTCAACGCCTGTTCATTTGGGGTATCCGCAGTCTGAATAAAAAGATTCCTTAAGCTGAGTAATGGAGTTGACTTGAGACGCGAAACGAACGGCCGGGTTGAAAGCCTACTTGACTTTGAGAGCAGGCTCAGAAACATTTCCACAGGGTAACACTTAAGCTTCACCTTTGAGTTTTAAAGAATAAATCTGCTTGTAGTTGCGGTCAGTGATTCGTGTATGTGGGTGAAAGACAGAATAAACTGGCCCGAAAAAAAGGAACGCATATAGATTTAAGGTGCTTACATGCACACCATAGTGGCTGCAAAATACTATAACTTTCATTACAAGACCGTTGTATGAATAAATGTACTAACCTAAGAGGGTGTGACTTGCCTTGAATCTTCACTGAAAAGAATCTTTTCAAACAAAGACGCCGCTTTTTCTTCGAATTGTTTTTCGTTTCCTTCTTCGGCGCTGATACTCTGATCTAAAGCCAATTTGTTCTGAGCAAGTTGTAACATGTTTTCTTCAATTGTGTTCGATGTGATCAATTTTGTGACAAGTACTTCTTTCTCTTGGCCAACTCTGTGTGCTCTGTCTTCCGCTTGGCGATCATCATGAGGGTTAAATGACTGGTCAAACATGATTACATTATTTGCCACCACCAAGTTGATACCAAAACCACCTGCCTTTGTGCTCAACAAGAAGACAGGAATAGTTTCGTCATCATAAAATTGGTCAATAATATCCTGACGGATTTCAACGGAGGTTTGACCATCAAGTCTCAAAAATTTGATTTTTTTGAATGATAAAACAGTTTCCAAAATGTCAAGCATCTGGGTGAATAAGGAAAATACTAAAACCTTGTTCTTCTGCTCAACAACTTTCGTTATGAGTTCAAGGGTTTTCTTGACTTTGCCACTATCGAGCCAATGTTTCTTGTCTAAAATATACTTGGATAGCGTGTGAGGAAACTTTTGACACAAGGCATTCAACTCATAATCCGACATGACACGCATATCTTCCAAAATAAATTGTTGATTCGCTTCGATGTATTCAGGCTCTTTCATAATAGCTTTACTCATTGTCTTCAATTTGTCCTCATCATAGACCCTTCTGAATAGCAATGGATGTAAAGAAGCTTTCCTCAAAGACATCATCACATTTGAAGACGATGGAATTGGTTCCTTCTTGTTAATCTCAATCAAATCCTTTGCCAGTAAAGTCTTCCTTCTTTCTCTCTCCTGCTTTGTTCTTTTTGCCTGCCTCATGTACTCAGAGTAAATGTCTCTCTGACTTTTAGTTAATTCACAGTATTCTATTTTATGAGTCTTAGGTGGCAAGTGCTTCAAGACCTGATCCTTCTTGCGTCGTAACACAAACGGAGTCATCATGGTTTTAGCCTTAGCAATAGCTTGTTGAGAGAGTAATGGATTGTAATCCTTGTGTGTATCTGTAGTACTGATTTTTTGGTTGAAGAGCCCCTCTAAATCATCCTTCTTGTCACTGAATAATTGTGGTAGCATGAATGCTAATAATGATACCAATTCCTTCAAATTGTTTTGCAAGGGAGTTCCCGTCAAAAGTAGTCTAAATTTTGCTTTTAATCTCATAAGCTTGGTATACCTCTCAGACGTTGAGTTTTTCAACATATGACCTTCGTCATAAACTATCATATCGAATGGTTGACTCCTCAAAAATTTGAAATCAGGCGCACTGCCTGTGGCCAAGTTGTAAGTTGTCACTAACACATCGAATTCCTGGTCTTGCAAATCGTAACGAAGTTCTTCTCTTTCTCTTTGTGAACCATAGTATGCCTGTACAACGATGTCGGGGCAAAATTTCTGAAACTCTCTAAGCCAGTTTTCTAATGTAGAAGCTGGAACCACCACTAAATGACATGATTTCGTCTTGTGCTCAACTTGTCTTTCCTTGAGAAGGGCCATAAAAGAAATAACCTGACAAGTTTTACCCAAACCCATTTCATCTGCCAAAATACACGAAAGTTTATTTTGGTACAAGAGATGGAGCCAATTAATACCAACTTGTTGGTAATTCTTTAATTCAACATCAGATGCAAGAAGAGTAGGTTTTTCATTAACATACCGCAACTTTTTCTCCTTATGAGAATGACCGATCACTTTGATTTCATCGTCATCATCGCCATCTTCTTGGTCATCGATTACAATAATACCATCGTCTTCTTTCTGGGTTGCTTCAAGTTCAACCATTTCTAATTCGCCTTGCCCTGTAACGGTCACCCCCCAGGATTCCATTTGCTTGGTAATGAGATCACCATACTCAGAGCATTTCTTGATCAACGAATCCACAGCTTTGTACCCTTTCAAACTTTTTTCAGTGAGTTCTATTATCTTCTGGCCAAGAGGTTTTTTCATGTTTTGTCTTCTTTTTCTAGTCGTAGTTTCTACTTCTTCAGCAGCAGCTGTCTCGAACTTTTCCTCTGCAATAGTGTATATATTTGCAAATGGACGCCTGGATATGATGACTTCGGCTAAGTCTGGGGGCACTTGGCAAATCTCAACAATATCTTGTTGCGGAGCATTGTTCAAAAACTCCAAGATTTGGGAGTCGATACTAGTTAGCCCCCCATAGTTGTCTTCATCTTCCTCCTGAGAAAGCCCATCGCTGAGGTCATCATCCTCTAATTCTATTTCCTCTTCAATATCATCTTCAAGTTCTTCGTCTTCATTGTCATCATCACCAGGTGTTTGGCCCCTTCTTTGGTTTCTCGACCTTCTTCTATTTTCTCTTATTTTTTCCTCTAGTCTTTCCAAGTCATCATCTGGAACAATGGCGTTGTCATCATTGTCGTACTGAGCCTCACGATTACGTTCTTGTCCACCAATAACACGAGAATGTTCCATAAACTTCAATTTGAGCTTGGGAATAGTAGCATCAAACGTTCTGTTGAGTGACGTGTTAGAGTTTGAAGCAGAAAGTACAGGGGGCGAATGCATAGATGAATTGATACCTGATGGAGTCATGGACCCTGTCGAATCCTCGTTATTACTTTCTGATTCAGTTCCATTTGCATCCGATGCCCTCACAAGTTTACGTTTTTTCAGCGGCTCGGCGGCAGACTTGAATAACCCATCAAGTCTCGACTGTGTGAGAGTTCCTGTTCGAGGCTTATATTTATACTTGTCCAAAATTGATATCTTGGGTTTGGAAATGTTCACGTTAGTGGAAGCAACTTCCTCTTTTGGTTCATCCTCTTCGTCGTCATCCGGAAGGGAGGTATGTGGATTGCTTTGCTTAACTCTTGCTTTGCCCCGGATAATCTTGACCGGTGACTCAAAGTCTCCTTCACTTTTCACAACTTCTTGTTCAGTTTCCATTGGTTCTTTCTTCTCTTCGGTGGCCAACCTTGCTCTATTTGCATATTCGATCTTAAAATTTTCCTCCTCGGATCTTTTCCTCTCCATCTCCCTCAATTCTCTTTGTATCCGCTTTTCTTCTTCTCTCTTGCCCAAAATCTCTTCTTTATTATAGTTTTCATTTAACCATTGCGTGACGTCTCTGAGGTTGCCCTTTCCTTTAACAAATCCTTTGAAAATATCGCTCTCCTGGAGATAATAGTACTTCTGCCTTACAATGGGATAGTCAGGGTGCGATCGAATTGCCTGCCTCTTAGCTTCGAGTTTCCTCTCCCTCTCTGCGTCATCATTTCCGTTACCGAACTGCATTCTGCTTGGAGGCTGGTAGTCTATTCGTGTGGTTTGGCTCGACACTGATTTAATATTTATTGGTGATGAGCTAGGCACCTGTACATAAGAGTCTGATTGCAGCAGTTCTCTCTTTGCCTCTCCTTTTTTGTACCAGCTCATAGGTGGTGGCTAAAGCTTCGGGAATAGGTTTATGGGTGCTAAACGCCTACGGAAACACACCTGTTTTAGTCTGTATCTAATTTATGAGGTCCTCTGCAGTTTATCAGTCGCTCTCTTCCTCGCTAGTGATTATGTTTTCGATTCAGTAACCGCGTTTCGTGCAAAAACAACACTGGGAAACGCGCAATTACCTGCAGGAGATACATCTGATCAGCGCTATATGGGTGACAGATTAGCATTCATTTACTATTTACCTATAACAGTTCAAGAAAGTCGGGGTTATTCTGTAATTTTGTCTTGAACTTATCCCACCATGTATCAAATGCCTTCATTGGAACCTTCCCACTGTTATCTATAAAGCTGCCAAGATAATTGTAAGCATGAGTAACTATTCTGTTAGCTAAAGTTGCGACTTCGTTCGGAGCTTTTATTGCACTGGGTGCCTTGACTGTTGCCGAGGGCACCAAAGCGGTAGAGCTTCCGGTCTGCTTCTGCTTCTCTTCAAGTATCAAGGCTTCTGCTTGTGCAGTAGGTTCTATTGATATACCGATATTGATTACTGCATCTGGGGAACCATTAGCATCAGCGGCGCCAAATGTTGACCCAGCTACAGTGTCGATTCCCATCTCCATGTCTTCTATTCCTCCACTCCCACTACTTGAGTTTCCAGTGCTGCTGCCATTTTTTAGTTTATATATAGCCGAAGGCTTCAATGGGTTTAGACCGCCCAAGAGTTTGAACTCCGTATTATTCGGCAATTGGATATAAACAAGACCAGTAAAGTTGGGATCGGTGAACTCTGTCTGCGGCAACAAGAAGAGCGCAATGTGCGAGATGTTGCTCGCATTCGGTATAGAAAAGACGAATTTGGCTTGCTCCACCTGGGAGGCAATTTGAACTGGTCTACCTGAACACACTAAGCCGAACATTTTGGAGTGAACGAAAGGCTGGTTTGAAATGAGAGTAACCGAAACGATAGTAGCCTGTGGTGCTATGTGAACCGGAATGATTTATTTGCTGCTTCTTGCCCTAGCGCGCGCCTACCCCCATATTCTCCGAAAGAACCAGCCCCAAAAAAAAAAAAAAAAAAACTGTTTACACTCCTCGAAAATCTGAAAATTTTCTAGAATAGTCGATGGGCATCTTTCTTTTACTCTTCGGTACGAGCAAACGTATATATCGAGCTCGTGATAAAGGATTATTACAGTTGGATACGTGCGTAATTTGCTTCAATACTGTGGGCGAATAGAAGCCAGCTCACCTGTCACTTGGAGTCCTAAAGCACAAGTCATCTTTGATTTGGGATATTTTAGCCCTTGAGACTACTGGTGATGTTGGTGATACTTTCGCCCTATACTAAATACGTCGAACATATTTTCCATCTTTGAGCTTGGTCTTATCCTATGCATTAGATGAATATGGGAAAGATACTTCGTGACATTACTCTATACTTTACCTCTAAATAATCTCAGTAACAACCCACGTTGTGGCGCATCCACACGCAATGTTTCTGATTCTTTCCTTCCCCAGGTCTGCCTTGTATATCAAATTTAAGTAGGCGAAAGTGATATCATCGACCTCTTTTCTATGCTGCGTTTGATTTCCGCAATTCCCATGCTCCCCCCATCCCCAAGCGTAAACATGTTGGCTTTCTGTAAGTGCTGCTCCATGTTCGCTGCCTATCGCAAACTTTTTGTATTCCAAATCTGCCTCTTCTTGTCCAGGGAACTTTTGCCCGTGGCTGTTGTTACCGCAAGACATCAATTTCTTATTTCCGTCATGATACACAATGTGGATCGACGACCACATCGATAGCACACTGTCAATTTTCTTGTCACTCAACGACAATTGTTGTAACTGCAGAACCACTTTTGGCTGTTTGCCATAGAATTCGAGTTCATTCTCATTGTAAAGCACAGTGTAATCTCTTCCTAGAGCAAAATTATGGGTGATGTGTCTCTCGCTTCCGTCCCATTGGAGTTTGGTAGGCTCGTACAACACCTTCTCAGTGGTAGTCCCTAATTGGCCCTTACGTGAGACCCCCCATCCATAAAACTCGCCATTTTGTAACTTGACCACAGTATGGTTCAAAGAGGACTCTATACGTGCAATTCTACTGGGAAGCTTGATATCAAGGCGAGTCAACTTCTTGCACGAAGTGACTTTGTTTCCTAGTCCTAACTCGCCCTTCAGACCGTTCCCCATCACATATATATCTCCATTACTTCTGCTGATTAATACTGTGAAGTCCCATCCACAAGATACGTAATCCCAAGTCCCTTCAATCTCTACAAACCTGTCCACTGCCTGGTCTCCCCCTGCAATATACGCTTTACCAGATTCAAGTAGACATACTGTGAGATTTCCTCCACAAGCAATTGAGATTGGAACGCTATCAATTTCGATCTTCCTATCGTCCTTGACGAAGAATGCCTCCTGTAATGTATTCTGATCCTCAAGGTTGCCTATTCCAAGCTGACCGGATCCATTGGAGCCACAACAGAGTACACGGAATGACATCCCATAGATACTGCCGTCACTAAAGCTGTGCAGCTGAGTTTACTTTTCGCGCGTCATTCGTATGTACATAGTGAATAAGACTCTCTACAAAGATTGTGCTCTACAGTGGTTCACCTCAACTTTTACAGGTACTCCATCATTCCTGCCTAAAGGGCCTCAATTGCCATTGATTGTGCTTTTCATGGCAAATCCCTGTAATATAGTAACCCCGAGGCATTCCAGCTGTCGGTAGCGGACCAAACCGAGCAACGCATTCAGTCACGTTACCGCTTACTAACAATATCCGCGTCATCAGGTTTCCTGGGCACCATACACTCATGCCGCTAGACACGTTTCATCGGGAAATCCAGAATTTGCCACGGGCCCTACTTCTACACTCTGGGACAAGAATATATGGATGGGTGCGTATTGCCGTGTCAAAGGTTCACAGTAATAAGGTAGCGTAACCGAAAACAAGTTCCCCCTCGCAGCCAAAAAAATATCGCTTTTGCATATCGTGCCGTTGAAAGAGCGATGCGTTCCATGCACTCGCATTCGGCTCTATGAATCCGCAAACACGAAAATGACAAGACTATGTGAACACATGTCTTCCAAATTCTATGCTTCTCCTCCACAACTGACTTCGCCGCCATCGCGCCGTACCCCAACACGCGTTTCTTTTTCGCATGCTTTACTTCGCGTGTTACTCTTGTGGCTTCTGTTATTATTGCCCTCTGCTAAAACTGTGGCTCATCTTCGTTTTCTCCGAGCATTGAAAATTTTCGGCTCACATCGTAATTTAGAACGTTAGTGCTATTACAAAGCCATATATTTCTTTTTTTTTTTTTTTTTTTTAGCATATCTTCTTATTTATATAGCGCCAGTTTTTTTTTACATTTAAGCTGGCGGTATCCTTTGCTTTTTCTCTTTGGTGTGATCCTGTTAACTCACGTTACTTAACTCGAAAAGAAATCCCAATGACTCAAGACATTACTTCTCAATACGCTTTCGGCACCAAGGCTATTCACGCAGGTGCACCCATTGACCCACACACTGGTGCGGTCATCGAAGCCATCTCGCTCTCCACTACTTTTGGTCAGTCTGCCCCAGCTGTCCCAATTGGTGCCTTTGAGTACTCTAGATCTGCAAACCCAAACAGAGACAACTTTGAGGCTGCCGTGGCTGCTTTGGAGAATGCTAAGTATGGTTTGGCTGTTGCTTCCGGCTCCGCTGCCACTGCATTGGTAATCCAATCTTTACCTGTCAACTCGCACATCATTTCTGCCGGTGATGTTTACGGAGGGACCCACAGATATTTCACCAAGGTTGCCAACACGCACGGCGTGGAGGCAACGTTTGTCCAAGACTTGGTTGCAGAGTTGAAGTCCACTATCAAAGAGAACACCGCTTTGGTTTGGTTGGAAACGCCATCGAACCCAACTTTGAAGGTTACAGACATTGCAGCCGTGCGTCAAATCTTGGACCAGCACCAAGCTGCCACCGGTAAGAAGATTTTGCTCGTTGTTGACAACACTTTCTTATCCCCATACATTTCCAACCCAATCACCCACGGTGCTGACGCTGTGGTGCACTCAGTCACAAAGTACATCAACGGTCACAGTGACGTTGTTATGGGAGTAATTGCCACAAGTGACGACCAGTTGCACGAGAAATTCAGATTCTTGCAGAACGCTCTTGGTTCGATTCCTTCCGCATTCGACTCCTTTTTGGCCCACAGAGGTTTGAAGACCTTGCACTTGAGAGTGAGACAACAAGCAACTTCTGCTCAAAAGATTGCCGAATACTTATCCTCCCACAAGTCTGTCATCAGAACCAACTACCCCGGTTTGAAGTCGCACGAGAACCACGCTGTTCTCGCTAAACAGCACAGAGATGGATTGGGAGGTGGTATGATTTCTTTTAGAATCGCAGGTGGTGCTAAGGCTGCCGCTTCCTTCACCAGTAACACAAAACTCTTCACTTTGGCAGAGTCCTTGGGTGGTATTGAGTCATTGGTTGAGGTTCCAGCTGTGATGACCCACGGTGGAATCCCAAAGGCTGACAGAGAAGCCAGTGGTGTCTACGATGACTTGATCAGACTCTCCGTGGGTATCGAGGACGTTGATGACTTGATCAGGGACATTGAGCAGGCTTTGGAGACCTCCGCCGCCGCTTGAATGGTGTCATATATATTGTACTTTTAGAGAATATTTAATAGATAAGGGCTCGAACACGACTGTACGACTCATTTGGGGCATCGTCCAAGCCATAAACGTTCCCTCTAGTTGCCAATTCTCTTGTCACGTGCCCGTATATATGTACTGCATATAATATATTGCTGCTGTCAATAGAAGCCGATAGAAATAGGCAAGAGTATATGAGTTGCCACTTTCCCACTCCCCTTCAGCGGATTTCAGCCATAGTTCAACTCTTTCTCTATGGTTTAACATTGAGGATGCATAAGAAATTCATTATCCTCCCCATTTTAAGCTTACTACTAGGAACAGCAGTCGCCCAGATCGTGGACATCAATTCGGAACTCATTTGTTCCCCCTCAGATCCAACCGACTGTTACCCCAAGATCTTTGTTCCCACTAACGATTGGCAAGTGATAAGAGAGGGCCAGGATATTCCACCAGGATTACACGTAAGACTCAACATAGATACATTGCTTAAGGAAGCCAAAATCTACAATTCCCTGGAGGAGGACGATTCTGAACAGGCTTTAGTGATAACAGACCAACTGGACAATCAAGAGCAAGAAGCAGGAGAACAAGAAGCAGTGAATCAGCATAGACAAACAATCTCTCCTGACGTGGAAGCTGAAATATTACAGAAAATCAAAGAATACAAACAAAAGCAAGCAGGTATGCAAGAACATATGGAGAACTCTAGAGTAACACTGGGGGACGTTAAAGAATACGACGGAGCAGTTGAGGAGTTAAAATTTGCCAACAGTGGTTCCGATAAGCAGAAGGTTTCTGATGCTCTTGACACGTTGGAAGAATTGAGCCACGATATTGAGTTTGGTGTCAAATTGGCTCAGGACCCGGCAATTTTTGATGGCTTGCTAGACGTAGATTTAAAGCTTGGTGGCACTAAAAGTGAGAAAGTGCAAGATCAAGCTTACAGAGTAATGGCATCAGCACTTCGAAACAATCCTGAGGCTATCAACTATGTTCTTTCCAATCAGTCTGCCAATTTTATCGACACTCTATTTCAACGATTATTATTGACTTCTGATGTGTTGCAGAAGAGGATCTTGGGAATTATTCACGCCTTGACACAAAATGAACACTTTGTCTCTAGCTACTTCAACAGCCACGTTGCAAATCTGGATAATGGTCTCAATCAACTTATATCTGCCTTTCCACAGTTAGGACCCCAGGCACAAACCAGATTGATCAACATTCTTGACGATTTACACCTTTTCAAGAATGATGGAAAGGTGTCTAACCAAAAGAGAAACATTGAAGACTCTGCAAATGCAGAAAAGCAATACTCGGAATTCTTACAACAACAATTGATTGGTGGTAAAACGCTGTCTGAGAAACAATTACAACTATTCTTTAACAAACTCAAAGAAACTCATGAAGGAAACAGATCATTAGAACCCTGTAACGAATTTGTCGAGTGGTTGGCACAGGAAACTGAAAATAGAAAGGACCAACAACACAAGAGAGGTTTATCTGAAGAAGACGCCAAATTCGACAGGGAAATGTTAACATCTCTTCATATGGTTTTTGGCAACCCAATGGCCATGAGAAAAGCGTTTGCTGACGAATTGTAAAAACTACAAGCCTTTAGTACTTTTCCATCTCTAAAATTGTTCTTACATTAATGTACGTATAAGATTACATGCCTCAAAATACTTTCGTGTGCGGTTTAACTTAATCGAACAAACCGAATCCCATGTCGTCATCGGATTCTTCCTTCTCTTCCTCAGCGGCTTCTTCAGCAGCCTCTTCAGCAGCAGCGCCAGAGGCACCGGCAGATGGGGCGGCAGCACCACCAGTTGGAACAGAGGACAACTTCTCGTTACCTTCAGCAATCAACTCCTCGGCGTTCTTACCCTCGACTTCAGCCAACAACTTCTCGATCTTGTCATCTTCAACCTCAATGGAAACTGACTCCAAAACCTTCTTGATGTCAGCGGCAGATGGGGAGGTGTTACCGGCGTTGATTAATAATAAGTAAGCGGCTAAGTACTTCACTAAAGGCGGGTGTTAGTAACAGAGAACAAGGAATATAGTTCACTTTTCTAAATACTACTCCAACAGCTATTTAGCACTGTACATGAAACGTAACCTCCACCAGGTATATATCTAGTAAGGTGTTGTGCTCGTCCACACATGGCAACAATCGTAAATGACTTTGAGGGGCCAGTTTCGGTATTATCACATCCAGCTTCGTGCTGCAAAGACTGATATGAGCATTATATTAACGGTTCATGAGCTGTACAGCAGTTTGTTAGGGGTTTACATACTTTTTGGCTATAGTTTGACTGTCCTTGCGTTGGAGCTCCGTATTCTAAATGATTTTTCACTAGCTGTTTTAGGTGGTGAGAAAAAGCACAGGTTTCACAAAACCAAAAGCAGTCACTGGTCACGTGCTCCACGTTAACTTTGTAACATTTTATCCTTCTATAGCCACCGAATCCGAGTAACCCATATAAGTAGCCAATGCAAACACGATGTGATGTTTCCAGGTTAATTTACTCTACGCAATGTGTATTTCGCTTATCAATATCCCAATACATTGCCATGTGAGTTATTGAGCTGCGAAATTTTTTGAGGTAAATGCAGTAGCGAACTTCTTAACTATCGCAAACTTTGTTAATCGCGGGATCTAAAACATATGATAAGGACTAAGACCTGGTATCCAACAACATATAGACTGAAATCGAGTTGACGGACGCGTGCTGCGGATTTCGCTTCAATAATGCACGCCGAAATTCATATGATACATCCATGAGGATTTATTCCCTCCATGTTCTCCCATCTCTCCCTGGCTCCCAAAGATTGGCTGCAAATTTATTAAACGGTAGCACGATTTGAATAATTATCACGTGACCTTGCGATTACGCCTGTTATCGTACCCTCAGATCCACACCACACAAGCAGTTTGCGAAGTAGGTACCTCTATTCTGTTCCACGCACCTGCTGACCGCCACCTTCCTTCGTTTCACGTCACGTCACAATGTCAATTAAGCCATTTCCTGAACTATCGGATGAACAAAAGACGCAATTGGTAGAAAGGCTTCAGCAATGGTCGTTATCGAACGGCTTAGTAATGTATCCCCCAAAATGGGAGTCTTATGGTGCCACTGTCGCCCCAATTACTCTCTTTCCAACACCATTTCCCAAGACATCTTTTTTTAATGCAGTTGAGGTACAGAAAAACTTCAATGAGCTCTACATCAACCTAATCACAAAAGAGAAATCATGGCTCTTGGACATTTTGGGCTCACTAGCAAAGTTTGATAAGGATTTCACAGGAAAGCTCTTTGAGACGTACGAGAAGGCTCAAAATTCCAGCATACGCCAGCCATTGTCCCTTGGATTGTTTAGATCCGACTATATGGTGCACGATCTCCAAAAGGAAAATGAGCAGCCACAGATCAAACAAATCGAATTCAACACTGTGAGTGTTTCCTTTGGTGGGTTGTCGACCAAAGTTGGACAATTGCACAACTATTTGAATAAATCTGGAAGCTACGACTCTGAGTACTCCTACAAATTCTACGACGATGAAGAAATCCCAATTTCCAACTCCATCAACGAGCTTGCGGATGCTTTAGCAAATGCGGATGCTCAATACTCGGACGATTCCTCAACCTCGGTGCTTTTTGTGGTACAAAAGGGTGAAAGAAATTGCTTTGACCAAAGACACATTGAATACCTGTTATTAGCCAACCATGGCATCAAGTCATTCCGGGTCACGCTAGAGGATGTGCAGTCATACCTCACTGTGAATAGTGGGAAGTTGTATATCAAGTCCTCGATGACTGAGATCTCTATTGTGTACTTCAGATCCGGTTATTCTCCTTCGGATTATGAATCAGACCCGGAGTTAACTTGGGGTGCCAGGTTATTTTTGGAAACCAATAAAGCGATAAAATGCCCCTCGATATTGACGCAATTGAGTGGAGCAAAGAAAGTGCAACAACTTTTAACCAAGCAAGAAACCATCAAGAAATTATTGCCAAACGCGTCGGAAAAGGAGCAGTCTCTTATCTTATCCACGTTTGTGAATATCTACCCCTTAGATCTGTCGGAAGAGGGAGAACGGGCAAAGAAATTGGCGTTCGATCTGCCGGAACTATTCGTCTTAAAGCCACAAAGAGAAGGTGGTGGAAATAATATCTACAAGGAGAACATTCCATCATTTTTGAATTCAATCAATGAGGAGGAATGGGGAGCATACATTTTAATGGAATTAATCAACCCATCTAATTTCATGAATAAGATTGTACGCAATAATGAGATTTATAATGAAGAGATCATCAGCGAATTGGGGGTCTTTGGCACGATTTTATTTGATGAAGACACAGGCAATATCTTAGAGAACTCGAATGCGGGATGGTTGTTGCGTTCCAAATTCAGCTCAAGCAACGAGGGCGGTGTTGCCGCAGGGTTTGGCTGCGTTGATAATGTCTACTTGTATTAGCAAGTTCAAGAATAGAGAGTAACATAAAAGCATGTAAAACTAATATATGAACAGGTTTGCCTTCACAATTTGAGAGAGTTATGCTTAACCTTCTCTTCTATAGAGACTACCCATAAAGCAGCCCCTATTGAATTTGTGAACATGAAAAAGAGGTTTAACATTGGAATTGACTCAAGAAAGTTTGCGACTAGTCCAAATCCCATGAATTGCCCAGTATTTTCTCTATATATTGCCTGTATTTGGCGATTATCAAAACCTTTTAAAGCAAAGTACCTGCTCTGAGATAATAGGCCCTTGGTAGGTGCTTGTGCAAGCGCTGCAAGGAGTGGTCCAATGAACGGTATCGAGCTAATGAGAAGAAATATAACACCACGAAGCATATTATATGGAAATACTATCAACCCGGGTATAGCAAGTACCAAGTTACCGGCTTTAATTAAGTATGGCACCTTCACTACGCGTTTCAATCGACCCAAAAGAACAACGTCATCCTGAAGCTCCCGAGATAAGACGGCATCAAATACGACTTTTTGGATCTCTGGTAGTATAAGTATGCCACATATGAGCGAGGAAATTGCACTAGCTTGCTGTAATACGGCAAACCATGTTGTTATCAAGCCAAAAGGACCAGAAAAGATAATTGCAAAAAATGCCTGAAGTGGGAAGAGGCAAACGTACGATAGAACATAGATGACAAGTATCAAGAATAACTGAGGAGTTAAGATTGTCAAGTAAAATAACCACAATGAAGGATGAGAAACAAAGTAATAGACTCCCTAATTTATGTTAATAGATGGAGTTACAAACATCTTCAGTGGTCAAACTTACATAAATGGGATAAATATATGTTCCAGAAAACAAAAAGTGAAATGGAATCATCATTAAGCGATTCAGATCAGTGCTCAACTTCAAACGAAGTGTATGAGCGAGTTGGGACATATTGCTCTTTTATCAACTTGTTATTGCTTCTGTGATGTGGTAACAAGGTCAGAGAAGAAAACGGCTGCAAAAAATTACTGCAGGAAACTCACCGCCCAAAATATAACAGACATATACCATAGAAAGCCGTTGTTCTCACAGCTCACTAGAAAAGTTATATGCTTACATCAATACAAACACAACTAGTAAACAAGTAAACGGTATACAAGTAGCAAGGAGAAGACCACTAGGGATAGAAATAGCATTCAAAAAAAAATTGGACGAGATAAGAATCGAACTCATGACCTTTCGCATGCTAAGCGAACGCGCTACCAACTACGCCACACGCCCTAATGTTGATGAACAATATCTAGCAATGTACCCAATCATTACATTTCGTGGGTTCCACCAATTACTATTAACACTATGCCCTTAAGTTCATGGTAGCAGACAGTGAACAACATTTTAGCGCCCTCCCACCCCATTGTGGTTGCGGGCACCCCATTGTGGTTCCGGGGTCTCAAGAAGCGGAACGGTAACACTACTCACATAGAGTAAGGGATTTCAATCGCTTTAGCTCAAGGGCTAACAGCATGAAACTTTCACCCGCTGGCAACGTGTTGACTCGTTTCTCCATCCAGAAGCAGTATGACAGCTTGAAATCGCCACTGTAACCACATTAAAATTGACTCGTGTGCTCATCCGGAGTCCACTTAGTGGAGTGGCTCCGGAACACGTACCTGCATATTGACACCACACATTCGGGATGGAACTGGACACCCCCGCTGCAACCAGGGTATATAACGAGGCTGAATTGAAGGCAGTGAGGATTTTCCTAATTGCAATAGAATCACTTGTTTGATTGATATACCACCATCATGTCGTACTCTACTTTGAATACCGATACACTCTCTAGCTGGAAGACCGAAATTGAGTCGGACTTGAGCTTGCAACTTGCAGCTGCTGCATTGCAATCTTTCAATGCCGATGAGGCACTTATTGACCGGAAAACCTTGTTAAAGAATTCCACCAAGGTTTTCAATACCAAGATCGAGTTAGAAGGAGCTCCTGTTACTCTGCAAAAAGCCTCAGGAAGATGCTGGTTGTTTGCAGCCACTAATGTATTGAGAGTCAAATTTATGAAGAAGTACAACTTGAAGGAATTTCAATTATCGCAGTCCTTTTTGTTCTTCTACGACAAGCTCGAGAAAGCTAACTTTCTCTTGGAGCAGATCATTGCCAGTCATGGCGAGGATGTGGACTCCAGATTGGTGCAGCATTTACTTGCTGACCCTGTTGGTGATGGTGGCCAGTATGACATGTTTATCAACATTGTCGAGAAGTACGGGTTGGTTCCACTTGAGGTGTATCCAGATGTGTACACTTCCACTGCATCTAGAACATTGAACTTCCTTGTGACCACTAAATTAAGAGAATTTGCCGAGATTTTGCGTGAGAAGTTAGCTTCTTCCGGATCCAAGGAAGAAATTGACAACCTCAAGCTTAAGATGCAAAGAGAAATTCATCAATTACTTGTTGTGTTTTTGGGCCCTCCACCGTCACCCACTGACAAATTAACCTGGGAGTACACGGACAAGGATGATAAAGTTGGAAAGATTGAAGACTTTACTCCCTTGTCATTCTACAAGGATATTTTGGGAGAAGATGTTAGCAAAAACGTTTCTCTTTTAAACGACCCAAGAAATCCTTACAATAGAAACATTAGGATTGACAAATTGGGTAATGTTGTCGGTGGAAAGACTGTAAGATACTTGAACATCGATATCGACTCCTTGAGTTCATACGCCATCAAAAGAATTCAGAGCAACGAAGCAGTCTTCTTTGGCACTCATACCCCAATTTACATGGACAAGAAGCGCGGTATTATGGACGAGTCTCTCTTCAACTACTCTCTCATCTCGTACGAGGCTAAGCAAGAGAAGGGTAGCAGAATCAAGTACCATCAGTCTTTGATGACACATGCTATGGTACTCACCGCTGTGCACTTGAACGAGAAGGGAGAGCCAATCAGATGGAGAGTGGAGAACTCATGGGGCAAGGATTCGGGTAAGGATGGATACTATGTCATGGATCATCAGTACTTCAAAGACTACGTTTACCAAATTGTTGTTGGCGAGACGGAATTGAGCGATGAGCACAAACTTATCGTCGCTAACGAAAGCAATGACGTCGTTTTGCCACCATGGGATCCAATGGGAGCACTCGCCGTGTTCAAGAAGACCGAATAAATCAGACTTGACTGGCTGCAAAATAGCCCTAAATTTCTGTCTTTTGGATTTTCCATAAGACTGCAGATTGTCTCAGTAGTGGAAAATTTTTCTATAAAGATTGAAAAAGGTTTCCTAAGAATCTAAGCTTTCTTTCACTATCCATTCTACAGCATTTAAACGTATGTATAACTACTGCTTATGATCATCGGGTACTTTTATGATGAAAGAAAATAACACAGACCTGTACTGATTCTTCATTCTACGGAATTTGGAAGGTGCGGATAAAATATTGCCTTTACTGAACCGATTCATTTTGATCACAAAACGTTGAGCCTCGTACTAACAGAAGAATATAGTCCTGGACTAAGTTCGGTTTCATAGGAAATAAATGACTTGAAAGAGATATACTGTAGGAACTTGTCAAGTAGCAGCTTCAACCGGAGCAAACACTACACCGTATTGGTAGATCAGAACGTAACTAATCAGAATGTAACTTATGCCGTTAACTGGCTGTAACGAGGTATGGAGGCGTCGGCAACCAGAACGTTCAGCCCTTCGTTTACATTAGGTCAATTACTACGTCTGTTAATATACACGTATATATTTCATGTTTATGAACAACTAAAGAGATGAGCTAACCTAAGTTGACTTATTTCTTAGCAGTTAATCTTCTTAAGTAGAAAGCCAATTCTTCACCTTCCAAGATGTAACCATCACATCTACCGGATTGACCTGGTCTGGAGGAGATAGCAGCGTATAATCTACCAGCGTTAAACTGAGAAGCAACGGAGGTTTCAATGGCAGCTTCACCAGATCTGGAGGCCAACTTTCTCTCAACCTTCTTGGATCTCTTGACTTCCTCTTCGTCAGCCTTCTTCTTACCCAATTGTTGACCGTAGTGGTTTTCGTACCATTGTCTGAATGGAGTGGCATCAATTTGGACAATAGCAGACTTGGTCAAAGTGTTAGTTCTAACCAACTCGTTATTAGAAGGGTGGTAGACGACACCAGCAAGTCTGGTCTTTCTGGAGATACCCTCAGAGGCCCACGAGAAGTTACCAGTATCAATTCTCAAAGCTCTGAACTTCTGGTTACCACCTCTAGTTCTAACAGAGTGGATTCTCTTGGCACCAATCTTGGTGTTGGCAGATTGTCTACCTAATTCGAACTTTCTCTTCTTTCTGAATTGGGCTCTCTTGGCACCAGTAGCAGAACGCTTGTGACGAGAATCTCTAGAAATACCCATGTTGCTAAAACATTGTTAGTAAGATGAGGGAAAAAAATTGGTGAAAAGGGAAGGGATCTTATCCTCAAGGACTGCGCTATCATAAGAAGCACACATGACTGCTGTTCGTATGAATCAACTTCTGTATTCGCATTTGCTCTCCGGGTCTTCGCTATCTGAGTTACACATGTTTCCAATGGCTAGTTGAATGTTGTTGGTAATCGATAGCCCTGAAAAATTTTCTCTTCAATTCGAGCTTGAATTTTGATCGTCTATTCCTCTTCCCTTCAGTGCTATCTTACATCTCACTGTTCTGATGTGATATATCCTGGGTACATACACTTAAGATTGACTGATATAACTATAAGAATACGAAATGAGTTTTACTGAAATTTTTCTCTTTTTTTGATTTTTTTCACTATGGTTTGAGAGTCCGCACTGCCTGCAGTGTCCCAAGGTGCGAGGGCCAATGCGTGCGAGTTGGAAAATTATTACACAAAAACATCCGCAGCGGTGTGCCTGACACAGAATCAACAGTCACTAGGGCGTCAGCCCTAACTACATTATGGGTGCGAAGACGTACTGCATAAATACTGCATCGCCATCTCTAATCATCACGAAAACATGCAAACGAGAGGCAAATCAAGGTGAAAGTAAGATAATCTGACCATTATATACTGGGTGAACAGATCCATAGGGGTAATCCCATCTACGCGTAATTAAGAGAGTTTTTTACGGTAAGCGACACCATGGAGACAATATATGATGAGATAGAAATCGAAGACTTTACATTTGACCCAGTCACTCAATTATTTCACTACCCTTGTCCCTGCGGAGACAAGTTTGCCATTTCGATCGATGATATGCAAGACGGCGAGGATATTGCTGTATGTCCCTCGTGTTCACTCATGGCAAGAATAATATTTGAACCTGAAGATTTGAAAGAGTACTTTGATCAAATAGACTAAGGGTTTTTTGCATTTGGCTCAGTGAACTCGAGCCAAACTGTTACTTTGCAGGAAGTGACCTCAAAAATGGGTTCAACGGATAAAAGGAAAATATAATAGAGATGGTGAAAAAAGGCGAAGGCGCTACACCTTCGATGGGACTATGTACAATAACAAGGCTAAATAAAAGAATTATACAAGTTGTTACACGTGACTATCGTATAAAACCGATTACTGTCTGTTGTAAAGTAGTGGAAGCCACCTGGCTGTATGTGGCTATTGAGGGCCGTTACATTGGCTAACGGTTCTTTGCGGCTTGAACAATAGCGCATGTGTCTGGTATCCTTTTTCACTTCTATTGACTCTACCGAAGCTCACCCTGGCATTTCATAAAGGACCTAGATAAGGAGGATTCCATGGATGGATGATGTGTTTGTCTCAACAATATTGGCGTCACGTAACCTTGGACGTAGCTCTCTGCCTCTTGCTCATTTACATTTCCTTGTAGAGTATCGTTTTTTTTTGTTTTTTTTGATTTCTATTTTTTTTTCTTTTTTTTTTTCTTTCTTTTTTTTTTATTTTTTTTTGCTTTCAGTCTTGTTGATTCTGGACGCTAGACTTCCACAGCTTAAAGTTTGACGTTCGCCTAAAGTTGGCAGGATGCACGTACAGCTGGCACGTCGATTCTCTCGCAGGGAGCGGTTTGGAGTACTTTCGCGGCAGGTCACACCTCACTCATGCCTATCGCTGAAGCAGGTCTACCGCCTGTAGGTAGCAGGTAAGACTCTCTGGTCCCTTGCGTCTATTATAAACTATTTGTAGAAACTTTGAAGCTAGTAGTTTCTAAAACCGTTGAGATAAGACTCTTTCTTTTATTTTTTCTTCTTCACAGATGTGATAGTGAGGGAAAAATACATCGGTTAGCAATGCATGGGAAAGAATTGAATCGGATGTTTTCGAAGTAAGCTACAGCAAAAGGGCAGGTGTTCGCATAGAAAAATCATATCCGGCAGACTGATGCGCTATGTGAGTTCGGACCGATGATGTGGATGGGATAAGCGGCACCTTCACCGGGAACTACCTTAAACATCACACCAAGGTGACCAATCCAAAGAGGATTTCCTATCTAACTTAGATATGGTATGAACATTTGGCCTCTACTACTAACGAAATCGATGATTGATTAAGTTGGAGTGTACTGAATTCACTCTCACTAAAAGAAGGTTTCCATGGATAGCCCCGGCACCTTTAACAACAGGAATGACAGGAACAATCTGTTCCCCTTACAACCGATTCATTCTGGTGCAGTATATTTAAGCGCCCCAACATATAACATGAATGTACAACGAAAACCTTAACTGCGATGGAGCCGTTTGAAGGTTTGGTATGCAGAAAGGCAAATGAGAGCAGGGCACGAGAGAGATGCCCACTTCAGCTACATTACCCCAAAAACTCGAAACAAGGTCGCAAGGATGATAGCGACTTGAATTAGGTTCAACTCTTTTCTTTTTTTATTTTTTATTTTATTTTTTCTCGTTGGGAGCCAACCCATTAGTAACTAAACAAAGCACATACCAGCCAGTGTTTCGTCCTCGTTGAAACTGGACGGTTGTATCAATATTTGGAAGTTCATTCGCTTCACTAAATGGGTGCATTATAAAGCTATATTTGCTGACTGCAATAACCGTCAGACGCACATATAGCTCATACAACGAGCTTCTGGCCCCCAACACAGTTGAATATGAAGAGTGTGACCGTGACGTGTCAGTCAAGCCTTCTCTACTGCTCCATAAACTCTAAAGGTGAAATAAAGAGCACGTTCATCCCCACCTAACACTGTTCCCTTCAACGCTTCTTCTGCCTTTCCGATTTACAGGGTTTTCTGAGTTTATTTTTTTCCTCTTTTCAATTTTTTTTATACACTTTTCTTTTCCTTTGAAAATAGACTGCGTTATTTTTTTCTTTTCGTTTCCTGCTGGGCTTCAACTGATCGGCGTTAGTTGTCTGCGACAGATTCTACGCGAAGGCGTGTCGAATACTGTACGTCTGCAGGAATCTTCGTATCTTGTATGCATGAATATCTTCTACATGGGAACGAGGACCTGAGCCATTACCCAGATATGGCAACAAAACCTTAGGAATCCGGAATTTAGTGCGAAGGGTACCTGGGTGACATGGGTGGACATAGGCTCACTCATCACTCAACGTTGTTTGCAGGTACCGCATTAGCCTCTACATGTGCAATGTAATCTAGAGAAGCATTATTTATGTATATATTGTACATACTCTTACGTCAGACCGATCGAATGTCGTTATCTATGTACGCGTTTCATTTAATTCCGCTCCCAGATTGTTCCTCGCACAAAATATACACTTTCTTTAAACGAGGTGAATGTACTACACAGTGGAGTGCTGCTAAGGGATCCCGACGAGCTCTATCATACCTTTACCCTAGTCCTATTGCCGAGGAGGAAGATAGTGTATAAGAAAAAAAAAAGCTTTTGCGAAACGGCAAAAAACGGTTTATTTTTTATGTTTCGGCTATCTCCAGAGTTGTGTTGGGGGTGGTGACCAGTGGTGAGAGTCGTTGAGCAGACACCTCTTCTAATGAGACGCACTGCAGATGTGAAAAAATAGCGAGCAACGGAACAACGATGCTTTCAAAATTAGCACACGCCACCTTCACACAGACTAAGAGCTATTGTTCCAGTAAGTGCTGAGACACCCGCGGAGCGTAAACTAGCCTCAGGGTGAGTTGCTATACCAGCTTTCGAACACGAAAGAGTGTGGCCCGGGCTTGTCAGTGAGGCTTCACACAGTTTTATTGTGTGTTCTATTACTTGCCGCACCTTCAGTTGCAGGTCAAGGTTTCAAACCAGTTGGCTCTAAGCAGCTATTGTATATCCGTTTATTTTTTACGCAGCCTTGGCTTTTCAGGAAATAATATTCTTTCTTTTGATGTTGAACAACCATGCTATCCTTTTTTTGTTTTTCTTTTTTTTTTTTTTTTTTTTTTTTTTTTTTTTTTTTTTTTTTTTTTTTTTTTTTTCTTTCTCTTTTTTATATTTAATCTTTCGTGAGTAACTGACTGCCTTCTACGAGTAGAAAAAAGTGGAAGATCCATTTTTTTGAGAATAATTGACCGCTAGAGCAAGAGCAAGAGAGAGAGGCAGATAGAGGATAAACTGTCTCATCTTGAACCCCAAATTCTGACTCCCTCGTCCTAATCCAAGATGAATTACACAAATCAGTATTACTCACCACAAAAGATGCCTAATCCACAATCCCAGACAATCACAGTTCACAGTACAGCTCCTGGCCAGAACAGGCGAGGACCTTGGTCTCCAGAGGAGGACCGTAAATTGATGGAGCTCATCTCGATATTTGGACCATCAAACTGGGTCAGAATCTCGAATACCTTGAATACGAGGACACCAAAGCAATGTAGAGAGAGATACCACCAGAACTTGAAACCTTCATTGAACAGAACCCCGATAACTAACGAGGAGGGTGAACTTATTGAAAAGTTAGTTGCAAAGTATGGTAAGAAGTGGGCGGAAATTGCAAGGCACTTGAATGGGAGATCGGATAATGCCATCAAAAACTGGTGGAATGGTGGAGCCAACAGACGGAGAAGAGCAAGCACGCAAGTGGGACTCAAACAGGAAGACTTAGATGGACACACAGAGAACGGAAACATTACTACCGAATCCAGCATTAAACACGGCGGACACTTATCGAGAGCAGCGTCCATGTCGCTTGAACACAAACCTTTGCCTTCAGTACCGACGTCTGCATCCTCATCCATAATCTCTAATACTGCGTCCGCGCCAACAAACCCAACCACAGCTTCTCTTCAACCTCAATCGTCGCACTCTTCACAACATTCTCTTACATCACAGTCTTCGCAGTCATCCGCACCACCACCCCCACTCCCTCAAAAGCAGCATCCCGTCATTGCCAACGGGAATGTTGTTCCAGCTGCAACACCATCACAGTTCCCACAAGTGCCACACTTGCCACAAATTTCATTCAACACATCAATGTTTGGTAGTTCCAGTGCTACGCCTGCGTCAGAAATCAAAAAGGATACACAGCCTGTGCCTATACAGAACAATCCTGTAAGACCAAACAATCTTAGGCTGGCAAGTTTCGATGTTAATGGTAATAATTTACCGCACTTGTCGAATCTTCTTCCTTCAATTTTACCTCAGCTGCAGCAACTGCAACAGCCAAAACCACAGCAACCACATCATATCCACCATCCGCACATACCACAAGTTCAGAACATGTTACCATCTAAACGGAGATTGTTGGACGAGAGCCAGATGGCCAGTGGTAGGAGACACTCGACAGCAAACACTATATACTCTATGCCTCACACAAACTACTTTACCAACTCGAATCCAAATTTGGCACAGCCACCGACCGCTATATCCACTAACGGCAATGATTCACCATACTACGGTTCACCATTACTATTGGAGCAGCAACATGCATCGAGACACAATTCTATCTCACATTTTGAGTTCTCAACGTTAAACGCCTCAAGCAACAATAGCTCGGCAACTTCGAGACGCTCATCGATTGCCCCGGATTTTTTCCCCAACCCTCTCAATAACAACACTAGTGCAAGTAACTATACCAGCAACAATACTAACGGACTTCATTCCATTTCAAGTAATGGTTCTAGTACAAACGTCAGTATCACGTCCCCGCTGCTGCACAAGAGAAACGTATCACAAAACTCATTCAATGCGCCGTCCATCGGCTCCAATGGTAGGTTTTCAATATCTGGTGCGTCTGGAATGACTAACTCTAATGCGACCAAATTGGCACAGCTCAGTCTTGGGAATTTGAGCAAGCCATTACCGCCAATCCACAATGCAGAGAATCCAAGAACTGTCAGTGCAGCTTCTTCAACTGCACCAACTAGCAGCAGCAGCAGTATAAAGCTTCCCAGTATTAATAGCAACTTTTCAGAAACTGATGGAAATGTCACTGTTGAAAGTGAACACACTTCGGTGGAGTCCAAGAAACCAGAAGACAAGGCTAATAACAAGAGCAAAATCGCAGTATCGAATTTGATCGACTAATTAATTGATTGAAGCTCTAATGCCCGTGCAACCGTTTCCCCACAACGCTTCTGTATTCTTTAATGAAAATCACGATGAGGACCACATCTGGAAAGTGACAACTCCAGTATGTGTATGTATAAATATAGACTTTAATAGTACCATTTCGATTAAAATTGTTGCATCTGTAAACCTGCTAAACATGTCTTCGTATAGTCATCGTATATGCAGTCACGCAGACATATTTTGGCGATGCCTTCTTATTTGGGACCGATAAGATACTATGTTAACTTTGGTGAAATCTACACACATGGAATCGAGAATATTACTACCTGTTGTTGGAAATAAAGTATATATATTTGAACTCGAGGATGTAAAGAAATTAAGAAAATTGGGCGTTGTTGGCGTTTTGTCGGGAACATTGGCGGCTGCCCCACAGCAGAATGTATTTTTGGGATTACCATTACAATTGAGTATAGAGGATGTAATATGGCTAGTGTGTAACCATCATGGGGTACTTGTGGATAGTGCTGCGTACTATAATGAGCAAACTCGAAAGAAATCGTTTTCTGTTGTTGATTGGAATAGATCGAACCGGATATCCGTGACAGATGATACGTTAGAGAAAGCCTTGCTCGAAAAGCTTGCTTCTTTGAACCTTTCAGAAGAGCAGATGGAGTTGAAGAGAAGACAAATGCAAGATGGCAAGGGAGCAAACTTCATCGAAATACCTAATATAACACCTCTTCCAAAAGTCGATATTCCTACGATCAATCTTAGCAATTTCGTACAAGCGCATGAAACAAATTATGTCGACCTTGTTGAGAACTATCTTGTGTACCGTGATATGAAGCAAAGAGGGCTTTATTTGCTCCCAGGAATTAGATTCGGTGGGAGGTACGTGGGATACCCTAATGACCCCTTAAGATATCATGCACATTTTATAATCAATACTTCACTGGAAGTGAAGTTGATAAACTTGGTGACGGGAGGGAGATTAGCAACGGGAGTGAAAAAGGTGTGGGTTTTAGCCGGAGAAGAAAAAGATGGTGAGAGTGGGATTAATACGGATAAGAGAATTAATGAGTCCCACTTTACAAGGGAGACGAATATAAAATACTTTTCTATTGAATGGGCCGGGTTTGGTTAAACCACTGCAATTGGATCTAGCCTCAAGGAAATGCGCTTGAACAGCTTCAAAGGTTTTTCAGGTTTTTTTAAATCTGCTTTTAATATTGGTGAGTCAGCTCGAACAGGATTCACAATTCTCTTTTGAAATCCTCCATTGATATAATCAGAAACTAGAGTATTGTTTTCTGATTGAACATTTCTCTCATAGTTCACAAGCGGGAAAGGATATTTTTGTGTTAACTGATAATCAGATGAAGTGTTCCCATGGCCATAGTTCCCATGATTTGTTTGGGAGAAAATAGAGCTACCAACCTCCATTACATGGCTTTGATAAACAATGTTATTGTTGAAAGCAATTTTAACATCCTTTTCGAGAGTGATGTTAACACTAGTATCTGCAGACCATCCTGTGGCGATAGTATTATTGACCCAACTCATTGAAAGAGATAGTGGATACTGGAATGTTGATTCGTGACTGTAAAGGTTCATTTGCATGTCATTGGTTATACTGACCTTTTTTCCTGAAGTTCCCACGTGTTGAACCGTCTGAAAGTTCCCGTAATTGTCATAGTACTGAGTATTACTAACCTTGGCCCTTGTCTCCAGCCCAATCGTGGTGTGTAAGACAGAACCATTTTTTAAGTGAAAGGAAACTTCACTTGACACTTCGACTTGTATTTCGCCTTCAATTGTCTGGTCCAAAGTTCCATCGCCTGGAGAAGTCCCCAAAGGATGTACTTGGCCCCAACTGTCGATAACTGAAACATGACCTTGTGACAGAAGTACCAGCTCGTGCTCATAGGTTAATAGGTTTGCAGAAACAATCCAATTTGCACCAGTAGATGGTGATGGAGAAGTCGCATTGGTAACTTGAATCACGAAGTTGCCGCCTCCGCAAAGCTCGGGTATGAGTGCTGTTAAGTCAATATCGATACTGGGCAAGTCAAATGCATTATTTGCAACAATGGGGTTCCACAAGCTTGGTGAAATTCCACCAGTAAAGATGAACGGCTGGGGGGATTGAATGGCAACAAGTTTGCCATTATATAACACTTGTATGAATCTAGCTGGCCCATACCCAGGCATAACCAGATTATCGCCAAATATTGTGGAATACTCCAGAAAAGCGTTTGAATACCAAAATTCTTCGTTAGAATTACCTGACGCGAAAACAGAGAGAATAGCCCTTGTGGTATTCTGAGGTATGCCAGTTTTCAAGGTGACGTTGATTTGGTCGGTAGGGAGATACTCTGTGGGTGAAATATTGAAGATTTTGGAAGCGGGTCTGGCTATCGAAAAGATTTCTTCACCGACTCCAGTAACATCAATCAGATCGCCAATATTGATTGGTGCTCGATAGCTGGAATTGCTCTCGTCAGCATAGTAGTAACTTGCATACAATTGAATATCAAACTCGCCTTGGTAGATCAGGTTTACAATATTTCCTAGATCAAAGTCCAAGCTTGCCTGGTTTTGAAAGAGTACCAAGTAGGATGATACATCTTTATTATATGTCGATTGAAAGATAGAATTGTTGCCGCCAGGCTCAATAGTTGACGTTCTCCATATTTCAGCACCATTCATGAACAAATGGGCTAAACGGTCGTACTGATAGTTGGTGACTGAAGTATTCAAGGTTAAAACAACTCTATTGAAGGTTACGGGAGGCGGGTTGTATGCAATTTTAAATGGTACTTTGTACGAACCAAAAGTATGCAGAAATAACATGGTGCTGAAAACCACTTTGCCAAAATATGGCCCAGGAATATATGGGTAGCCAACCTCCAATGTGGTTTTTGTAGGAATTGGTGTAGGAGATGATGTAATCGATGTTGAGGTCGCGTTTGTGGTTATCACGGAGTGAAGAACAACTTCGAGCGCCGCATCCAGACGGCGGTCAATTGGTCGGTTGACACCATGAAAATCCAATACCTCATTCACCGGCAATGTCTGATAAAAGAAAGATGAGCCATAGGAGAGAAACAATGCTACGGCAATAGCCAGAGCCAAAAAGAATCGAATATACGCCTTCATTTTCCGCCTCACCGTCAACTTATTGCTACATTATGTGCCCAATGAATCTTTGTCACTTATTTGACCATATATAAACACATGGACCCTCTTGTGTGCACGTCACTTAGTGGTATTCCAAGTTCCCTGCTCATACAGTTTAGGCTTCTCGAGAGTGATGTTTACTGTTGCTTATCTATGAAACACGACTTTGCATAAGTGACCAAAGAGGGTATATATTTCGCGTAAATCTCATGACTTGCAGCAATAATTTCAATTTCATACAATGCCACAATTGAAGAGTAAAAAAGACTAGCAATGCAACAAAGGAATAGGGCCACTCTGGGACACGGTCATATTAAAGTTTCTCAGAAGAATTTTTTGAATTTCTTTGCAACTGGTGGTGGGTACAGTGGACGGAATACCACTGGAGTACTCTCTGCGAGGCACTCCGAAAGAAGTGGCGTAAAGGATTCTGAACGGAAATGTTTAAGATCATCAATATCTAAGCCATGCTTTCTTGCAAAGGAAATCAATACTTGGTTAGCTTCTTTTGCACTATTCTCATCTTTAATATCGAATGTAGCTTCTGTTTCAACTTCATCAGAGACAATCTTGCCGTTGGCAGCTTTAACTTGTCTCTTGTACACACTCTCTGGCATTGGAGAGGTAGTCTTTAACTTATACTTTGTATCTAATGCACCGGAGCCATGATTTCCGGTATTAGTGATGTAGTAAATAGATGTACCGTTTTGGCCGACTGCCTCCTCTCTTACTAATTCTCCGTCTATCTGCAAGGCCAGTGTCTTTGCATTTACCAAAGACACATTGTATACAATATTAACTTCGTCAGGGGAAACTGTATGGTTCTTTTCAATCAATGTCGCAACTACTGGGTACGTGTGGGTAACGTTGGTCTGCAGGATTTTCTTTGGTGAATTTCCTCCGGTAGTGGTATGGTCTAGGTCGAAAAAGGTTGTGGAAGAATCTGAGCTTCCAGCATGAACGAGAGACTGTTTGGAGCCGAAACCAATATAATTTTGGACATTGGAAGTCTTAGAATGCGTTTCCGTAGTGACACCGGTGTTGAGGGTGGTGCCATCAATAAGACCAAAACTCAAGTGGGAAGAAATGGCAGAGCTTAACTTGGCGGTGATGATTTGAGTAAGGACACCAGTCAGCGGATAGGAAAAGACAACGGGATTGACTTCAGCTGAGTGTCTGATAAACCTGATGTCACCTTTACTATGAATAACATGGGAGTTTTCATAACTTAAAAGGTTAGCAGAAACAATCCAGTTTTCTCCAATTCCAGATTTATCTCTATTGGGCAAATTATTAGACTTCTCGTCTTCGTCAATAGCATTTGAAATTTCAATCTCTAACAGTCTCTCATCAATGGCACCATTCTCCCATAAGTGTGGGAGTAAAGCCGTGAGATCAACATCCACAGTCAGCAAATCAAACGCAGAAGTGGCAACGACCGGAGACCACAAAGCAGGAGAAATACCTCCAGTGAAGATGAAAGGTTGTGGTGATTGAGTAGCAATCTTTTCGCCGTTGAAGTAAACGTTAATTACGCGAACTGGACCGTGACCCAAGAGAGTCTTGCCATACTGGTCAAAGTTGTGTACAAGCCTATCGAGGACATTTGTGTACCAGAATTCTTCTGCTGAGTTTCCGGAAGCAAATACTGACAAGGTTAATCTCGTGGTGTTTGCCGGCACTGTTGGCAACTGAACCATAAAGTTGTCTGAGGGCAAGTAATCGATCAGCGGTGTATCTTCAGAACCGTGTTTTGATAATCCGTGAACTTTTGACGCTGGGCCACGACGAGAGAGTACAGAGTACTTGGGAACGGAGTCAAGAGAAGAGACATGGCCCTCTGTGCTGTTTTCTTCAGCATCCAAGGTGTTGTAAAAAGTCGCAAACAATTCCACATGGAATGCACCAGTCAATCTCAGTGTAAGGAGATTATCTAATTGAAACAAAACGGTAAAGTCATCTTGAAAAAGACTCAAATAATTGCTTACATCCTTATCGAATGTTGAAAACACCTCAGTACCACCTGGTTCAGCAGTAGATGTCCTCCAGATCTGCACTCCGTTCACAAATATGTTAGCCAATCTGTCGTACTGTACGCCATCGACGGTCGTGTTAAGAGTTAGAATAACCTTATCAAACTTGGCGTCCGATGGCACACTGAGTCTTTCAAGGACAGGATGACCCCAAGAATCTCCAAAGGTGTGGTTGACCAAAATAGATGAATACACTGGAGCCCCAAATTTAGGGTTCTTGACGTACGGGTAGCTAACCTCAATTATTTGTTTTGGCAGTTGCGAATTGGTGTATTCACCAACACCATCAAAGGAGTCAATCAAGTTCGGATAGTCAACATTGTATGGTGTAGGTTTATTGTTTTGCAGGAAGAAGTTGAAAAGAAAACTATGGCGGTCATTTCCAGTCCAGAGGAGCCATGCTAAGGCAGATACCATAGCTACTATCAACCGCAATTGTCTCCAGTTTATCTTGAAATTAGAACGCATGCGTCTCTTTCCAGTCTTCTCAGCCCACTCGTATTCAGAAGTCACAGTGCCATAGTCATAAACCGATGGCCCCTTGGCACTAATGACGAAACTCTCAGTTAGCTCGCGGTTTTGTTCGTCCAATGACTGATGATGGCTCCCGTAGAACATCTTGTTCAAAATGGAGTTTTCTCTGGCCAACCAAGACTTCATTTCAGCTTTACAATAACTCTCTCTCTTGTGTATATGCACATATGGTATACCATTTGATGGCCAAAGAAAGGAGTGCGCCTCCTTTAAAAAACCCCTCAGGGTGGCGTGTATATGATAAGGCAGAAATAATAATAAAAAAAAAACTCACTATCTCAAAATCTGGAGCGAAAATCGTGGGGGACAATGACGTATATCGCGCGGTTCAAGTAGTTCAAGACATGTACCTCGCCACCACAAACGTCCCACATTGAAGTCTCTGAGCTGTCCATGGAGTTGGCGGAATAAGAATAACACTTCAGATATTCGATATCCTATAACATACGTAATTTTTCTATTTATTGCAGCCGGTAGAGGAGAGTATAGTTCATATTTAGTTACACATCAGACTCAGGTAAGAATATCCTGAAACTTATCCTCTATAGCCTTTTGTTCATCAATGTACATCAACGTTCTCTGGAAAAGGGCTCCAATATTTGCATACATCTTTGTGTCATCGTCGTTTTCTCCGTTATCGCCTTTCAAATTCTCGAGGTTTGTCTTGATCAATTCAATCAATCCGTTTATGTACCTCGAATCAACCAAGTAGTTGCCGTATATGTAAAATATGAGACAGCGGTTCAAGATCTCAATGAACAAAGTTAGAGACAAGTACGGATCCATGCATGAGTCAGCTACCCTGAGTGCCTTTTGCAAGCATTCCAATACTCTTCTGGGTTCTCTATAGAGAGTAAGTTTTGGTTCGTCCACGGTATCCTCTTTTTCTTTTACATCCTTCGGTTGGCCATCAATTTGTTTACCATCGCCTTTGGAACCGGAATCAGATTCATCATGTACAGTTGGAGACACCCCATCAATGAAAAGCTCACACCACCACCAGAGATGGGCACAGTAGTAAACAGAACGGCACTGGTCTTGCTTCTTCAATAATTTGGATCCATACAAAGTAACCTTAGTGATAAGATTCTCGTAGTTCTCCTTGCTGAAATATCTTGTTGAAGACAATTTGTTGGCTATTGTAATTACCAGCTGAAAGGGAATTGAGCCACCATGCTTCAAATTATGTGGGTTCTGGTTATGCGAGCTCGCACTATTATTCAAGATCAAGTTTTCCTCATAAACAATGAAGCACTGAGTGAAAAGCTCATAAGAAATGGATTCCAACTCCAATTGATCAGCTACACACGCAGCATTCAAGTACAAGTTTAAGATGAGCTCCAGGTGAAGTTGCTGGTGCACTTGATAAAATTCGTCAATAGTGACGGAAAGATGCTTAAAGTTTGTTGTCAAGAGTAACAAATCGTTGTCTTCAAGATTGTCACCCTCAGCTACTTTGCTTCTCTTTCTCGCATATTTCCTTCTATACCCTGAAATTTTCAATTGGTTCAAAATTTGACTAATCAATGAAGGGTAGGTATATATCATGTTTTCACCACTCTTGTTCAAATACTTTTTTCTCACATACATCAAGTTACTCAAGCTTTTGTGAGGCTCTCTATTATCCACCAACAAGTGCAAGATTTTCGAAATCTTTTCTTGGATTTGAAGGAATTCTTTCGTGACCACTTTATCCTGTAACTGGAAAGCTTTCGTGATACCTAAACTCTTTGAAGTACTCATTGTATGCTTATGTGAGGATGTATCATTTATCAACACGGTAAGGTACTTGAATATTCCATCTATTTCACTTTGGCTTGAATATGCTTCAGTATTTGCAACCGATAAAAGTAATTTATCGACAATGGCCAAGGATATTTGTTTTCTAGTTTGCAAGTTGCTCAACTTAGAATAGAATTCATAAAAGTAGGTTAACTCTAGCAAATTTTTCATATTTTTGAAATGCTCAATTGGGGCAATAAGAAGTTGAAGCCATAATTCGTCAGCCAACTCCTCTTTGGCTTCGCCATCTTCTCGCTTTGAGAGTTTTTCTGCAGCGAATTTGTAGATTTTGTCTAAGTTCTCATAATTTTTGGCATCGTACGTCAATGAAAGTTTGATAAACGCTTGCAACATCGTCGAATGCTCTATAGTGGGAAGCTCGGGGTCCAACTCTGTGAGTTTGAGATAGAACTCCCAAAAGGTACTGAGGATATCTCCTGATGCAGTGATTTTGACTGCTTCCGTCGATTCATTCGCCCTCTTGGTAGCGTCTTCCTCATCAATCTTCAACTTGGAAACCCCAGTTTCATTATCTAACTCAAACTTTTGATAGGTTATAAACCTTTCTACTAAAGTTAGAACCAACTCACTTTTCCTCAACGATGGGTTCAAGGTCAAAAACACGTCTGTTAACAACAGATTCAAGGTTGCAAAATGAAACTCAACGGGGAAAATTTGAATTATGACATCAATGAGGTAGCTCTGTGCCAAGTGGTCCCTACACTGGATTATTTGCTCAGTGATCACAGGGAAAATTTTGTTTTTGTAGTACTCAACAGGTTGGTAGTCACTTTCTTCATCCTTGTTATCATTATAATCATCGATTATTTGAGATAGCCGTACCAAATTTGAGCCAACTAAGATCTTTAATTCCTTTCTTTCTTTGAATCTGAGCTCTCTCTCGCTGGAGTGCCCCTGGTGTTGCAACCTAACCCACAACTTGTTCATTTCAATAAAGTTGGAAATCAAAAACTCAACTGTTTCGTCGAAATCTTGTTTACTTGATATTGGAAGCAAGTCTTTTATCCGCTGCAGAAGGTAGTATCTCAAGAACAAACCGCGGATGGGATGCTGCACTCCTCTACACATCTCAATCATATCCTTCATGATTTCCTTTGTGGGCGCATCCTTGGTTGACATGTACGTAGTACCCACAACGATCATCATGTAGAGCCTCGGTATGATATTTCCAGAGTACTGAACCAATTCGTACAAATCTGCCAAAAATGGGGTAGCCTCGTTGATATTATTACCCGAACTCGTGCCCGTGCTTGAGCTATGCTTCTTACTTCTCCTTTTGTGGCTAGCAAGAAGGTGGGCAGATAAGATTTCTAAGGAGTCAAAGATGACCATGTATAGCTCGTAGTAAAACTTTGGTGTCAATTGATTGGTCCGTAGTTCATTAAGCATGTTGGAGCAGTGTTTCAATGCCTGTAGTAGATTATTCTCCAGGAGGCATTGTTTCATTAAATTCGACTGGTTCTTGATATTTGATAAGTGGCCATTGAGAATAGCCTTTTGCTCATTCGCAGATAGCGGCATAATCAACACTATTGTAGATATGCTAGTGCGTGGAAGGGCTTGTGGAATCGTTGCCCTTTGCTAAGCGCTGTCAAAAAGCTGACGGATTTGATAAACCAGTGGCACTTTTACCTATATACAGGAACTAAGTATTCCTTGACGTACCCCGGACCTATAGAGAGATGACGACTAAGATTAAGAGTGCGTTAATTGAACACCTTTGCGATTTCCATTCGAGAAATCAGAGAGCTTACAACTGAGGGCGTCGTTGAAACAGCACCTGTGTAGTCATTACTATCGTTTATGTATTTACAAAAGAACATTTGTCGCTTCGTTTGTCTATCTTTAAGTTTCGAAATTGTCTAAGTTGTGAACGACCATGCTTGCCATTGCGGTAGAACTTAAGGTTGACAACAAGCCTGCGATTAAGGCAGAGACAATAACTTGAGAAATATCTTTGACCTTCTTAGGGGCCAAGGATCCCAAGACACCGATCTGGATACCCATGGAACCGAAGTTAGAAAATCCACACAAAGCGTAGGTTGCAACGATCAATCCCTTCTTAGACATGGAAGTGTATGGCTCCTGGTTAAGCATAACAGTGTAAGCGTTGTACTCGTTCTGGATGACCTTGATGGCAATCAATTGGGACACCTGCAAAATTTCATTTCTTGGTGAACCCAATAAGAAAGCCACAGGGTAAAGAAGGTAGGACGTGATTAATTCCAAGGTTAATCCCTTGATGTTCCAGAAGTCACCGAACCACGTCAACACACCGTTGATCAAGGCCACCAAGGCAATGATACACATACACTGGATCAACATCATACCTGCAATTCTCAAACCCATTGAAGCACCGTGTGAGAAAGCTTGCAACACGTTACGTGGTCTCTCTTCCTCGGACTGGTAGTGGTTTCCAACGTCAACTCTAGCACTAGTGACTGGGATTTCTGTTTCTGGGTATCTCATCTTGGAGATGGCCAACGAAGCAGGAATCGACATAACACACGATGAAACCATGGCTTGTGGATTCAATCCCAAACCAATGTAGCCGACCAATACAGACCCAGAAATAGTAGAAAACCCTGAAGTCATCACTTGGTGGATTTCTGCTTTCGTCAAGTATGGCATGAAATCCTTCACCAAGACGGAAGACTCACCGATACCCAAAAATGGAGAACCAGAAGCAGTGACTGCCTCAGCACCGGTAACCTTCAAGGACCAGAAGAAGAAGAGTGCACACTTTCTGATACACCATTGCATGATGCCAAAGTAATACAATATGTGAATGAAGGCAACAAAGAAGGCGACAGCAGGTAAAACGGTGAAGAAAAACATTCCATACTGGGACACTTCCTGGCTCGTCAAGAAAGCCACACCATCCTTAGAGAAACCCAACAACTCTCTTGCCAACGTAGAGATAAAGTTGAAAATATCGTAACCGGCCTTAGTTCTCAACACAAAGATCGCCACGATGAACTGCATCAACATACCTGCGATCACAGTTCTCCATTGAATCTTGGATCTGTTTTTAGAAGTGGCGTATAATCCTGCAATCATGACAATTAATCCAAAGAAAGAAACAGCACGGTCCTTTCTCTCCGAGTATATAGTATCCGCAGGAACGAATGTACCGATAAGGATAACACCGACAGTGAAGGTTGCAGCTGCAAGTAACCTGTGGTTTCTGTTAGGAAGCAATCTGGTGTAGATAATATCCACACAGTAGTCCCAGTACTTTTTGACAAAAGCTAATAACATGTGCAAGATTTTGGTGTGGAAAGTGATCAATCTCACCATTATGATTCCCCAGAAGACAGTTGGAATCAACCACTTGTGTCTATGCTTCTTTTGGATGATGATAGAAAGCCACCAGGATGTGAAAAAGCAACCCCAGAAGATGTGAAATGCGAGTCTCCAGTAGGGGAACCGAGCCTTAAGCTTAGCCATGAAGGAAACGTGCGTGGAAGAACTGTCATCCTCGATGGTGGAGTCTTCCTTGTACTCCACAACATCGATAGGAGGCTTCTCCTGCTCCTGGATAGACTTCACAGGAGAAAAATGATCTTCGGAGTCAGAGGGCATCGCGAGAGTAAAATGTTATAACAGAGACAACAGACAGCAGCAACGGACTAGGAGTCTCTTCGCCAGAGAAAGAAGCACTGGAAGGAGAAAAGAGAGAGGAAAAGAGAGAGGAAAAGAAAGAGGAAAAAAAAGAAACAAAAGAGCAGAAGATCAGAAGTAACAGGGAGTGGATAAGTACATATATAAAAAAAAAAAGCTGCCATCTTCGGTTGCAACGACGAAGCGAAAAAAAAAAAAAAAAAAATAAAGTCAAGATGTCAAGAAAAAGTCAAAAGAAAACCTAGTTTGCCGTGTATTTTCGCCGTACCAAAGGAGCAGGCGAAAAAAAATAAAGCAGGCATTGTCCATTGCCCCACATTTAGGAACTCGAGTTACGAGACCAGGACGGTTAACATTACCTCTTCGGTAAAATTGCAACTGTGGGGAGTAAACGCTCACTTCAACTCACCATTTGACGTTGGGTCAGAATGGATCGAACAAACTTTCTAAACCTTCTTGAATTGATGTCTAAGGAAGGGTGCACGTCCGTGAGATAGGAACGAAAAGAAATTTTCTTCTCCAGCCGTGACGATGAGATAAGCCCCAAGCCCAAGATCCATCCGCCTTTATTGAAAAATATTTACTGAGAACAAAAAAATTTTTGAAAAATGCAAGTATAACAATTGTATAGATTCTCCCCTCACGATGCATCCCAACACCAACGATGTGACACGGTGCATCCTAACACCAGCGATGTTACACGGTGCATCCTAACACCAGCGATGTTACAACGGCTTGTACTTCTCCTCGCTCTCGCGTATCAGTTCCGGGTCGATCTGGTTGGACAATCCCAATAATGTTTTCAGTACGGCTTCTGTTGCACCAATAATGGGGCGTATCAAGATAACAGGCGCACCTTTAGCCATTGCAGCCGCGGCCTCGGGAACCGATTCCGCTTCGACCATTGCATCGCGGGTCCTCATCACTGCAACTTTAGCGCTTTTCAAGTTTCTACCAATACTCGTATATGCTAGCTGTAATCCTTCTTGTGCGCCTTTAGGTTGGTTGGAGTATAAGCTAATAGTTTTTTGACTCTCATCATTTTCTGCAGCTGCAGCCGCTGCCGAAGACAAAGAAGTGGGGGGCATGGATCCAGCCGCAGCCGTTCCCCATTTGTGCTTCTCTTTTTCCTTCGACTTTCTAACTGGAACATTCCGCTTGAGTAGCCGGTTGTCGATAATGTAGGAGTCGTCAATATCAGCGAGGGAATACAACTTTCTGTTATTAACGCCATATTGACCATGCTCACTCTGCAAGCTTTGATTTAATAGCTGCGAAGATGCCATCAAATCTGAGTGTGACTTCGAGTTTGCAACCGCGTAAACAACGTCTTCCTCATCCTTTCCGTTCTTTACATCTACGTAGAACATATCCCCGAGAGTGTCATCTTCCTCGTCAGAGAATTCATCTCCATCGTCACCAAGTTCATCAACGCTGTATGGACCAGAAATTCCTGCAACACCTCGTAATTTTTTTTCCTTCTTAGTGTTCTTCGGTAACCGAGCAGACGCGCCTTCACCACCAAAGGCCTCTTCCCCCAGTTCAAGGAGCACTTGCGTCCCTGCAGCAATTTTCACTCCCAATTTCAAAAGTTCGGCACTAGTAGTTTTGGCAAACAGGAATGCTCCCTTCTGCAAGCTTCTTATCAATCTGCCATCCTTCTTGTACTCTTTAACTGGAATTGCAACTAGATCCCTCACTCCGCTTCCAATGTTCACTATAGAACGAATTGGAGCCAATCCTGCCAACACGCCACTCAATTGCGTGGCTTGAATATCAGGAGCCCAAACATTCTTCAACTCATTGGCAAGCTTGGAGAATCCAAGTAACCCGTACAAGGTGGCTCGTTTCAATATTATATCTGCCCCATCAAGAGTGAAGAAATTAATGAACTCAGAAGTATGCCCAGATCTGATTCCCGCGTAATCAACCTTTTTTGGTTTATAATCCAACTTGATTCTTAGTGGACTAATTCTAAACTTTTGCATGTACAAGATATCGTCGATAGGTAGTTCAAACCTTGCATCTCTGAACTCCCCAAATCTTATGATAAAATCTAATGTGTCCTGATCAACGTAAAGCCTTAATGGAAGAATAGCTATGTCAATTATAGCCTCAGTTGCACAAAGAGAGTAGTTGGGACGAACATTCTTCATCCTTAAAATGAAGGATTTAGTCAGAAGCTCCCGTTCTCCAGCTGTTCTTAAGTATCCAATAAACTTATGCCACGTCGAAGTTGGAACGTTATCCAATACTTGAAAGTATTCGACGTTCACGTCAATGGCATTAACGATCTCAGATTCAGGAGCTTTCGAGTAGTCAATCTTAGTGGGATCATCATTTCTAGGGTCTCGAGTAGTAAAGATTGAGACGGATACTTCTAAGTTCTTAGCCTCGATGGTCAATTTATGATACTTCGAACGATTGAGATTGAGACTTTTATGATCTAGCTTAGTATCAAGTTCTTCAATCAGTGTAATATTTTCATTCGTTTCACTCTGGACGTTCTTGTTAATATTTCGAGTTAGCTTGGATGGATTTGTACCTGACGGAATCGAAAGATGAATAGACTGGTATAAGGTTTCCCCAATTAAGGGAGGTTCTGAATCACTCACGTCTTCTTCTTCGCCTTGAGCATCGTCATAACCCAACAGCACACCATAGTTCTCTGCATCCTCATCATTATCATCATCACCATCTACTGTATTCTTAAACTGTACTCGAGCAGGCTTACTCTTCATATCTTTTCTCGCCTTCGTTTCGACACGCTTTACAGCACCTTTTATTTCGTCTCGGGTAACCTGCCAATCATAACCGTCGAATATATGTATGCGAATCTTTGACGCGTTAACATACATGAGCATAGGTATAACAATCTTGTCGATGAATTTTTCGTCTGCGTTCACAGCAAAGTGGTCCTCATCAAATGAATTCAAGTTCGAATTATTCTGATGTACAGAATCTTCAAGACTAAGGGGTTGCAAATGATACTCTAGAGTTGATACATCAGAGTGATCGCCATCAATATATTCGTCAACCATTTGAAGTGGTGAACTTCTTGTCGCGCCTGGGTCATCTGCTGCAGTACCTTGACACTCATCAGATTTTAATTCAAATATGTTAGCCAAATCATCAAGCAAATTCACCTCCTTCTGGAGCCTAACCTTAAACTTCTCTTCATCCAGAAACACTATCGGCTGCTTCAAATCATTAATCATCTGTAATAACGTATGCGAGGAATCTGCACAGAGATTTACCACAAGTTCATCTAGATTGACTTTCAATTCCAACAAGGACAACCTGTCTCTGATTCCAAGACTATCATTTCGTTTTTGAATGGCTTTAATATTAGAGTTAAGGGTTACTCCAACGTGTATGGCATTGATATTGCCAAATTTCAAGTATCCGAGATCAGTAAACCAAGATAAAGGGGTGTGATAACTATGGGCAGAAGACGACAGGAATGAAGCCTTCCCAGGAGTTGGAGGTTTCTCTGGAATGTTGCTAACATCATCAATTAACAACAACGACACGTTGCGCAATGAGCTCTTGGTATATAATTGGTACTCTCCGATTGTGAGATCGGCAGTACATCGTTCAATGCCCAAGATTCCTTTGCACTTCAACCTCCCAGGGGAGAGGCCGATAGAACAATCGTACAAGTTGAACTTTATATCAACTGCTCTGCTGTCACCTCCACTGGTATTCTTTCCTTTGTTTTGTCTACGAGTATCAATTTGTTCTGGTAACGCATCTAACACTGCTTCCACGGGGGGCTGTTGGTGGACTTCGTTTTCGAACAACTGTAACCAGACTGTATAATATTCAATCATGAGATTCCAGATCGAAAACTCCAAGGTATTAACTTTGTCTGAGCGCCTCCAATTGAATACCACTAGGGGAAAATTGCTGACCTTTTTTCGGTCACTTCCAGTGAATTCATAGATAAACCTATCAATACCATCTCCAGATTCTCTTTGAACGTTGATGGATAATATTGATCCTTGAATGTTTCCATTTCGCAACAAGTCGATGGAGAATTTATCAACGGTAAATGCGAAAGACCCAAACTTGGGAAATATGTCGCTTATCATAAAATGTATGGAATTAAGGACAAGCCGAAATGATACCATACTTGGAGACGAAAAGTTACCTCCAGTACTTGTGGAAGAGGAAGACGAAGCCTTTACCGATGATGCTGAAATTCTTCGTGATATCCTTTGACTGGAATACATGGAGTTGTGTAACACAGGAGCCTGTGCCAGAACTGCTAAGCCCTGATTTGTAGAAGACGGCGAAGGTCCAGATCCAGAGATAGAATTAGGGGCCGCCATTGACCTGAAAGAGTTTTCAACAGAATTCACTTCAGATGTAAGTGATGTTAAAGATTGCGAAAATTCTTTGAACTCTGACATTAAATTCTTGAGCAATTTCATGCTGGAGTTGATTGTGATTTCTGGAACAGCCAAGATTAGAGAAGAAGTTAGTCTTATTTCTCGAGGGTATACTGAAGTGGAGTTTGAACTTGGCCCACCTGTAGTTGAAGAATGTGCCGAGCCTGGAGCACCAGTATGTGCTGACGAGCTGCGCAGCACATATGATTTAAATTCCTTTGTCTTTGTGTATAACCGAATGTTACTTATTGTGGTGAGTTCAACTTCCTCTAACCCCGTAGTCGACACAATAACCTTCTGTATAGTCATACTGTTCTGAGCCAGTCTGTATGATATAGGCAAGATTGTGAAAATTATGCTATGATCACGTAACTTCCAATTTATGTTGATTAGCGCAGACTGAAATATTAGTATGAAAGGTGAAGCAGATGAAGCATCAGGTTCCTTCAGTATGCGTGCACCGACACTTCGAGGCTTTTCAAATTCATTGAACGCCTTCAAACTCACTTTTAACAAATTATAAGAATTCAATATTGAATTTAGTGAGTTGGTAAAGTTGATAAATATAGGAATAGATTTGTTTGTGAGATTTATGTCGCAGAGTTTGGAACACAAGAGAGTAAATTCTATTCCAGAAGCGTTTTCGAAATACTCGAACCTAATATCCGCTTTAGATATTGATGAAGAGGGGGAAGTGGCATTTTCTTCATCTTGTGTTTGCTTCATATTATGAGCCTCTTGTTTCTCAGAGAAAGCCAAAATGCTCTTTGTTTCACCATTTAAGGCATGAACTATATCAAAGTGTTCAATTCCCCCATACACTAAATCTTCGTTCCTCTGCTTTATATGGAAATTCTTGAGCAATATAGATATGTTTGAATCGGGTGACTCCAACTCTCCTGAAGGTGAAATCGCTGAAGTTAAGCTAAATAAAACTTCTTTTATGTGGAGTTTGCTGAATAATGAAGTACTCTCAGTGCTCGTCGCTTCTTCTGGAGCATTTATAGATTCTCCAGAGAGCGACTGTGTAACTGACGGGACATCATCAGCTTCATACTGCGGAAACTTTGGATTTCCTCTACTATTGAACCTCTCCTTTTTTCGTTGATAGCTTTTTAATTTGAGCCCGCGCGTGATGCTAGTAAGAATGGATGTGATTGTTGGGAAGGCCGGAACCGCTGCTATTTTCAAGTTGCTCACTTGTACTACAAGGTCTGAAATGCTATTCATGCCTTCGAAAGAGGCAAACATTTCATCAATGTAGAGTACGATAGGGGTGAGGGCTTCAGTATCCGTGGAGTTTTTGTCTCCATGATTGAAAGACTGCGAGGTTGCACTCATATATATAGAGCTTGCTTCTTCGTGAGTGAAAACCATGCTATCCATTAGTGACTCATCGCCGTAACCTCCATCATCGTCTTCGTCTTCGGACGTCGGTATGGAATTCTGAGTTTCTGTAGAAGTTTTCGTGCTAGAGGGCGATGAATCACTGCCATCGGCCGGGCCTGCCTTTGTCGAGGTTGATGACTCACCTGGGTTCACTTCTGGATTTAAAGTGATGACTTTCAATCCTGTAATAGTTATGTTTCTTGTGCCATTAATAGTTTTAATACTGATCGCATCAATCTCCACTCGCAAGTCTGTGAGCTCAGAAACGATTTTCACCAGAATGCTTTTCAAGTTAATTTGAAGTCGCAGTAATGCAACTTCAACTGCCTTTGCCATGACTCCACTTAAAGCCGAAGAGGATTTACTATTGCTGCCAGATGTGGTTGATGTTGATTTGGAAGTTTTCTCCAGCTTATCGTGTTCACTCTCACCTTCACTATCCCCTTCTTCACTTTCTTCTTTATCTTTTTTGCCATCATTGGCAAAAAGATCTTCGGTGTCTTTGCTGTCAAGCATGATAGTGTTTGCCAAATCTGCAGTGCTTTGGGCGATCAGAAATTGCACGCCATCCTTTTGCTCATTTGTTGAGGATGTTGTGTCAAAGTTCGGCGCTACAACAATATCCACATTACTGGCCTCTATGTTAACTCCACCCATAACTCCTCCATTGAGTTCTAACTGCCCTACCTGGCCATATCGCATGATAAACCCATTGAGTTTACCTACTCTATCCGGGTCAATCTGAACATCCTTTAGCACAATATTGTTCAACGACACTTCTTCCAAGTTGGGGAGATCTATCTCTGAAAATAATGATAGCTGTTGAAGAACATACAATAGTAGTCGCTTTTGAATATTCTGTGGGATCCATTGAGGACTCATATCTATGCAGTGTATAATTTGGGTGTTGTTTGATTTGTGAAGCTCTCACTATCGCTCGATGTGGTAATTATGATAACAGTAAGGGCAGTAATAAGATTACATATACAGAGCTCACAAAAAAGCAAACAGTGGTAGGTACAGAAACAATCTTAGGTACGAAAGTGGCACTCTGTTTGATCTTCCTAGTGAAAATTCTCTCTATAATATTAAGTAATTGATAAGTGAATCAAGAAATCCATTTCTCACAACCTAAGCAGATGCGATAACAAACCTCCACAGTCAGCTGGCAACCTGTACAAGGGCCCCTGATTTTATTTTTCTGTCTGTTTTGAGTGATGCAGGAAATTGTGATGAATGATTAGATTATGTAACGCTGCAAAAACTAGTGGCAATCATTCATCCATCGCCACTATCCTAGGGACTAAAACATTTTACAGTTGCGTTGAATAAGTAACATTGTGCAGTCAGAAGTACTCGTTTCTTCCCCTTTGGCCTGTCGTATTTTGTCGGTCTAGAAAAAGAATAAGCAAGGTATACGATTTAGAAGGGACGCCTGATTTGACCTGCAAATTACTCCACACTTTTTTAAATATCTACCCCGGACTATCTTGCGGGCTAGCATTCTATTTCCTTTTTTGATTGTCCATGGAGAACCGTAGCTTGGACGATAGTGTCTTGGATGCCGAGGGCTATGTTCACGAAGAGTTGCCCCCATACTCTCCGCCCTCGTATAATTTAAGGCTTATACTTCACGAAGATGGGGGTGAGGTTGGATCATCTAGTCATCAGAGTGAGAGTCGACATCTGCAAGAAGCGATTCCAGCATATGAAACACATCCAGATCTTTCCCATAATGAGACGCCAGCTACGCTGACGAATTCCTCAGTATTAGACGATTTATGGTCCACTCTCTTCACGGAGATAAAAAATGCCTGGACAGAAGCATCCATGGAAATATCCAAAGGAATTAGCGGAGGACTAGAGAATATTAAAAACTCAGGGGCTTATTCAGATGCATCTAATGGTATTGTTACTGCTCTAAGTGGTGCACAACTAGAGGTATCGAAGGCTTTAGATGAAGTGAAGGATGAAGTTGCCCGAGCACTTACAGAGGCATCAGGAGAAATCCAAAAGGCCCAGGCTGAAGTATCGAAAGCTCTTGGTGATGCAAAGCTGGAAGTGACAAGGGCAATGTCCGAGGTCTCACAAAATTTACTGGCGCAATTGCCCTTTTCATTTCTGAGCACTGCAACTGAAAACGACTTCTGTCACAAAGGAGAGTCAAACGACGTTCAGGCAGAACCTGAAGAGGTTTTTGAGAAGGATGGGACTCTCAATCAAGAAGTGAACATAGAAGTTGATGTTACGTCAAACAAAATGCCTGGTGCATAAAGGAGGGACACAGAAGTGTGTATGCTTCAGTTACGTTTTAATTCGTTATCAAGATTTGATATTTCATTATACAAAAAATAAACATAGTCACAACAGAAGTGCCCCATGATGAAACTCAGTTTTAAACAACGATAACAAATCAAAAGTTCATACAGAAGTTCCAAATGCTGTCGGCTCCCAGTCATTCACTTCTTCAAAGACGTAATGCTTTGAATCTTGCTTAGCCTTCTTCTCGGTGTTGGATGAGATGGTATCATCAGCATTTCTTTTAGCAGCATCTTCTTTTGACGTGTCCTTCTCGTTGTTAGCCGTATCATTTTTATTGTCAGACAACAACTCTTCGAGGGATGGCGGTGGTGCATAAGTCTTCTTTTCCATGTCTGCTTTCATCTTGATTATCGCTTCCGTTATCCTTTCTTGGACATCCTTGTTTTGAAAGTTGTTCTTGTTATATAGAAAGTCCAAGTATTCAAGAAGTTCAGCTCTCTTTTTGTTCACTACCACCGGTATATCCTTGAGAAGCAACTCCACAAAAGTGATTCTGTGTGTTATTACATCTCCGGACATCATTGTTATGCTGAATTTCTGGTCATACGATAATAAATCTTCCATTAAGAACCTGGCCCAGCCTAAAAGTTGAACGATTTCAGCTTCGTCATGAATAGTGAAACCAATTCTGTAGTTAACTAGAGTGTCCAAATCAACTTCAGGATCATCTCCCTCATTGTGATTCAATGTGTAGAATATGGAAAAGAGTAACAGAAACTTGAAATTGATTCCCAACTCGTCAAGCAACGGCTTGTAGAGTTTTAACAAAAGTGGGTTGAGTTTTGTAGTCAGCTTTTTGCCTTTCTCTTTGATTTTGTCAACGTTATATATGAGCAAGTTTTTGTACATGAGCGATTGCACAATGTATAGTTTATACCCTTCCCTCCCAGTCAACTCCTGGATGCTTTTGACTGCCTTCCAGTACTTCTTTCCCAATTCTGAGGAGTTGCCGAACTTATACTCCTTATCTAGATCCAATTTCCGAACTTTCTTATAAACCTTTATCTGATCGACAATGTTATCGATGATGGCTTTCAACTTTTTATATTCCTCATTGACGTATTGTTTATCCCTTTCTGAGAGTTTAGATTCATCTAAGATGCTGTGGGCTTTGCTTTTGGATATTTCATATGAATCATAGTTGAAGTCCTCGACACTCTCCCCATCGTCGCCTATCTCTTCCTTCTCACCTATCGTCAGCCAGTAGTTGTCAAAGAGCCAATTTAGCGCTTTGTTGCTTGCTAATCTAAGAGTGTCAAGATTGGGTAATTGCTCGTGAGTACCCATATGTCTCAATTCCACGAACATGCTCGGAAGCTTGAGAGTTCGGGCCAATTGGTGTAAGGGAAGTGCAAAGTTTGATTGCTGGAAGGGATCGAGGAGCCCATTAACGAAACGAACTAATGCCATAGAATACGAGAGTTGGAGGATATTCGAGTCATTTTGCACACTCACTGCGCGGCTGTCATTTGACGACAGCGATGAATTGATTGAATTTGTAGCTGGGTCGGAAAGAGCAACGGAAGTCAATAGAGAGGTGGCCTCAATCGCATGGGGTAGCCTGCCCCGTGAAGTTAACGCCTTGACTCTTTCTACTCCACGTGACCGGTTGTCAACAGTGTCATGGAAATTGTAAAACCAGTCTTTGAGTGTGAGAATTTCTTCGATAGAATTGTAGCTAGTGACCACCGGGTCTTTCTTAACGGACATACTGGGCCATGTCCATTGACAGGATATCCTTGTAAGGTAGTGTAATTTATCTAATACGGCTGAGATGAGGAGACTACAGGAAAGACTACGTGCAGGAATATCAAACCTTTTTGGTGATTGTTTGTCCTTGTGGGTCCCAAAAGTACAGAAACAGAAAGGTAGTTGATGAGCGATTCAGGGGCTTGCAGTTGAATTTGAGTAGCTCTCTTGAATGGCTATTTTATTATCGGCACAATTCGTGACGTGTTATTGTACGGTTTATATTTAATTTACAGTATTACAGGCCGTTCAGTCCTTTCTTCGGGGGTATTGAACTTTCATGGGTGCAAAAACACGCAGTAGTAACGTGAGTTGTGAAATCAGAATATTGTTAACAAAGTAGCTGCAATTTCTGGAAAAAAAGTGGAATAAAAGGCCATGTAGTTTCACTGCTTTCGTAGTTTCTTACTTCTTATGTAAATTCACTGCCTACTTGACTGCCTACTTGACAGCCTATTTAGCGCAGCACTGCAATGTACCACTTATTGGCTTCCATCAGTAAGTACAGTGATGCACAAAGCGTTCAGTTGGAACTAGTAGAGACCAGTAGCCATGAAGACTTTGCTGGTAAGCCACGGAGTTTATACTGCTCAGAAGAACGTGTAGCATTCTCACGCAGACCCTATATTGATTTTGTAGTCAATGAAAATCTTCCGCGTGAATAAAACATATGAATACACCAACCTGTATATTGTAACGGATGAAAACATTGTAACTTCCCGGCTAGTTGATCTTTGGTTACATTGAAGTGCATACAAAGAGACATTTGCTCCAAAGAAGAAAGACTAAAAACTTGGAGCATGTGACTTTCTTTGACAAGCCTTGAGCTAAGAGCAAAGGAAGTCGCCATATTGTCTGAGTTTATGTCAAAAAGTAACTTGTTCATCAAAGTTCTGACCATAAAATTACCTCACCTATACTTTATGTCACAGTTACTCGGTTACTGATGCACCCAACGTGTGCCATGAGGGGATACACTAAAGAACGAGTAGGCGAACTAAGCGCTTAAGAAGCGATATTCAACAAAAATGCTACACTAACAACAAATCTTGAGACATTTCATATGTTCTCCCCCTCCCCCCTCGGGTATCGCGGATATAAGATCTGACGTACTGTTGAAACATGAGGGGGTTGAGACAAGACGATGGCCCTGGTGCGAGGAGTGGCCGCTACCCCGGCAAGCTCCTAAGCCCGACAACTAGTAGCCGGAGTTTGTGCGTTGTTTTATTTCAACACATTCGGTTATATGCAAGCGCACCAGGCGATATGTACATTCCACTTCCGGAAAAGTCGCCTAGACACACAACGCAATGGTGAAATCGGCGTTAAAGTGATTGTGGGGAGAAAATTGCTGCATTTTTTCGTACGATATTTTCGTGTGGGGTCTGCGCCTGCTGCAAGCACTCAGTCGGCCAAACATCTAATGCCCGACTATTATTTTTTGTATACCACATATCTAATAAGTGCAAGATGTTTGTAAGTATTTATAAATACATATATAGTTTGGTACTTCCGTATATATAAGTGCTTGCTTCTCCCACCATTCAATTTTCTGAAGTTGTCTATATAATATTCAAACTTCCAACCATTAACATTCTGGTTCTATTAGAGGTCCCCCTCACACCTATCCACGTATCTCTCTCAGTTGCATCGGAGAGCATTTATTGGAAGGTTTATTTTATTAAAAGTATCCTGTTCGGCATTAGGTTATGTCTTCCACTTCTAACTCAATCAACATGAAACCTACCACTTCTAACGATTCTCAAATCATGGAGGTCAAGCATGATGATGAGTTCATAGTGTTGAATAACAAAAAGTATAGAAAATCCGAGTTGAGGACTGCCTTTGCAGGTACATTAACCTCGGAAAGATATGCAGAGTATCCCAAACATAATTTTGCCAATGCTGCGGCACTCGGATTGGCCTCCTTTGGTATTGCTACTCTTGTATTGGGGTTGTTTTACTCTGGGGCGATGGGCATTAAAACGCCAAACGTGATTGTCGGATTGTGTATGTTTTACGCCGGAACAGCACAGCTCATCACTGGTGCATGGGAACTTGTGATCGGGAATGCATTTGCAGGTACAGTTTTGGCAAGTTACGGTGGCTTTTGGTTCTCATTCGGCTCACTTTTCATCGACTCCTTCGGGATCCCAGCAGCTTATGGCGACGATACTGTTCAATACGGAAATGCAGTCGGAATCTATCTTCTTGGATGGGTGATTTTTACTTCGATAATGATTTTGTGTGTGTTGAAGACAACCGTTATTTTTCTCGGCTTGTTCGTATTCTTGGATCTTGCTTTCATCACCTTGGCTGCAGCAAACTTTACTGGTAGCGCACACTGTACAAAAGCTGGAGGTATCTTTGCCTGTATTTCTGCTTGTTGTGGCCTTTACAGTGCATTTGCTGGTGTAGCCACAAGGCAAAACTCATACTTTATTGCTAATGCAATCACCATTCCAGTTATTGGTGGAAAATAAGAAGCCAAGGCGAGGTTCTTGAGCATGGGTAAAATTGTAAGGTAAGCAGCTAGGTAGGACCTAGATAATCAAAATAAAAATACATGATAATGAAGAAGTTATGATTGTCCGTCGAGAAAAAATAGAAGGTTTAAAACTCCACCGATTGTAAAAGCTGCGTTTGTTCAAACGACAAAACTCTTTTGGTACTTATTCCTTGTAGTGGTGCTGTAGTGTGTTCGAGAGAATTTTCGCTATTGTTAGAGTGAATCGGTAAGAGTCTTTCTCCCTCGTATCCTTCACCGTGGATTCCTGCCCCGTAACTGATGTGACCTGTACTCTCATCAATTGAGGTATAAGGAAACTTCAGCTGCATAATTATTTCGTCTGGGGTACCTTCTAATAGTCGTAATTTCTTCGATGAGTTATTGTCCTTCCCACCGAACGCACTATCCCAACTAATAAGAATCACACCAAATAAAACACCCCCCAATCCAAAAATAACCCAAGCTAGTTGCTTATAGGACATGATATTGTCGCTAATCAATGAGTTGAAAGTCAAATCATTGATCAAATTAATCAAGTTGTAAACCAAAAAGCATAAAGGGTATAAGATAGCTGTCAGAATTTGTGAGAGTCCCAAATTGAACGCTGTTAGCTGTGATCCTATAATACATAACATCGCAATCACAAGGAAATAAGGAGTGAAATTGCGTGCAGCGAATAGGTTCTTTAACCCTTTTTCCAAAATGGCTTGCACGCAAACATCAATGAGAGATTTGGCGAAAAGAAATGTATGGGCAGTCAAAGTGCCTGAAATGAGTCCATAATTCACTCCCTTCAAGAACTGGTATCTGTTTAAAGTCTTTTGAATTCTAATTGACGAACGTAGTGATGTCATGGGAGACGTCTGCTGTTCCTTGAGGGTTCGTCTTTGTCGAGATATGAAATAGTTAATGAGCAATAAGATACCAATAAGAGCAAATGTAGCTACGAACCATGTCATAAACTTTCTTCTTAATAGTAACGAAAGAATCTTGTCGAAGTCATTTTGTGTTGACAGATTGTCGCCGTCGTTTCCATTGCCATTATCATTGTTATTCCCCACAGAAACATTTCCTTCGTAGGCAATTATAAATGCACCAATAGAAATGATAATTGTACCCCAGCCAAGTTTTCTAGTGAAATTCTCACCTGGTAATAACATGCAACTTAGAATGGAATTGAAAATGAGCCCTATGCTTTGCAAAGGTGATAATATTATGAGTGGAAGGGTTGTAATTTGGATGAAGGAGCCAAAAATATTTGCGATTATGAACATGCAAAATCCAAATAACCACATATTTCGCTTGTGCCTCTGGTGGTGGTGGTAGTTAACAGTGTGTGGATGGACAAGAAGATGCGATTTTCTCTGGAGTGTGATCCCTAGAGATTGTATGGCTGAGGAGACAACCGCCACCGTGCAACCGAGCACAATAGAAGAAGCTGAGTTGTTCTGCATGAATAGACTTAAATTTGTATCCCCGTGACTGAATTGAGAATACTATCCCGTAGCATTCGTTTTTAACAGCAAGTTCTTAGTCTGAAATCCCTGTGAGGTGGGGGCGGATATTGTGTTGCGGGGATCAATCAATTGATTTACAGGAATAGGTGAGACTTACCACCTATCTTTGGAGATCGGAGAGAGTGAAAAGACTAGCAATCTCCCTCCAACAATGTATGAGTTGAAGGTGTCTATATTCCGGTGCAAGTGTAGGTCACTTCCACTACCTATGATGTGTCACATTCGATGTCTTTAGTTTCTGATCGACGAGGCTGATACCGTTGATGCACGTGATAGCTTTTCTGGTATGTATACTAAAGGGGTATCTGCAGGTTCAATATTTACGTTTTGGTACTACCCAAAAATGCTAGCAGGCAGTGACAAACTCTAGAGAAGAGGTGACACGTAGCTGAGACGGACAAGACATCGAAGACACCCTAGAAAACGGATAGAACACAAGGGACAAGAGAAAAAAGGCTAGCACTACACAGGCAACAGAACACTGTCAAATATTATATGCGCTTCCCCTAATGGAACAACGTATCTTAGACATAATACAGGACTTAGAAAGCTCGCCTGGGTTAAGCAATTCTGGGCTTTTGCCTGTGAATATCAAAGGTCTACAGTCTTTAGATACTTTCCTAAAGGACCTAGTGCCATGCATGAGTGAAGCAAAGCCAGATTTGGAGCATACTTTGGACCATTTCCGGACTCTCCAAAGCAACTTTGAGTATAATATCACCGCTTCACTATTACAGATCTACAAAAAAGGACGCGAACCTAAGAAAGATACCAAGAATAACGAAGAATATCTACTCCTCGCCAACCGATCACTTCAAGGACTATTACTCATACACCCGGCTAGCAAAAACTTATTTTCTAGACGAGAGAATATGCAATTGATATTGTCCTTTCTCGAACAAGACACAGCATATGAGCCATCTATTTCTATCAAGATTTCATTCGTATCCACGTTAATCCATATCCTTTTGAAAAATTTATCTAACTTTAGAATGTTCGAAAAGTGCCAAGGTTGTGCTCTTGTTATTCAATACTTGGACTTGTTCCCCACAGAACAGCAAATATCCGGCGTTAAGGAGAATCTTGACAACTTCGCTACTAAGAACAATTTGACTGGCAATATCTCGTTTCAGACTGCCAAAGAGACAATAATCCCCGCTAGAGATCTTTCACCCCTGGTTGCCTCGCAGAAGAATCAGCAAGATTTGAATTTCAAGCTAATCGAGTTTCTCCTCTTCTATTTGGTTGACGAAAACGATACAACAGTAGTGGGTGCGAGTGAACCTGCAGTCAGATCGCCCCCCTCTAAAGTTGAACTGCAAAAACTCTCGATTCGTCAAAAGGCTAATTTATTCAGGGATCTGTTCCCGGAGATAGACTCATTGGTTGAAAACTTGAATGACTTGAAGAATGTTTGATGTCTGGCTGCAAAAGGACATCACTAACATCAGAAAAATGATATAGTACTGCATATACGTTTCACACATTACAAGCTATTTTGATTGTATATGTATCTCTCTATCGCCCTTTGATAGAATAGAACGTATTTCACTATTTAGGCACGCATTTTAGTCCCCTTTTCACCACACTCTTTTACCCAATGTATACATACATGGAATACCTTCAGAAATGCTTTTACCATTCTACAAACTGGAATGAAGATAACATCTTTTCCCATATCACCGCCACGTCTCAGGCGTTATTAGAATTCAACATCCCTAACGGCATAAAGATCGATACTTCATCTAAATCAACGAATCACCTGGCTTCTAGCTTTACTCTTTCTAATCACCACTCAATCAATGGTTCCATTGCATACTTATATTCGTCGCTCGCCTTGAAAAATACAATGGGAACAAAAGATGTGTCGCTCCAGGACGCAATTTCTGGGTTCCGAATAATTGAACCACGAGAGTCATACCATTCATATCCAAGCTCCAGTTACACATCCACTTCGGACTCGCTCCTTTATGGGCGAATGTATTTTCCAGGATCTGCTTTAGAGGCTATGATCATCAAGCGGCTCTCAGCGCAGTCTCAGCTATTGATCAAGTGCATAAGTAACCCACAACTCAAAAAAAATGGAACCATGATTATATATCTCCAGAAAAATGCCCCGAAGTTTCTGCGAGAATTCATATACTCTACTAACGAATCGCTATTCGGACTCCGCTTCCTTTACAATCTCAACGGTACGAGTCAAAGTGGTGGGTCTCAGTTGATGCCCAAATTTGACAACTCAGTAATGTCTATCGGAACGGAGGTATGGTATGCCGCACTAAGCATGAGTCCAGGTCTCTCTACTGCATTTAGATATTCTACACGATCTACTTCAACTGGTAAGCCTTTGACAATGACCTTGGCGTGTAACCCAATTCTTGGCCACATATCGTCCACATATACCGTCAAAACCAGCGTGAGTTCCACATTCTGCTCCAAATACGATTTCAATTGGTTCTCGTATGCAAGTAACCTTTCTCTTGGTTTTGAACTTTACAACTACTCACAGGAGCAGAAGGAAACCAATAAACTAACAGACTACATATGGGGCATGGGCGAAGTTGAAAAGTATGCAGCAAAGAAACAGTCGTCGCTCATGCGACCAGAAAAGGAAAAAAGAATAAAAAACTCTTCCGAAAAGCCCCCTCCACAGCTTGGCCTGCTCAAACTAGAGCCATATAACGAAAAGAGGCCAATTGTAAACCCCATACAAAACTCAGATAATATCTACCACATAAATCCGACGCTACTCCCTAGTCGACATGAACACGATCGCATTGGTGGGATCGAACAGCCTCAAGATGATTCATATAATGAAAGCGATAGCGCAATGACAGCTTTTCAAAATCTTGTTAATGAGAGTGATTTTTCGAGTGTATTGAAGATATCAACTAGCTTGAATGACCGAATGCTCAAACTCTTATGGGAAGGTAGATTCAAAGACTTCTTGGTGAGCTCGGGCGTACAGCTCTCTTTGAATAATCAGACCCGTCGGCCAGAAGTTGGGAAAATGGGATTGAGCTTATCATACGCGTGCTAGTCACCATCTTTATGTATTTTAATAGTAGGGTCAACACATGGACTGTGTGTTTTTCGCAGCCAAATTTTTGAGACATTACAGCTTCATGCGCAATTTGGATAGTAAAGGAATTATTTGGAAGACCCAGGGTCGTAATAGATATACCATGATATCCTATGGTATCTCATTGCTTTTCTTAGTAGCAATCTGTAATGATATGGAGCACCTTCAAGAGTAGCTGTCAAGTTCCGGGTAACCCCAGTGTGGTGTACTGATGTTCAAAACTGGGAAATTTTTCAACTAACCGTCCAGTACATACAGAGAAAAAGGATCACTTCGAGGAAGAATCTAAGCCCAAGTGCAACGCATTCATCATGCACAAGCAGGAGTTATACAGGCTCTTCAAGGACTCAAAGCTTACGCAAGTGGCTAAGCCCTTGCTGAAGAATATGAGGGATTCGAGCTCTATTCCAACGCATCAGATTGTCTATACCCCCAAGTCCTCTGCAATCAGATCTAACTTTGGAATGAAGAGTTACTTGCCTAAGCAAATTGGGGAGTCACACATCATCTTTAATGATATCGACAACAAGAAAAACATGCCTGATGTTGAAAAGTACTCCGGCGCCATGTACAACAGACTCAAGTTCCAAGAGACAGGCGTTGTGGTGAAAAACTACTTCAACGACTCGAACCCTCTCTTCCCCTCTCCCGTGACTAAAGTAGCTGGAGAGTCAAACACAGCATCAGAAAACTTACTCTCTCTCTTCAACCTCACTGATAAGTCTTCGACACATGATGTGAAGCGCATCATGTCACAAAACCCCGATCTCTACAAATCATTTCGTTCGTGGCTTCTCAAGAACAACCCACAAATCTTGAGCTCTACTACCAACCAACAAATGCTATTAAAAAACTTGAAGACATTCTTGAAAGATGCGCCTAATGATTTGGTCAAGAAATTCAAAGTGTCGCTCAAAGACTATACCAGAACCTACGGCAAGAAGTCTAACCATGCCCCTGTCCATGACGTACAGGGTAACGCCGGCTTCTCATACAATTTGAAGGGAAGATTCAGTAATACGCCAAATGGTATCAAGTACGGATCTATAGCTTCCGGAAGAATGGTAAACGAGAGGGAGGCTGCCATTGGTGGATTTGTTGCTAGATTGAACGATCGTACCACTTTATTGCAACATAACTATTCAAGAAACTATTCCGGTAAACACCAACGTCAATTTGTCATGCCATTCAAGATTACCGAGGCCGAATTGACTCCTCAAGGAAGTGTCAAGATGTATGCTGACGGTGTCAAAGTTGGATCCTGGTTACAGAGAGCCGGGTCCGATGACAGTTCGAGCATTGACAGGTCTGGCTACCAGCCATCGAATCCAAATTTTGGCAGCGCATCGGAGAGAAATGGCAAAAACAATATCGCTCTTCAAAATTTGATGAATTTGATTAGCCATTAAGATGAACGGCTATTCATAGCGGTTTATTTCATGTACATAAATTTAGAAATAAAAGTTATAACTCATAAAGCTAAAAAAATAGGAAGTATTTAAATCTATGGTACAATTGGCTGTGCTGGAGTCGACACAGATTGCAGAATAGAGGTATTAGTTAAAGATACCTGTGGTTCCAACTTCACTCTCTTGGAATCTTGCTCCGCGGATATCAAATCTTCAGGCGGCTTATCATTATTCTCTAATTTGTATTCTGGAGTTTCTTCGAGCACACGTGTTTGCCCTTTGGGTACGAGAACTGAACCTATATTGTTAGAGTCTACTACTGGGGCTCCGACCGCCACATTTGATGTTGGTTGGTTTAGGGAACTGGGCGACTTCTCCTTCATGTTCTCTAACTTTTTCAACTTTCGTAAGCGCATCTTTTCCTCCCTCTCTTCTTTTAATTTTCTCTTCTTATCATTCGCCTCGACGATCGTGGAACTCGATGTGTATGTAATTCCAGTCATCTTTTTTTCTTCCTGGTTCAATTCAACTCTAAGCTCTTCTGCCATTCTTTCGTCTAATTTGCCGTCAACTTGGTACCATAAGTAGTAACTAGGCATACGGGTTCCCTTTTCTAAGATGAATTTCATGTGTTGCTGTACAACCTCCAAAGGCTTGGCACTGTTGACAATTATTGGAATAAATCTCGCCGGTATACCTTTGATAGTGTAGCTTACAGACGTGAACCGGATTTCAGGTAGTTCCGGGGGCTCTAGTTTCTTTTCCACTTTTGGCTTTGGCTTCTTGGTAAGCGGAGCAGCTTTTCTTCTAGTGCGATTCCTCAAACTTCTTGGTTCTTCTATCGGTTTTGTGGGCTCGACTGCTTCAGATCTTATTTCGGCGACTTCAGTGTTCACATTCTCTTGCTCGGTTTTTGATTCCTCAATTGCCTCTACCTCTTCCCCGTTTTGTTTAGATCCTTGATCATCATTTCCCTGAAGAATACTATTCTCTTCTCCTTCTTTCTTGTTTTTCTGCTCCTCTTCTTCCATTTTTTTCTTCTCCTCCTCTTCCCTCCTTTTCTTCTCTTCCTCAAGCTTTTTAGCCTCTGCCTCTTCTTTCTCTTTAACGGCTCTTTCGTACTCTTTCTGTTTTTTCTCATACGCTTCGAACTCTGCGAAGTTATGAATCCAAAGGAAACTCAGAAGTAAATCAGTAGGTTGCTCGTCTTCTTCATTTGTGGGTGGCTTGATCTCGCTGACAACCTCGCTAATCATATACTTTGGTAGTGAATACCTGACGTTCGGATTCTCCACAAACTCGAATAGAATCGTTGCATCGGTTGAATACTTTTCTTGGAATGCAGTTAACTTGAGCTCTTTTTGTGGTTGTTTTAGTTTCTTTTCCTTTGGGGGCTTTCTTTCTTTAGGTGGTCTTTGAAGTGGTTGTTTCATTGGCTTCTGCATACCAGAGAGTGGAGGTCTTTGTGCAAGAGGCGCTCCCATATTTAGCAAATGAGCATGATGCGGTTGAGGTCCCATCTCTCTCGCTCTTTGGATATACCCCTGAAATCTCATTATTTGTTGCGGTGATGCCGCACCCAGGGCAACTATTTTCATTAAAGAGTTGAGTGATTGATCTACTCTTGCGATGGCATTCAAGTTGGCAATCATGATTGTGTTCTCTACTGATTGCATATTGTTAGGATCACTTTTAGGTGGTTGTTGAGGTGGTGCAGTTGATACAGCAGGTGGTGCCGTAGATGCTCCAGCAGGTGGTGCCGTAGTTGCTCCAGTAGGTGGTGCCGTAGTTGCTCCAGTAGGTGGTGACGTAGATACTCCAGTAGGTGGTGCCGTAGTTGCTCCAGTAGATGGTGCCGTATTTGAAGTAGAGACCGACGGCACTCTTGTTGTGAGAGGCGGGGCACCTGAGGTGGTCAATTGTGTCGCTCCAGGAACTGAACTTACCGGGGGAGTAGACGTGGTACCGGTATTCAAAGAAGCGCTTGCTCCAGAAGTTACCTGAGGCTTAGTAGGTGGGGCGACCGCAGGTGCTGCTACTGTATAAGTACATCCAGGCTGACCACAAGAACAAGATGTTATCAGTGAGGTCTTTGAGAGAGGTACAGGGACAGTACTAGGAGTGGAAGGAGTCACTAGTTTGGTGTCTGACATCTTTTTGTTTCCACTTCCACTGTTTGTGCTAGGTTCAGCATCGTTTTTTGAAGCGCCTTGGAATGTTGCTGGAGAGCCTGCTTCAGTATTTGATTTATTGGGTACTACTGGTGTTGTGATTGGTGTACTGCTGCCATTTTGTGGTGAGCTTCTTGAAACAGTTGCAGCGGGGGTACTATTGGGATCCAGTGGAATATGTGGAGGTATATTTCTTTGACCAACTGTCGGTGCTCTTGGTGGCATAGGCACAGGACCCACTGAAGGCACACTGGGGTTAATGGATATAGTAGATGCAGTTGATGGGCTTCCTACAAGCAGGGCTCCTGGCATTGGAGGATACGAGGATGTTTTCCTTTGCTCTTCCCTCACTTTCGTCTTTAGTTCTCGTTCTCTCTCCTTCTCTCTCATTTTAGCCTCTCGTCCTTCTCTTAATTTTCTCTCCCTCTCCTCCTTATCTTTAGCTTTCTCTTCCTTTTCCTTTGCTTTGGCAAGTTCTCGTTCCTTCTCTTTTTCTTTGTCTGATCTTTCGTCTTTCGCGATGAATAATCTGATCTCGAAAATATGTGGACCTATGCTTAATGTGGCATCACATAGTTTAACCATGACATCTCTAGCACTAACGTCTGTTCCCAACACAGGTAACCTTTCAAAAGCGTTCCTATTTGTCGCCTCCTGTTGCTGCTGGAGTTTTCTGGCGTGCGCAGAGAGTTTCATCCACCATAGCTTGAACATTGGTGCCTGTATCGCATATGTTTCTCGTGACTTCATGAGAGATCTATAGAAAACACCAGTATCCTTGATGGTGAGTGGGTTTTTCAATACATCTTCAATATGTCCACTAGGAGGTGCACTAAAGGATACGGGTAAATTAGAGAGAACTTCGAACGGACGTACAATTGCTTGTGCAAGAGCCTTTTCCTGCAGCTCTATCTCCTCCCTCTTTGCATCAGTGATTCTTCTTCTTATTCGTGGTGGCATTGATACGATGTCTCTCTCGCTAAGAAAACATTCAGTTAAATGTGCTTTTAAAAAAAAATAACCTGGATACAGATGTAAACTTTTATGCTGCAATCTTACATACAGGATACTACCATGAACGATTACACTATAAACCTCTAAATCTATATATTGTGCTATTGTCTCAGCTCTATAGGTTGTATTCTACTGCATCAAGTGCCTGTGTAAATGATTTGATCATGTAGTCTAGTTCGCTAACCAATTTATATTTGGGTGTAGTATCCATGAAAAAGTCAGCGTTGATTGGGGCAATAGTGGGGAAACGTATTGAAGTGTTGATTGGGCTAGAACTGATGGACGTGGTTCTTGCAGGGAATATTCCAGTACTGGATCCCAGGAACGAGGTACCTAACTTTTTCGGAGGCATCTCTGACGTGTGAGCCAATCCACTAACGCTTCGAAAAGTGTCTGACCTTTCACGCACACCAGAGAACGAGAGGGATGAATTGGGATCAATTTCAGATTCACTATGATCTGAAGCACCGTTAAACAGCAAGTTTGCATCCTTTTCGGCCACAGGTGTCATGGTCATAGGTACACTGCTCACCAGCCTGGGGTTGATTCCAAACTGGTTTACATTCGAGTCTTGTTGATTGGTGGTACCTGTAACACCAAACTCACTGTTTGTAAGAGCGGATAGGTTCGACGTACTCCAGGGAACAGGCATCTTAATATGTAAACCAGGCTTCCTTTTTGACTTCAACGTAGAAATCTCGTTAGCATTGGCGGAAGCGTCGCTCATATCTACTGTTAGTGCCAGCAATCCAGAAGCACCCAAAGTAGCGGATGTGGAGGAGGACATCGTGCCAATCTCAGACTGCGCCTTTGAATTCATGGGTTGTAACAATGGGTGCGAGTTAGAATTCAAAGCCTTCATAGACTTTGAGGGAGACGTATTGGAGAAACTATTGATCTGGCCAGCTGGTTTAGGAGACGGGGTACCCAGAATGAAGGTTCCTTGTGGTGGAGACTTGCGTAGGGTTCCATGAGATGATGATGTAGAGGAAATGTCCGTACTGGTCGCAGTTATAGGTGTAGAAAATGTAGTTGAGTGCACTGAATTTAAGCTATTTGAAATCGTTTTCTTTCTAGGGCGCAGCCCTCCGTTGGCAATGCTTTGCATTTGATAATGATGATCCTCAGAGGAGTTGAAATTGATTTGGTTTTCTGGGTGTTCAAAATCATCCTCATTTCCCTCAATAAGGACTCCGTAATCTCCTTTATTTTTGTATTCCGCGGACCTCAACTTGCCGTGAGTGTTCTCCTTATCGTTTTCAAAGTCGAGATTCTGCTCATTACTTTTGTTGTTAATGGTAAATCTGGTTTCAAGATTACCGGATGCAGATTGGGAGTGGTATAAATGTGGGGGCTTAGGAATAGTCGGTCTGCTGCTCGTCGACGATGATGGTACATTTGGACCTGCAGACATAGTTTGTTGCACCTGCAGTTTGGTAGCTGAGTATGTACTGCTAAGATTATCCATGTCTGGGATCTCAATAGTTGGAGATTCGACTCGTTCACCCAAGTTCACGGATGAAACGTCAACATTAATACTCAATGGAGGTTTGAGTGAAGTATTAATGGACCTTCCGTTCGAAGGGCCATCAGAGGACGTTTGTTCTGAATCTTCTTCGAAGAGTGACAAGAGTGACTTGGGAATGTCAACATTGCTGGCTGCTTTGACAGGGGGCCGAGAGTACAGGTTGCCCGCAGATGCTGATTGTTGTAGTTGATGTTGTTGCTGATGCTGATGCGGATGCTGATGCTGGTACAGTTGGTGCTGGGTCTGATGTTGTTGTTGATGAGGAGGTAATATGGTGCTGTTACCCATTGTTTGCGTATGACCGCTACCCTGTGGACGGTAGAATGCAGTCCCATGTATCGTTTGTTCAGAGTTGGAGAATTCGCCTGCGGCATTATACGTGTCTGAGACAGCAGACGGAGATTCATCATCAAGATAGGTGGTGTTGTAATTTTCATCTACTTGGTCCAAATCGATGTCATTTTCAATGATGTACTCTTTTGAACTCAAAGAGTCGAAGTCCCATTTTATGTGAAATTTGTTATCGTCCTCTTCAATTACGTCACTCGAGCTAGAGTTAACCCCGTTTCTGAGATTTTGTTTTTGTTCTTCGTCGAGGTTCATCATCGCCATCGAATCACGGTGTGAGGGTGATTGGTCTCTCCAAAGTAAGTACTTAGTCACCAACTCTTTCAAAATATTTGTTGAATAGTTTCTGTAGATTTTTACCAATCGGCACTTTAACAAGTCTTCAGCCAGAGGCCTTTCATCTGGGTTCTCGTCTAAGCAGAGTGCTATGGCCTCTTTTAATGCAGGTGAATATTCTCTTCCCTCTAATCTTGGTGGCGTCAGCTTTGAAATCATTTGCATCGCCCACATTGCGTCCTTGTCAGAATAGGGTGGATTCCCCGTGGTAATCTCATAGACAGTGATTCCAAGAGACCATATATCTGCTTTAAAGTTATAGTTGTCTCCTTCTCTGATCACCTCGGGTGCCATCCAGTAGGGGGTTCCTGCCATAGTTGTTCTCTTCAATGCAGTAGACGTGATTTGCGCAGCGACACCAAAGTCACAAAGCTGAACACTACCTTCTTTGGTGATTAAAACATTTGCGGCTTTCAAATCTCGATGTATCACTCCCAACTTGTGCACGGCTTGTAACGCAATAAGTAATTCTCTCACGATAACCCCAATATACTTCTCTTCAAAGACTCCAGACTTGAGCAAAGTTCTGATAGAGCCCCCTGCGCAATAATCCATAATAATCCATAATTTTGTATCATTAAGGAAAGATCCAAAGTAGTGTGTGACATTCGGTACGTTCTTCAAGTCGGTTAAAAATTGGATCTCTTGTTGGACATCAGCAACCTCTTCTTCCTGGGTATCCAAGTTTAAAACTTTTATAGCCACCACATGCTTTGTCTGCTTGTTATATCCCTTGTACACGACCCCAAACTTACCACGCCCAATCACTTCTGTTCTTTTGTATGCGTTGACGGACATTTAAACTGAAGACTTACAGGATGGGATGATTAGATGTACGAGAGCTGGCTTCTAGGTTTTCGACAGGGAATCTGAAGAGCAAGGGTTCACAAGAGTGATTTGACTTGAACTGTGGTTCCGCGATACCAAAAATAGATTCACTAATCAGTCAACCGAAAATGGAGATTGTCAGAAGTATGGTCAAAAGAGCACAGCTGGCTTGCTTGTGGTGGTTTTAGCGCAAAGTAGATCAGAACTGGGGAACCACAAAAACAAAATAAAAAATAAAATAAATCAAAATTTCAGATCGGTCAGTGTGCACACAAGGCTTTTGTGTAGGAGGTGCAATCTACAAAACACCCTGAGTAAGAGTAAATAGCTGAAACGTGCTCCAGAAGTTCTACAGTTGAGATAAATGTCCAGACATACTGAGACGTGCCAATGATTCCAGCTTGTAGCCAAAAAACATCTCGACTTTCACAAGCTAGCGCTAGTAGAGTTCATGTGTCTTAAATCAACGAACAATTTTTCTTTCTCTTTCATTTGGTATTTCGCAGCGCCTCCGCCTTTTTGACTTCCCAACAGCTTATCGTAGAATTTAGGTGCAGGTTGAGTCATAACCTTTTCAGCACAACACATGCACTTCGTTTTTTTTCTTTCTTTCGTTTTTCCCTCGACTGGTGTAGTTTAGGTATCAGTAATACAAAAGAGATGCGTTCAGCTACCATTAAAAGAGATACCAACGAGACCAAGATACAAATCGCTATCTCTCTCGACGGCGGATATATCGGCGTTGAAGAGTCCATTTTCAACAAGAAACAGAAAACCTCGGAAGATGATGGCCATGCATCTCAGGCCACGGGGTCTCAGAGAATAGAAGTCCATACAGGAATTGGATTTTTAGACCACATGCTACACGCTTTGGCCAAGCACTCTGGCTGGTCCTTGATAGTGGAATGCATTGGTGACTTGCACATCGACGATCACCACACAGCAGAAGATGTGGGGATTACACTTGGGTTGGCGTTCCACAAGGCTTTGGGTCAAGTGAAAGGTGTCAAGCGATTCGGCAGTGGGTTTGCTCCATTGGATGAAGCACTTAGTAGAGCGGTGGTAGATTTGTCAAACCGCCCATACGCGGTCATTGAACTTGGGTTGAAACGCGAGAAGATTGGCGATCTCTCGTGCGAAATGATTCCACACGTCTTGGAGAGTTTTGCACAGGGCGCAGCAATTACCCTCCATGTTGACTGTTTGCGCGGCTCCAATGATCACCACAGGGCAGAGAGTGCGTTCAAGGCACTTGCAGTGGCAATTAAAGAAGCCATATCTAGCAACGGCACCGACGATGTCCCCTCTACAAAGGGTGTCTTATTCTAGCTCATCGCACACTTATGTACAGTCCGGAACTTTCAGCCATAAATATACATTCTTGTAATATAGCAAACTGTTTTGTCACAAGTACGTACGTCTATCATCCATGACGATAACCATACTTAGTAGACGCCTAGCTTCCACTGCAAAGCCACTCTTGAACGAAATCCGTTCGTCGGTTAAAGTGCAACATGTCGATAGAACTGGAGGAACCACCTTTGACAAGAATTTTCCAAAATACGAAAAGAAAAAGCGGGTCAAACCATGGGAAGAGCAGAATATATCTAAAGATGAATTTTTCAAGAAAAAGTATAGCTTCATAGGCGACCAAAGAAGATCTCAGCTCGATGAGAAAGTAGAACGCCAGAGACGACACCGTGAGCACAGAAAGGAAACTGACGCCGCCGCTTCCGCCACCCAAAAGGCTGCTAGAGGGTACACAGACAAGTTGAAAATTCCAAAGAATCCACTTAGTGAATACGTATACGGCACTCACTCAGTACTAGCTGCATTAACTGCGAATAAAAGACAGCTGTTCAGTACGTTGTATTTGCAAAACATTCGTACTACACTACCTCCAATCATCAGGCTTGCCCGGCAATTCAATTTGAAGATCCAGGATAATGTGGGCAAAGACGTATTGAATACGCTCTCTGGGTTTGGTGTACACAACGGGGTTGTTCTTGAGACGAAGCCATTAGAATTTCCCACTATCAAGGCACTTGGCCCTTGCAATGGTGACTCCGGGACATACCAAATTGCTGTGATGAACGACTTGTACAGCACAGTATCAGAGCACGAAAAGGAAGTTGCTAGGAAAAGTGCAGAAAACACCCAACGATACCCTCTCGGTATATATCTTGACGGGCTCATGGATCCCCGAAACGTGGGTGCCATAGTAAGAAGTGCATACTTCTATGGGGTGGATTTCATTGTGGTTCCAGACACAGAAAGTGCGAAGCTCGGTCCAGTGGCGTCTAAGGCATCTGCAGGTGCACTAGATGTACTTAACATGTACAAGACAAGCGAGAGTTTGACATTTTTGTCGAAAAGTAGCAGCAATGGCTGGGCCATCGTGTCGACGTCGGCAACGGCTTCAAAGAGCGACATTCCTAGTATTAACGCAAACGATTTGTCTGATCTCTGTTCAAGATCGCCTGTCTTGCTAGTTACAGGAAGTGAGGGGCTTGGCGTTAGAACCAACATTCTCAAACGGTCAGACTATGTGGTTGGAGTGGAACTGCACCGTGCTGGAGGAACTGGGCTTGTTGACTCATTGAACGCAAGCGTAGCAACTGCCCTTTTGATCAGCAAGTGTATCTAACATGTAAATAGAATCTCATTATACGAGGGCTCATCAAACGAGACGGAACTCGCCTGTGGCTCATGTAAAACTTTCGTAGAGCGCTGTCAAGCATGTGCTTGTCGCTTAAACAACAAAGCCAAAAAAAAAGCCTGTAACCGCGTTCGGAATGCGACGCATGAGCTTCTTTATTTGGTAACGCGATAAGGTTGTATGGAAATTTTAGCTCTACCTCTTTAGCTCTATTTAAGGAGGGGAATACGAAACACAATTTTTATGATTAGCAACTTACAGCCCTCCACGACACCCACAAATAAAAGAAAATTTCACTTCTCCGTTTCTAATACCTAATCAATACACAAGCAAGCCTAGTCTATTAACGATGGTATCTTACCACCTTGTTGTTTTGGTTCATGGATTATGGGGCCACCACTCCAATATGGACTATATTCAGAAACAGCTCGAGGAACACATCGAACCGGTTTCGGAAGAGAAGATAGTCGTACACAAAACGGGCTCGCACTCAGGGTTTTTGACTTACGATGGCATTGACGTCAACGGAAAGCGAGTTGCGGACGAAATCGTTCGTGAAACCACCCAATTGACAGATCCAGAGGAGAAGAACAAGGTTACAAAGCTTTCAGTTGTAGGATACTCGTTAGGTGGACTCATATCAAGATATGCCTTGGGGGTCTTGTATGCACAGGGATACTTTGATGCGGTGGAACCAGTTAATTTTGTCACATTCTGTTCCCCACATGTTGGCGTTTTGACTCCAGGTACCTCTGTAACAGTGAAATTGTTCAATTTGGTTGTTCCATACTTGTTGGCTCACTCTGGGTCACAGATGTTCCTAGCAGATCAAAAGCATATCGATTTGCGAATCAACGCTGATGATGATGATGTAGTACAAAGCGGAAATAAGACAGGGCTACCCCTCGTGGTTTGGATGGCGGATCAGCTGTCTGTATTTTTCAAGGCGTTGCTAAAGTTCAAGTACAGGGCCCTATACGCTAATGTGATTAACGATAAGAGAACGTGCTGGTTCACGTCCGCGATATCAATCATGGATCCATTCAAATCGATGCTGAACAAGAACAGCTCTATCTACGATTTAGACTATATCAAGGGTTACGACCCAACAGTTATTGATCTTGACAAACCTATCATCTTATACAAAGTGCTCCCTGAGAATAATACTGACGACGCTGGAGCTGAAATTAACTGGTTATTGAATTTTATTCAGAGAAAATTGATTTGGCTCAGATTCATTGGCACATTACTCATCTTCACCCCACTATGGGGGTGTTATTTCATTATGAAATCAATGTTTGAGCGGGTGAAATTGAACCGTAGAGTCAACACTTTTTTCAAAGATACCTCCAACAGTATGGTGCACTTGTATAGCTTGGTTGGAGAGGATGCAGTTGCGTTTGCCAGTGAGAGCATCATGGTTGAAGAGGATCAAGATGATCATAAGCCTAAGGAAACAAAAGCAGGGAGGGTCGCTTCGGAAGAGGAACCTGAAAGTGATGAAGACTTGGGCGTGGACAATGAAGAAGATCCATTCGGAGCTGAATTGCAATCATATCCGTCAAATTTATCAACTGTGCTGTTCTCAGATCAGTTTACAAACAAGCTCAGTGAACAAACGGACGGATTGATCGAATCAGTGTTTGATGCGATGAACAGCGAACAGTACATGGAATACAAATACGCTATCTCATCCAAAACTAGAAATGTGGACCCAGACTCGATTATCATTACGCATTCAGAGGATGCTCTGATGGAATTGCCCCTCTCCAGTGCCCAAAAGACCATTGTGTCTAACTTGAACACATTGAATTGGAGTAAATTCCCAGTGTTGATTAGAAACACGAAATCTACTCACGCTGCAGCTATAGTCAAAGTTGAACAGGAGCCTTCATTTGAAGAGGGAAAGCTCGTGATCAAGCACTTTGTAGAGAAAGTGTTCAAAACCGAGTAAGAAACAACGTAACACATAATAGAACTTAAAGTTTAGTTTTGGAATACAATTGGAATTAAAATTGGGATACAAAATCTTCTTTTACTTTGTAGTCTAAATCAATTCAACATAGTTCGCTGGGAAAATGCCAGTAGCTCCATTGCACCGACCCGTCCACCAATCGTCCGCAGTTTCCGACTTCTTTATGATATCGATAACATCACCCTTTTTGAAAGGCAAGTCTCCTCCTTGTTCACCCTTAAAAGAGTATAGCGCAATTGCTTGACTGGAGTTTGTCTTTGGAGTCGATCCAAAGTTGGGTTTGGATGACGATGGTCTAGAGGGACCACTGTTTGATGATATTCTTGTGTTGGAGAGGCGGTTTGTTGCCGAATCGACGTCCCTGCCGTTATTTCTGTCGTATATATCGTCTTCCCATGTAGACCTTCTACCACCCGAATTTGTATAAGTTCGTCTGGAACCCGAGTTTCTTCTATGTTGAGTGTCATCATCCGAGTAAGAGTCGTAGTCGGAGTCATCTTCCGAGTATCTGCGACTTCTGTTACCTCTCGATGATCTATTTCTACTTGGAGAAGTAGTCGAGGTGGAATCCGAGAAATCATCTGGGATGTCATCGTAGTAGTCGTCTCCGTAAATCTCGTCGTCTCCCGGAAATCTGTTATTGAACACTCTACTCTCCAACACTCTCATCAACGGTTCGCAGGCTGGAGGTATATCTACGTTACCAGACAAGATTGTACGAGCTTTGCAATTGTCTCCGTAAAATTTCCGGTTGGCATCTCTTCTTTCCAAAATGGCCGACCCCTCCAACGAGACTCCGGCAAATAAACCCTTGGTTTTCGAATACGAAAACACAGCTGATGCGGCTTTCAAGGAGGCAGTCGCAGCTGCTTCTGCGTTTCTTCCCAACGGACCCGCAGCAACGGATACATTTGTTCCAAGAGTGATCGACCCCAACTGCGCAAAAGAGTCTACAGCAGCCTTGGAGTTCAAGATAAATACGAAATCTGTCAACTCGGCACCAATTTGTCCACCAACACCTGCTCCAGCAGTGACAATTGCCGATGGAGGAGACCAAGTTCCATCAGGAAGACGAGCCACAATCACACCTGAGCCTGCTCTACCGGAAAACAAAAATCCTGCCTTCAACACGGTAATAACCGCGAGACCCTTGGCATTCTTCAAGATGTGTGGCGGAATGATTTCATTAGGTCCAACAACCTGGTTTGGCTTGATAAATGATGCGAGTACCTTTGCAGCTTTTCTAGAGCGGTATTAGTAAAAACAAGTTCTAAGGGGTCCACGAGGGACCGGGGGGAAGAGGGGTGTTAAAAGAGTCGGAGATAATTTTACATACTTTGATTCGCTCCTCAAACTCCTTGGGATAGGATTGTTGATTCCCATTTCGCTGTTTGTTGTGTATAGTGCTCAGAATAGTATATATATGGAGAAACAAGAACCAGCTTAACAATAAAACGAAACTACGAATTTCGCCTTCCGATCGGTGGACAAGGCTTATATTTCAACCCGCAAACCGTACAGGGGAAGATCGCGGCTCCTTGTGCCGGACGCCGGAGAATCTGGAGTCAAGTCATGGAAATTCGAGAAGCAACGGTTGGCGCGCGCGCACTTCCCACACCACCCGATTACTGCGGATTTTTTAGACTCTAGGCGAACTAAAAGTGAAAATAACTTGGCTAGAGTGCGGCTATGGTAGGCGGAGCCATAGCGTCTAAGTCATCGAAGATATTCAGCTGATTCTAGGCGGTTCAAGCTGGGCAAGAAAAAGCTATAAAGCTTGTTCTTGGTAAGCGTCTAAGCAGAAACTCGAGAGGGTGGAAGAAGCCTATCAAAGCTCTGCATACTCTTATTGTTAGTCTTTCTGGGGGGTCTGGGCGAAAATTAGATAGGAAGTTTTGTAGCCAGTATTACAGGTTGACTGTATTGGATTTTTTTTTTTTTGCGGATTGGTGCTTTTTTCTTTCACCGCGATTCACAAACTCTTTGCCAATTCACACATAAACTTTGATGTCTTCTCGAAACGAACGGGCTAAGGGGAAGAAAGCTGCGAAAGTGCTAAAATGTAAATGACAGCTCAGAAGTTACCGTCGTATACTCTAGCAGACAAACATTCCTCAGTAGTGAGATTTTTCCCCCTTCTTGGTAATTGACACACAACAGCCCCCAGTTTCAAGATTCAACTAGGCCTACCCCTCCCCCGCTTTCGCATAATTTGGCTCTGAGTGTAACTTCTTCATGCCCACACAGGAGATAATATTGTCGACCGCATTTAGAAAATTCCCTTTTATGGACAAAATTATAAGCTGCAGGAAACTTGAAGCTTAATGCAGGACGCATAAACATAAGATGCAGCAATAACCCATCCCCATATAACTCACTGTGAATCCGTATTCTTTCATTTCTTTTCTTGTGCCGTGTTTACTTCTTCTCTCGAGGCATAGCGCTACTATCCATCATGTCTGACTCTAACTATACCGCCATTCATGGGCTAATGATGTTTTTGGGAGCCCTGAACAACATGGCTGCGGAGGGAACTGGAATTAACATTCTTGTGGAGCAAGCTCACAACTTGTTAGGGTCCAAAATCCCTCCAGTGATGATTAATTATACCCTTGGTGTCCAGCAGAACCTTTTCGGTGGATATCCTGATCATTCCGATATTGTTCCTTCTGCCATTTTTGTTGCTGTTTTCGCTATCCTTGGTCTTGCCCATACCTTTGTATTTGTCGTCAATATGAGCAGGGGCCATCACTTCTACATTTCCTTTGCCTGGATCTTTTATTGTATAGTGAGGTGCTTGGGCTTTGGTTTGAGGATTTCATGGGCTCAGGATATTACAAACGGACAAATAGGTTTGGGCGGAGAGGTGCTACTTGTTGTTGCATCGATTATTCTTGTTTCGTTCAATTTGATTTTGGCACAAAGAATCTTCACCTGGAGACACCCGGTCGGTGGGTCCAGGATGTTGTTCTGGAACACTATGTTTGCGCTTTATGCGGTTGTGTTGGGAGTTATCGCCATGACCATTGTATCCTCCGGTGCACCATCAATCTATCTTTTAAGTCAGAGATCTTACCGGGCATACCAGAAGACAGTGGAGGCATCCGCCATTTTGATCGACTTGTACTCGTTGACCTCGATTTCTTTACTTTCGTTGGCATTCTTTTTCAAGCCCACAAGAAAGGATGAAAACTTGTACACATACCAGCCATGGTGGATTGAAAGCTTCGGAGTCTTTTACTACGTGAAAAGGGGCGAACCACAGCGTGCTGCGGAAACTTTTATGAAGCGGAACACCCACCACAGACACGCAAAGAGAGTCATTGCAGCCACACACCACCATTACAAACTGGTAGAAGGGTTGTCTAACCAAAGAGGAGACTTGACACATAATACCTCCATCTTATTATTGGGAATCTCCACTTTATTCATTTTCATTGGAGCGTTGTGCAGAACCGTGGCCGTCTTCCTGGGTAAACAAAACAAAGATGCAGGTCCTATTTGCAAACCTGTGGTGATGTATATTTGCTACGGAGCCCTTGAGGCCATCATCAACATTCTTTACTTAGTTGGAAGAGTAGACTTGAGATTCTACAGACCAGACAAACTTCCAAAACGAGTACGGGATATTATCACAGCACAACAGTCCGTGGTTGTCTCCGACGCAGAGGAGGAGGGAGATGCATACGAAGACACTGATGACGACTATGTCGATAGCGATACTCAGGAAGTGGGACCAGAGAAGAGATACTCGAGCGGAGCCGGCGATGACGACAGTGAATTCAGATTCTAAACCAATAATCACCCATACATTTATATACTCATGCGTGTGTTTGTTTTGGGGGAACGCATGTCCCACCCCCATCCCCCACTGGTTCTCAATTGAGAAGAAACTCACATACAATACCAATACAATATCCACAGCCTACTCAAGGTTATAGAAAATAATACATTTTGAAATAATGCACTTGTAGTCGGCTAATTGAGCCACTAACCTAAACAGTTAATATTGCAACACTAATATACCGTACTTATATTTTTGATGAGTTGTGTTTTTTTTTTTTTTGGTTTTTACTGTCTGCGGCAGCATGACATTCCCCCAGAACTTCGCTATCAAGCCAAATTTGGACTGGACCCGGATTATCTGCAGTACTACATTACTAGGAGGTTGTCGTTTTTTTCTGGACAAACAGAAAACTAAACTGACAGGCACCGTCAGCTAACCTCACGTCTAGTCTAACAATCGAGACTTTAAAAAGTTTACAGGAATTAATATTTGTATTCAGAGATATTCACCCCATAATATTTGATCATAGCTTCAAAAGAGCGTATATAGTGTCTTTCCTTTCCTTGTTGTAAGCCTTCCCCTTGACGATATGGGTGCTTGCTGCAGTTGCTTATCCTCCCGTAACGGAGATGGCAAATATCCACCATTGCTTTTAGCTGAGAACGAAAGAGAAGCGATATCGGCGCTTTTACAATATTTGGAGAATCGCTCTGATGTTGACTTTTTCAGTAACGGACCCTTGCGTGCGTTGAGTACATTGGTGTACTCTGAGAATATCGATTTACAGAGAAGTGCCGCGTTAGCGTTTGCTGAGATTACAGAGAAGGATGTTAGAGAAGTCAACAGAGACGTGTTGGAGCCTATTCTAATCTTATTGCAGAGTGCAGACAGCGAAGTTCAAAGAGCTGCTTGTGGTGCTTTGGGGAACTTAGCAGTCAACAACGAGAATAAGATTTTGATAGTTGAAATGGGGGGCTTGGAGCCTTTAATCCGCCAGATGATGTCCACCAATATTGAAGTTCAATGTAACGCAGTTGGATGCATCACCAACCTTGCTACACAAGACGATAACAAAAGCAAAATTGCCAAATCTGGAGCCTTGATTCCTTTGACTAAACTTGCCAAGTCTAAGGATATCAGAGTTCAGAGAAATGCAACCGGAGCTCTCTTAAACATGACCCATCTGGGTGAAAATAGACAAGAATTGGTCAACGCAGGTGCAGTGCCCGTTTTGGTGTCATTGTTGGCCAATGAGGATGCAGATGTCCAGTATTACTGTACGACGGCATTGTCTAACATCGCTGTCGATGAATTGAACAGAAAGAAGTTGGCCACCACGGAACCTAAATTGGTGACTCAATTAGTGAACTTGATGGACTCTCCATCTCCAAGAGTACAATGTCAGGCAACTCTCGCATTGAGAAACTTGGCCTCGGATTCGGGGTACCAGGTGGAGATTGTAAGATCAGGAGGTTTGCCACACTTGGTGCAATTGCTCACATGTAACCACCAACCATTGGTGCTTGCCGCTGTTGCATGTATCAGAAACATCTCCATCCACCCGCAAAACGAAGCCTTAATAATTGAAGCTGGATTCTTGAAACCGTTAGTTGGCTTGTTAGATTACAATGACCTGGAAGAAATTCAGTGTCACGCAGTATCGACGTTGAGAAACTTGGCTGCTTCGTCTGAAAGAAATAGACTTGCATTATTGGCTGCTGGTGCAGTCGACAAGTGTAAAGAATTGGTGTTGAAGGTGCCATTGACTGTCCAGCTGGAAATTTCTGCATGCTTTGCCATCTTAGCGTTAGCTGATGACTTGAAGCCGAAGTTATACGAGAGTCACATAATAGATGTTTTGATTCCGTTGACTTTCAGCGAAAATGGTGAAGTTTGCGGTAACTCGGCGGCTGCATTAGCCAACTTGTGCTCCAGAGTTTCCAACGAACACAAACAATTTATTCTCAACAACTGGTTACAACCGAATGACGGTATTCAGGGCTTTTTACTCAGATTTTTACAAAGTGGCAGCCCAACTTTTGAACACATCGCATTATGGACAATTTTGCAATTACTCGAATCTAACAACGTGGAGATAAATTCTTTAATCAAGGAGAATGAAGCCATACTTTCTGGTATCAAAAACTTGAGTCTGTCACAACAGCAACTGCAGCAACTGCTGAATAACGTTGAAGGTGACCAGTTTGACGATCCAAAGGTTGAGTTGTTCAATTTGACTCAGCAAATTTTACAAATTTTGGGATAGATGTCAAAAGTGAGCTCAATTATACCTTCTTTCCATCTCAACCTTCCTCTTACAAATTAATTCTGCCCACATCTAGTTTGTCCCATCTTTTATTTTACATATTTGTTATAATATATACGAATCTCATTGAGCTAATGCTGGTGACTCTTCATCTTGACTCTGGTGCAATACAGGAGCAGGAGTTTCTGTCTGGTTGGTGGTAACAATCTTCAAGTCATTTAACCGTTCAACCAACTTATTAGTTTCTGTTCTAGACTCATTTTCTATCTTGCTCTGAGTCTTTCGATCTGTGTCCACTTCCCTCTCCAATGCAGCAAGCTCATCCTCAAGATCTTGATCACTAGTTCCTTGAGCAATAGAGTCTGAGATTTCATTCGTGATTTGAATATTATCGTCAATATCCGCAAGAACAGAATCAAGCTCGTCTTGGTCAACTTGAGAATTAAACGTCTTCAATGCCTGTGAAGATTCCCGCAAAACTGAAGCAAAAGTAACATTATCCCTTGCGTTGTTTAAGCTTAACAAAACCTGCTGCATCTGAATCAATGAACTAGAACATTTTTCTAAGTAGTTTTGGTATATGCGTTTCATTTGCAAAAGTTTAAGAAGCCTAGTTTTACTATTAGTTTCCTTAACAAGAGAACGAGCTGAATCTTTCACCAGTGAAATCTTCATCAATAACTCGGATTCATACTTTTGCGCTTCTCGAATACTTTTCTTGATCCTTATTATGGATATGTCTTCTTCGGTTATCGGCTCCAGACTCAATTTGATATAAGTAACCTCATCTTGTTGCTTTGTTTGCACTAAGCCCTTATCACGGTTTAGGAACGTCAAAAGAATACTCATATCCACGGACGAAAGATCACGTAAATCTTTGAATTCACACAACATCTCTTGTAATCCGTCCTTGTCAAATAACTTGCTGCTGTATGTAGTGACTTGTCTAGATAAGATGCTTTCAACGATGTCACCCACTTCTATTAAATATGTCCACAGAATGTAATTTTCAGGCACTAAGTCACCCCTTTTGGTAGTTGAACGGAATTCTCTATTCAAACCTATTTTAGCGATGCCCCATTCCAACCATTTTTTAGGCGATAGAATAGAATATTGCTGGTTAAAATATGATTCAGTTGATGCGATATATTGTGAAAGAGGGATGAGATCATTTCTCTGGACCAACTCTTCCAAAATGGTTCCAAGTGCCCTAGGCTTGCCATATTGCGGTAATATTAGCTTATCTGGGAGACCTGTAGATGGTATCGAGAGCGATGATGCTGGTTTGAACACTCCTTGCCTCAATAATGAATTGAGCAAATCAGTCCAAGCAGTAAGGTTTGCCTCGTATCCATCCGGATTTAAATGCTTGAGATTCTCAAAGTTTGAATAAAGCGAATTGAGCCGTGTCTTTGTAAAGTATGCATTCGACGTAATTGTCGAAGCCATGGTGTAGTCGGTCCGGAAAACGAATCTGCTGGTAAGGAGTTCATCTGCCATATTTTTCTTATCAATCCATACTTACATTTTTTCTGGGACGCACCCAACTATTATTACACACAGCAATACCAGAAGTATGCATTTTATATGTATTAGTATCTATATATTAGTCCTTCCCTTTCCATTTTCAGAGGTTTAAGTTCTCAACAGAGAGCTCAACCTGGTCCCTGAGTAAGTCTACTACATCTAAGATTGCCGTTGCAGCAGGAGAATCAGCGTACATGTCAAAGAAGCTTTCACCCTGATCACACGCCTTTCCGATTCTTGGATCCAAGGGAACAGATCCAAGAAATGGAATATTCAAGTCTTTGCATAGTTGCTCACCTCCTCCAGTAGTGGGCTTAAAAATCTGTGACTCTCCCTTGCAGTTGGGACAAACAAATCCAGACATGTTCTCGACTAAACCCAAGATTTTGATTCCTGCCTTCCTACAAAAATCAATCTCCTTTCTCACGTCTAAAAGTGCAACTTCTTGTGGGGTTGTCACTATGAGGGCTCCATCTATACCGGACTCTTTCATGTACGTTGTTACCGACAAATGCTCATCTGATGTTCCTGGTGGGGTGTCAACTACTAGATAATCTAGATGCTCCCCCCAATTTACATCCTTCAAGAATTGTTTGATAAGCCCATTCTTCTTCGCTCCTCTCCAGATAACAGCAGAATCTGGATCTGGTAACATGAATGAAATACTCATGAGACCCAAGTTATCTGCTACATACACTGGAGACCATCCTGAGTTAGACTGGTGGATCGATTCCCCCTCGCTTCCCAACATTCGGGGTAACGAAGGCCCGCAGATATCTAAATCCATGGCACCAACCTCAACGTTTTCGTCCGCTGCCAAAGCCCACGAAAGCATCGACGTGAACGTGGATTTTCCTACTCCCCCTTTACCTGAAAGTACGAGTATCTTATGTTGTATTTGCGATAGCCTTTGATTTATCACGGGCATATCTGGATCCGGACCTTTGGGGAGTTGAGTAGCGCATATGTTTTGGTTGGGACATCCATCGCACGCATCTCCTTTTCCAGCCTGTTCTGATTCGGGACCAGGACAGTGTTCAGGCTCCGGAGCCTGAAGCTTTGCCTTTAGTGCCAACTCGCTCACTCTTGAGGGTGACATCGTAGTGTTTATGAAGTATACAAGACAAAACTAGTTTAACTAATCGTTTGAAGTACGATGCTGACTAAAATTCCGATATCGCAGAAATAAAAATTTTATATGCAGTCTTTATCAGTTATAAGTATGTAATGCCTAAGCTTCTATTGTATCAAGTCTGACTTTGAAGTACTCAACCTCGTTCTCTCCTAACTGTAATGCTAAGATCTTTTCCTTGGAATAAACACCAAGCTCAATAGCCAAATCTCCAACCTTTTTAGACATAAGCTTTCTGGCAACCTTATCAATGAATGGTAACGTGCCAGAGCTGGCTACCATCAATGGGATGTTCATCAATAGAGACTCAACAAGTGACTTGTACTCCTCAGACGAAGAGATACTCTCATTCAGCTCCAAGCCATTTGAGTCATCCTCAAAATTGAGGAGCTGGAAGAACTGTACATAAATACCGGCGCCAACAGACCACTGGGGAACAACCAATCCATTCCTGGGTATCTGGTAAAAAAAGTTGAGCAAGTCATTACGACGGTGAGGGTTATTGGACACAACAATCATGGGACCCAAATAGTTCAAAATACAATCATGAACTTGTCCCCAGCGTTGCGCGTTGACCAAATTTTGGCACTGTTCCCAGTAGTTTCCAGCCTTGTACTCGTCCTCGGCAATTGCTTCGTATATGAGTGTGTCCTTAACTTTCAAATGTTGAAGATAATATTCCTCTGATTCTGTCTCGGAGATATGGCCAATGTTATCGAATATAATAGCCTTGAGAGTACTCAAACACTTCGCATCATCGCTCAAACGTGTGTAGACAAAAGCTGCCTCTTTCAATAAACCGCAGCCCAATAGGTACTCGCCAAAGCTTTTGGTTAATTCATCGGACACAATATCTGCATTAAGAATAGAAGAGATGATAACAGCAACCATCCATTTAATCCGGATAGGCAACAGGTTCTTGATTAACGTTGCAGCCGTTTTTTCTCCTGGCTTATCAGCGTATACCAGGTTATACAACTTTAATGTATCCAAGATCGGCAGTGTGGTATTCGTTTGTGTTTTAGAAAACAAGTTCGTCAAGGGAGCACTTAGATCTCCAAATGAAAGCTCTAGCGCAAGGACAATGTTCCAAGGTAAATCCTTTATCAATTCAATTTTTCCAGCCAAAATCGAATAAATATGTATAAGAGGTTTAGGGATATGTGGAGTAGTGGAATCCCATGCGTCCAACTGAGCGGCAGCAGTGGTTCTTACCACGACATCGTTAGAATCCAAAAGTGTTAAAAGTGCTGAAAGATGCAAGTTTTTGGAGGAGATAGCAAGGTCAATAGCGCTATCAATATTTCCAGCACAGATTCTAAAAAATATTTCATCTAAATCGGTATTTCCCCCATCAAGACGTAATTCATCAATTGACTTCGCATTGATTTCATTAAGCACCCTTGAGACTGATTTCCTTCTCTGAAGAGAGGCTAGATGATCTTGAACACGCTCGCTTCCGGTTAGAGGTATTTCAATATCTTCGAATAAGGCATGGCAAAGTTTTATAATATCCAAATCTTCATCATTGGAATCTAAATCCTTCAATAAATCATTGAACTTGTACGTTACCTCCTTTTCAAGCTTGGGGTAATCGTTTTCTCTCAGTGAGATTTTTGATTTCAGAAGCAACTTTTGAAGGGCATTTTCGATGGAAGTGTCCGCGCCCCCAGTTAATGCTGGAATTTTTGTCTTCGATTCTTCTGAGGCTGATGATCCCTTCGAAAGATCGGCCTCTATTATTGAAGCAGTACGATTGAAATCAGCAAATAATACGTTATCCATGTCGTCGGCACTGAACGCTTTCGACCTGTTTGGCGCTGAAGTTCTGCCCTTCCAGTGAAGTGGATTCAAGGAGCTACCAAAATCGTTGGATAATTCAAGCTGAATTAACCAATCATCAGATACTGCCAAATTGGGTCTAACCTGGATATTGTCAAAAATTCTCTCATTTTTGACTTCAGGTTCATATGCCTTTTCGTCAACTAATTCATTTAACTCGATATTTCTGGGGAGTATGCTCACTAATTGCTTCAAATAATTCAATTTTTTCTCGCTCAGAGTGTTCAATCCCCTGCTTATAGTATCATGTTCATCGATAATGTCATCAGCTCTGAACCTGGAACTGTCCCCATCGTTTACACCATTGTATATGTGAGGGGAGTTTATGATGATTTCTTCGTCTTCGTCGATTGTGATATCTGCAACTTCGTCGTTAATATTTGTGATTCTCTGTTCATCTTCGAAACGAATAAGCTGTTCGTTCACCTCATCGTTGACTAACCCTCTCTTTTTTGCAAGTGCTTGATCCTGGAGCTCTGATTCGGTCAAATTGCCCCACGCACCAGGTAATTTGTTCGTATAAGTTTTGATCTTTTGTCTCTTGATTTCGTCCCTAAATTCTGCATTCCCATAAATCTTGGATGCCTCGATGCGAGATTGTTCTTCAGAGTTATCCTGCTTCCTCTTTATAGAGGCCAACCTCTCATCACCGGCCTGATCTTCGTCATCTTCTTCAATTAAACCCCAAACACTAAAATGCATAACTTTGAAAGTCCAGGTTCCCGTAATTGGGTCATAAGTGACAAAATCCATTCCCTTTTGGGACTTCAATCTATTGATGAATGCACTGGATGTTTCATTCTCTTTTGGAAACATATTTTCCAAAGTAATCGTTGCAGGTACATTCAAGCCAACTCCAATTGGGGGTTTATTGTCACCGTACCCTTCGTACACAAGTAAGTGTTTCTTTCCTATGACAATGATCTTGTCGAAAAGCTCTTGGTTCAATGTGGTCCCGTTTTTCTTGCAAGTGAGGGCCACCGTAGACAAATCAACATCGTACATATACGACACTTGGCCATATCCGACTCTTCCTACAATGAAATTCTCCACGTAAGCAAGCTCCTCCAATGACAATTTGGATAACTTAGCAATGGACGGTGAGCACCAGTACCCGTTATTCAATTTTTTATCATCAAGTTTGTTTTCTTCATCTACTTTGTCCTGGTTTACAACTGTGGTGTTTCCTTTTTGCCGTTTTGGCAGTTGTTGTTTGCTTTGTTTGTCTGGGTGGTTACGAGGTATATCTTCCTCATATTCAAAAATCTGATCTTCCTCATCACTCGAGTCGTTTATATTTTGAGCAATGCTTGTATTTCCAACCAAAATTCTTCTTTTCTTTGTGCTAAACACTTTGTCTGTGTCTATGAGGTGGAATTTGGATGGCTTGGATTTAATAATAAGCCTTTTGAAGTCGCTCTGCTGGCCAGATCTCACACGAGCTTCACTCCTAGGTGATTTCAATACGTTGGGCTGGCTACGAAACCGCCTACCCTGCCTTGCTTTGCTAGAGGCAAAATTAGAATTCGTAAAGATACCATCAAATTCAGGATCAGATTTGGCTACTACATCTTTGCCTGACCGCATGAACCCAGAACTAAAGTCTCTTATGGTCTGGCCTAGTCTAGATAACAAAGAAGTTTGTTGTGGTTGCGATTGCTGTTGTTGTAGCTTGTGTACGTCAGAGTAGGCTCTCTTTCTTGATAGCTCTGAATTGCCTCGCTTTAGGTTCTCGCTGTTCAAGAATAAATTTTCCGTTATAGATTTGGGCATCAGATCAACGTTCTGCCTAATTTCAGTAAATGCAAGATCGTAGTTGTAAGGATTGAAGTTGACATTGTTATTGGTTTGTGAACTTTGCGGCGTGTTATAATTGGTATTGTTGTTTCCGAATAACCCCCCTCCAGAGTTACTTGCACTGGTCCCGAAGAGTCCGCCAGTATTCGCCGATGTATTTGTATTTGAGAATATCCCTGTTCCGGTATTTCCTCCAAATAGTCCACTACTACTTGCAGGTTTGCTGGCGTTCGTGTTGTTGGTTGAATTGCCGAGAAAGCCTGTATTTGTACTTTGTGAATTATTGCTGCTGCCAAAGAGTCCGGTATTCTGAGTCTGATTACCTGTGCCAAACAAGCCCCCTCCTCCTAATGAAGTTGTTCCCAGAGCTGCAGGTGAACTGAATGTACCAGACGTTGTCGGCTTATTGCTGTTGCCGAACAACCCTCCTGATCCATTCAAGGTGGTATTTGTTGTACTATTTCCAAACAAACCACCCGTGGAAGCTTGTCCTAAAGTTGATGCAGTTGAGGTGTTATTCCCGCCAAAGAGTCCACCTGAAGTACTGTTATTAGAGCTCCCTGTTCCGAAAAGACCTGTATTTCCGGATCCTGTCAGTCCACCAAATGAAGATGACTTTGCAAATCCAGTGGACGCACCCCACCCATTGCTATTGTTAGTGTTGTTATTGGCATTGGTGCGATCATTCGAGGCAAACATGGCTGAATATCAGAGGATTGCGGGAGGTCCACGATGGCTCTTGCTGCCAGGATGAGTAAGAGTGCAGAGGTGTGTGCTTGTGTTTACTGCACAGTCTCCGATTGTGAATTTTTTCGATTTACACGCTGCAATGAAAACAGAAAAATCGAGGTCTGCGAAGTTTGTTAGTGCTGTGAATTACGCACAGGTAGATACAAAATACGCATTCACTTCTATGCTATGGCAGATCTCTATGATCGTTACAATTAAGCACTGTTCGTTACGAGAATACTATTGACATCTATTCTATGGACAAATTCAACCTAACGCCTGCTCCGGCATTATACCAGGACTTTTCAAACTTTCTCAAATTTCCTCTGCTGCTGAACACCTTGTTAGGAATACCTGAATCAATCAAGTAGTGCAACACTTCACCAGCTGTACCTGTAGTAATTATGTTATTCTTGTAAGCATATATCAATCCGGTTATTGGCAAGCCCACAGATATGCACCACCTACAATTAATGTAAAGCCCCAAGTCCAGAACAGTACCAGAACCACCGTCAATGCCCGAAGGGATATCTAAAGACATTGTTTTTATGTGTTGTAAGGGCTCGTTACACCATTGAATGATATCTTTCAAAGTTTTTAAATCGTCTTCCTTGAAGAATAAATCCTCTAAGTGATCATCATATCCCTGTAATGCATCGACAATAAGCTCGACTGGAGTATCAAGTTCACTCAAGATGTTTTGTAGGTGAAAGAAGTTTGCACTCTTGACCTTGCCGCCTGCCAATTCAAACAATTCCCATTGGTTGAAAAAAAGCTCATCTTCTTCTGCCACTTCCTCATTGACAACGAAGGCTAGCACTCTAATTCCGTGATTGGTCAAGTGGCGCCCTGTCGCAAACGCTCTCGAGCCACATCTGCCACTGCCTATTAATAACAACACGAGTGGTGGCAAGTTGTGGTTCTTCTTGTTGCTCAATCTGTTAGGTCCACCGAGCATCTGGTTCAATATTAACTGGGACAAGTTGACTGCAGCTACCTCCGTCATGATTGCAGGGGCTATACCGTACGTCTCCGATGACATGCGCTCAATCTCAAGCAACTGTACAGGTGAGCATGTGGGGACAAGTTCCTGACTCTCCGAATGAATCAATTTGAATACACGCTTCAAGGGTGCACCAAAATGATCATCACCATGCACTGGAGTGCCTCCCCTAGCGATGCTGGCAGCTCTTTCAGCTCCTGCGATTCTCTCTTGTGTTCCATTACTCTTTCGGCTAGCAGATGTTCCAATTTTGTCCCAAGTGTCGACTCTATTGTTATTGTCTAAAACCATTTCATCGTTGCCGTACTTTTCCTTCAGGAGATCTGCAACCTTGTTGTGACCAACCAATCTGTCGCTTGGGCTAACAGTATCATTTCTTTGGAAGTCGGCAAACACAGACTTTTTATCAAACATTGCCAAATTGGCAGCAAAGTCAAATTCATTAGATGACTTGATTTCTTGAATATCACTCTCCAATGACGTAGGACCAGTATAAGACAGTTTGGTCTGTTTGGAAACAGGTGTCCCGGTACGAGTTGCAGCTGTGGATGCCGTACCTGAACCAGAGGTTGAGTCTGCAGGTACAGACTTATTCGCAGGTCTTGCGAATAGTATTGCGTCATCTATCAACCCTTCCTTTGCTGTGTAGTCTTGTGTCTGCTTACCTTGCAGTTGTGCTTGTTTCTTTTTCTGTTTCTTGCTCTTGAGACCCTTGACGAGGTCAGGTGGAAGTTGGGTCACCTTCAAATCGGCAATCTGTCTGCTGTCTATGTCAACGGGTTGTGAGGTACCGTTTTGGAGCACAATTTTGGAATTATCTACATGAGTGATTAGCCCTGTTGGACTTGTGCCATCACGCAAAGTCAATTTTACTTTGTAGTTGAGGAATTCAGTCATACTTTGAAGAGAAAGAGAGTGAATGCATCACACCGAGAGCGAGCATGCTCTATTTTTGTTTTTTCACTTTGATTTCCTTTCCATGCAGTTTTCTCTTTTTCTGCCGTGCGTCTGCTTGATCATCTTTTGCAGCACTAAAGGTACAACACACTGAGGAGCATTCCATTGCCTATCCTATTATTATATAAATTTTGTATATGTATACTAAAATATCAAGCTTGGTTCGAACTTGGCTAAATCTTCATCAATACTTGCAATATTCACCTCACAGGCTCGTATGATGCGACGAGATATTATCCCCACCATGCCATACTCAGATTGCCTTTCAATTTCATCTACCACTTCTTCCACCTCGTGGTTGATGTATATCAACTGGCTTTGTAGCTCTTCTATTTCGTTCGCTCTCTGCCTGAGTTTAGAGTGAAGGAACTTGTTTTCGAATGCTATTGTATTTGACTGGTTTTCAAGATACGAAACTAACTTGTTCCACTTATCCTGATCCACCAATGATCTTTGCTCATTCAGCTTAAGCTCATTGAGTTCTTTTGAGAGTTTCTGAACTTCATTTTTAAGCTCGTTCACTGCTGCACTCTTTTCTCTCGACTCTTCAAATTCCCAGTTATAGCTACGCTTATTGCTGTCAGTGATTTTCTTCTTGTTGGCCACTGCACTTGTCTTGACGCGCTTGACTCGGTCCGCATAGTTCAAAGTCTGTTGTGTTTCTTCAAAATCGATAGGAGAAATACAGAAAAGCATGAACGTTTTCGAGTTCCCTGCCAAGTTTTCCTTCAAAATATACGTAAGCACTGAATCCCTGTATGGAACGACTTCAGTAACTGCGGAATTAGAACGTTCCGAAAGTATATTTATGCAGCGTCCCAATACTGTCAACGACTTGTTGATCGAAGTACCTTCCTTAATTCTTTCCTGTTGCTTGTACACTTTGGTCTTGTGCATTCTTTCGGATCCGGCCAAATCAACGAGCTTAATGTTGGAAATCACCTCCTCGTCTGCCTCTCCTATCGAATTCAGCATCTCATCGTCGTCCAGCGTTTGCTTGAACTTGGTTTGTGTTAAGCAAAGCGTCAATATGGCATGCGATCTTGAACTTTGTTCATTCATAGACGTTGCTGCTGTAGATCTAAGTTGATTCCCCCGCTCCAAATGCTTCAAAAATGCTTTAAAGTTGGTGATTGGATACTCTACAAGGTTTTCCACGTACGGTCCCGACACCGGGTGTTCTCTGATGCGGCATTTGCCAACATTTTGCAGCATGGTTGGTTTATCAGCTAACAAGTCTTTCACCTGCTCATTGTATATCTCCATGTACAGAAGTTTCAACTGACAATTTATCCGCTCGCTCACGAGGCTCTCCATTCGGTAAAGTATATCTTGTACCAAGAGCGGGATCATTCCTGGCTCTGTATCATTCCCCATCATTGTATGTGTCTTTCCAGAACCAGTTTGACCATATGCTAGAAAACATACATTGAAACCCTGGAAGAAATGGTCGAGTAGCTGCGTGGATGTAGAGTTGTAAAATTGATGATTATCTGTATAGTGTGGGTCGGAAGCGTTGAAAGACCATATGGAGTCATCAAATGTGTACCGTTTTAAGTTTTCATCTCTTGCAGTTATGGAGTCAGACCTAAGTGGGTGTTGATAAAAGGTGGATGTCTCAGGCACTCGAAGTAATGTTTCTTGCCGATTTGACGGGGGCATTTGCACCAAACTTTCTGCATTCTGATCTTCCCTGGCTAAAAGTGGTCTAACTCTCACAGCCACGTTAATATTACCAAATTTATCCGTCATATTTGCAGAAAGTCAGCCGTATTTCAAGAAAGAGTTTGACAAGGAAGTCCTTTCAATGTAGCAATACGTAAAGCTATTGGCATCTCTCAGTCTCAAACATCGAAACCCAAAAACTGTAAATATTGATCCTGCAGATAAAGGTCAGTATTGTGATAAAAGAAAACAAAAAAAAAAGCCCAGCGATAGCGGTCCATTTGCTTAAACTTTTGCATGTGCCTTGCCAGCCAGCCAAATGGAGGGGAATAAAAAAAAAGTTGGTCTCATAGCATCAGACTATTTTCATCGATGTGTTTGAGCCCTTGTGCGGTCTGGGACGTTTTTTTGGCATATTCCGCTATTTTGTCAGATTGATGCTAGAATTCTCTAACGCAGGTGGAAATGTTTGGCCGATTTTTTAGCAATCATCCACAATCGGCAACAGAAAACTCTCCGAGATCTCCGCTCCCGCTATGGCCACGCCGTAAAGTAAGTGTATTTTGCACATGAACTACTAACTTTAACCTTCCTAGTTATATTGTCAAAGGGCATACACCTTCATGCGCAGCGGACAGCTGGAGAGCCTAAAAAGAGAGGAGAAGGCTCCAAAACATTTGCAGCTTAATCGCGCTCGCGTGCAGCTTTCTCTTTGTCTCACTCTCCACCCCGGAAATACGATCTAGCGCCCGCGTGCAAGCTTAAATCTTGTAGTGCATTTGACACTATTTTCCCGTCACACAAAAAAGACACCCGTACTTTTTCTTGCGATTGCGTTTTTTCATTTGCCAGGACTCTCTGTTTCTTTGATTAAATCAAACCGAACTATTCTATAGCATGGCTTCGCCGATATCAGAACTCTTTGGCACCACTGTGGAGAGTGCAGTGCAAGTTTCGGTCACGCAAAATAAGCCTTTATTGGCGTTTTTAACAAATGATTTGGAGATATCTCAGGAGTTTATCAACAAGTTTTTCTACACAAACAACGTGTTGAACGCCTCACTCATAGATAAGCTCAAGAACCACTTTGTTTGCCTCAAGTTGGTTGAAAATACAGTGGAGTACGGCTACTTTAAACAAATATTCAAGAATCTCGAGGTGCCAAGTTTTTACATTGTATGGCGGGGGAATTTGTTGGACATAATTAAATACGAGAGTAACTCATACGGGCTTGAATCTAGGTTAGATGGGTTGTTGAGATATTCATCCCATCTGGAATTATCAGTGCCACAAGCTGGACCAGCAGCGACGCCGGTAGTTGCTTCGCGAGAAGAGACACCGGTGGTTGCTTCGCGTGAAGAGACACCGGTGGTGGTGTCACTGGAGGAGACACCGGTGGTTGTGTCACTGGAGGAGGTTGCTCCCGTGACACCTCCAGTCCCTGTTCTTTCCCCCACACCTGCACAACCTCCAGCGCTAGATCCAGTGCATGAACAAGTTCAGCCCTCAGATACAGAAATTTCCCCACCATCTCAATCCATCTCATCATCTCTCTCACAGAATGGTACTTCTACTGCAGGTAGTGTCCCTATTTCGTCTTCTCGCCAACGCCATCAAATTAATTTGAGAAATGCTAGACGGGAGCAAAGCCTTGAAGCACAAAGAATAAGAGCACTTTTAGAAGCAGATGCTAAGGAAAGAAAATTGAGGAAAAAAGAGGCGGAAGAACGGAAAAAACTCAAAGCACAGGCAGTTAAAGATGGCCAATCAGCCCATACAGACGACTTCGAATCCCCTGCCGATACTGCTAACACCATCGACTCTGAGGCCTTGTGTAAGCTCTCTATTAAGCTTTTCGATTCTACATCCGTCAAGCATGATTTTTTGGCTACGCAAACACTCAGTGATGTAAGGAAGTGGCTAGACCACGAAACCAACAATAGCTTAATCAGCCGTGATAACTCCTCCATGCCCTCATTTGCAACACCGTCCATTCCAGTACCTACTCATTATGTATTCTACAGGCCGGTAATGCCGCGAACAACGTTCTCCGATGAGCAAGAGCTCAAAACTTTACAAGAACTTGAGTTGTGCCCCAGATCGGCATTGATTTTGAAGCCAATTTTTGATGATCTGATTTCAGGCAAGGCTTACCCGAATGCTAAGAAGGAGAGTATATTCATGAAGTTGCTTGGATTTTTCACACTTTTCATGTCCGCATTATACTCGTTTTTCGATTATAGGGTCCAAGACTTGGATGAAGAGCACCACCAAGATAGCAAAAGTCAATACAGAGACGATGAGGTTGGTGCTAATGACGGTGCCGATATTGGACGAAGCTCTGGAAGCAGTCAATACGAACATGACGTGAACCGAAGAACAAATAACAATACCCCCAATCTTGTCTCGATCGACACTCCTTTTGTGCAACAGGATGTGCCTCTTCTTCTGCGGCCTGCCTCATTAATCAACATCGAGCCCATGAATTCACGGCCCCATTCACCTCGGTTAGGATCAAACGATCCGATAAGCAGAAGCTCTACTCCAAAATTAACCCGTAGCGTGTCATCTAACGCATCAGCAAGATTCCGTAAAATAAACTCTAGTAACACAACAGTTAACCGGGTGGGAGACTCTGAAGGAGACAAAAAGGACAGTGACGAGAGCGATTTGGCATATAACGGTAACGGAGTCGGACTCAGTGATAAGAGGGATGAGTAATTCAATAAATGATATTTATAAAGTTAACTAGAGAGAGACAGACGCGCAATGTAATGTAGGAAAGAACTAGATATACTAGCAATGCCAGTTGACGTAGATGCTCAGGCAGACAAGAAAAAAGGACTGCTCAGAGACAAAACTCCAAAAGATAACAAGATAACGGTATCTCAAATTTCATGCACCAACCGATACGAGACTGACAGGAAACATGCGAAAAATAAAATCAGCATGTTCTGAAAGCATGGAAACACCGCATTCTAGTGTCTAAAGCCAACGCAAATAAAATATATCGCGTGTACTCTAACACACTCACTTTGGTCTTGCTCGTATCCTCGCGAATCACATACAGACGCTCATTACCCTATTTGTGTCCGACCTATTAGTCCACAATGGTGGATCGAGTTCGCCTAGGGCAGCTCGAAGATATTCTTCGTCTAAATAGTAGTCCCAAGACTATCGTCTCTGATACCTCTGTTTTAACATGTGGCTGTTTGGTCTCGGAGGAGTATTTCCACAACCTTAAGGAGAAAAGAAAGTGCCCAGAATGTGGACGTGCAGAAGTGGATGTCTTGTCACAAATCTCTCCATTGAGGCAGTTGTACAAGCTAGTAGAGGAAATGAGCAAAGATGGTAGCACCAGCATTGGTGTTGGGGCTGGTAGCGGTACAGCTGGGAGGAGATCCTTTTCGAAGAAAAGCAACATAGGGCTTGACTTAAATGAACTGCAACAATTGCAGCAGCAGCAACTGTTCCATCAGAAGGGTTCATCCTCAGAAGGTATGGATTTAGTTAGCTTGTTCTACAAATTTGCCAAGGAAGAGAGCACGATTGAGAGTGAGGGGAAACCCAGCTTGCAGCACGGAGTAAAAGACGAAGGGCTTATTCAGTCATCGCCCCCAAAGTCGACTTCTAGTCAGCAAAGAATCGTTCGTACTGAGTCGTATGACTCTCCTAGTGTGTCTACTTCCACAAAACCTATCGATATTTCCAAATCAGGATCTGTTTCTCTGAGAAGGGCAGCAGATCCAAGCAGCTTCGCTGCATCGAGTTATGGACTAGGATCTGTGATAGGATCAGGGTCCGCGCCCGGGCCAAGTCCAGGAGATGACAGTATGATCCCTTCATCGTACCAATCATTCTCAATATCACCACTAGATGAGTCCATTTACACTGATAAATCGTCTCTCACTAATTACCATGGTCCCTCCTTGCAAGCCATTCGGTCGCAGATACTCATTGGGAAAGGTGGAGAAGAGAAGGAATACAATTTTTCCAAATGCTTTCCCTTTTATCGAAAGCTATCAACTTATAATACGCAACAAGTGAAACTAAACTTTCTGTCATTGTCATCCACATTCAAAGCAACTTCGATGATTAAAAAGACACCGAAATTCATAGGCAGTAGTATACACAGTTATGTGGATCTCTATACTGGTGAAGAAGTAACTCGCTTTGTGATTATGTCCGAGAAAAAATGGGAGTTGTACGAATATAATGGTGAGCTGAAACCCAGAATGGTTTGTTGCGGAAAACTGACTGGTGAGTTCGGGTTGGACCACAACGAATTGAATGCGTGTAATGTTGACGAGGGCATCGTTATCCGCAATGACTTTGGTGTTGATAACAACGTCACCTCGAATTCGAACTCTAATGTGAATGCAAACACAAGTACAAACGCTACTACTACCGGGCCTACTAGCGCCAGTGATCCGGAACTCAAAACTGTGAATGATGAAACAAAGAAGAGATTGGCTCAATGGGACCAGGTATACTGTTCGTTGTCTACAAACTACCTCACAATCTCAGGTACACGAGGCATTATGAGAATCTTGAATGTGTCCTCGAGAGGTAAAAAAGAGGACTTGGGTAAACCATTGTACACGTATATTACCAACTTTCCTATTCGTTGCATGTCTATCCTGCCTAATGAATCGGTGGTGGCGTGCGGTATCACTGCACGCGAGCGTTTATCTGGTAAGGAACAGCCATTCATCATCTTGCATAAACTCAACGTCGACACGAAGGATGAAATCTCATTCAAACTGGTGGAACCAATCACGATTACTATCCCTTATAGGGACCCAATCAAGATAATGAACTTTAACGCCACTTCCAAATACTTGCTCTGTTGCACAGTCTGGGAATCCAGATTCTTGATAATAAGACTAACCAGTAATGCCAACGACAACTACAGGAAACCACGGTTGATCTGGTCTGAGTTGAGCAATACAAGGAAACGATCAGTGGACATGAAGGATGGGGGGATCGACTTGAGCAAGAATAGAGAAGATGACGATGTCATGATGGATAATGAAGGAATCACTGACCTTCAGTTTGGCTCATTACATTCAAACACCATTATAGTAGCATCATGCTCCTTGACGAAGCGGCCACCTGTAGTGATTCGCCTTGATGGTGTGTCAATTGACGGTAATAGGTCGTATTCAGGGACTTCCTATGGCGGTGGCACTAGTGGTGCTGGTGCTGGAATGGAAACATCCAGCATGAGCAATAAAAGCAAGAGGAGTGCAGATGCAGTTGCAGAAGACGATAACAACGCTAGCCTGCTGATCAAGTCATCGGAGACGATTTTGAGAATTCCTGAAGTTGGATCTCTCGTCCATAGATTTGCCCTGCTGCCTCGTGGAGACGGCATGTGTTACTTGGACAAGGAGGGACGTATTTTTTTGGCGTCTATTCCGAACTTTCAGCTCCACCCGACGGCACCCATGAAGAGAATCGTGGTACAACTTGGGGAAGTTGCCAATGCCGAAAGATACTACGAACTGGCTTCGATAAAATTTTCTAGTGATGGAGGGAAAGTCTACGTGGTTGACAGAAAAGGAATGTTCTTGGTTTTTGATTTTACTAAGGGCGTTCCTGGAAAAGATGCTGATATTGAAAAGTGTAAAATAGTAAATATTTAGGTGTGTATAACAAAACCAAGATATAATAATTGTTAAATTTGCAATAATAGCTAAAATTGTTAAAACTGAATATTAACTAAAACTGGAGAAAACAGAGATACAAGGAGACATTAGCAAGGAAAGGGGAAAGTAGAGTGCCTGATAGAAAAATTTCAAGTACTAATGTAATGGGCTTTTGTCCAGTTGGTGAATTGGCTGCAAAAGAAGGATTGTTAAGGTGGACGTTCCAACAGCCCTCATCACATACACAGTTCAATCAAGATTCGGTCCCTTCCAATTAAGCTTCGTGCGACTCAAGGGATACGCAGATGCTTGTTGAAGTCTTCAGTCCATAAGCCATAATGCTGCGTTTCGTACGCCTCTCACCTCAATGTACCGTGGTTCCTTCATATTGTGCACGTTTCTTTTTATCCTATTTAATGTGTAAACGCGCGCAGATGAGCTTAACAATTTATCGATCAGGAGAAAAAAACAGGAAAATCCATTACTGACACGCGGAAGGACTCAACAGGATTTTCCCTCTGCTTTTTTTGGGTGTCCATCTTTGTATACGTAGTAGAAACCTAAAGTCAAACCAAAGAGATGTCTGAACCTATTAGAAAGAAGGCTGCGGATATTTCCAAGGCACCAACTCCTCAAAATACTCCGTCATCTGTGACCAACTCATATTTGAAGTCGAAACCTCCTGGTGTTGCTACTATTAATGAGGAAGATGTAGCTAATGGCTTGCAGAGTCAATTAGCCAACAACCCAGTCTTGTTATCCATGATTCAAGGCAAATTGGGTAACTTAGTTGGCCAACAGAGTGGTTACATTGACTCGTTGCCCAAGAGTGTCAAAAACAGAGTTTACGGATTGAAATCGATCCAACAAAAGCAGATGACGTTGGAAGCTGAATTTCAAAAAGAATTATTGAACTTGGAGAAAAGATACTTCAAGAAGTACGAACCATTGTACGAGAGAAGAAAGAAGATTGTCAATGGCGATGAGGAGCCAACCGCTGAAGAGATCGAAGAAGGTGAAATCTTGAACGAAGAAGACGAAGACGAGGAGGAGGCAGCCAAGATTGAAGAACTCAAGGATGAAGGCAAGCAGGATGAGGAAGATGAAGAGGACTCATCCGCTACCAAGGGTATTCCTGGTTTCTGGCTCACCGCGTTGGAAAACCTTCATTCTGTTTCTGAAACCATAACCGATAGAGACTCTGAAGTATTACAATATCTCAAGGATATCAGAATGGAGTACCTCGAGACGCCAGGATTTGAGTTGATTTTCGAGTTCAACGAAAACCCATACTTCACCAATCAGATTTTGACTAAGACTTACCACTACCAGGCAGAATTAGGGTACTCCGGAGATTTTGTATATGATCACGCTGACGGTCTGGAAATCAACTGGAAGTCAAAGGAAAATAACGTTACAATCACTATAGAGAGAAGAAAGCAGAGAAATAAGAACACCAAACAAACAAGAACTATTGAAAAGTTGACTCCAACAGAGTCTTTCTTCAACTTTTTCGACCCACCAAAGCCACCGTCAGCTAAGGATGACGAAGTCGAAGGAGATGATGATGATGATGAGGAAGAGGAAGAGGATGAAGATTTGGAAGCTAGATTGGAATTGGATTACCAATTGGGTGAGGAAATCAAAGACCGTTTGATTCCAAGAGCTATTGACTGGTTCACCGGAGATGCTGTGGGATTCGGATTCCCTGAGGATTTCGAAGGTGAAGATGAATTTGACAGTGAGGAGGAAGGTAGCGAAGATGAAGAAGATGATGATGAAGCCCCAAAGGAAAACCCACCTGAATGCAAACAGCAATAGATACATCACACAAAAAGATAATAGGGGCCCTCTAGGTTTAGTTTTTTTTAGTCTTCAATCCATATTACTGGGATGTCTTCTAGCTCGTAAGCCGTCTCTCTACATTCTAATACCGTGTATCCTCATTAAAATATAGTCAAAAAAAAAACAATGTCTACTAAATAAAACATATGATCTGCGAACTGAAAGAAAGAAAAAAGAATGATCTATGTCTTCATCATCGGCGAGTCGTCTATCACTTCATTGAAAATTGAGTCGTAGTTTGTATCCATCAGGTTCATGTTCAGGTTCAGTTCGAAGGGTGCCATTTCATCCAGACCACATAACCCGATAGGCATCGACGTGGTGGAAGGATGTGCGCGGGTGACTGAAGCTGTAGTGGGTGCCGACATTAACATTTCGTTCATCTTGCTATCGTCCAAGGCGTTTAACGACAATAATGATGAAGGGGACGCAATGGAATTGGACGCAGATGCCAGCTTGGAGTAGCCACCTGGTGCAGATGTTGCAATAGGTACAGACATGGAAGCGGAATCAGATCTCAGTGGCTCTTGCTTAATTGCCAGTGGTGTTATGAATTCTTGTTGCAGCAGCAGCAGTAAAGGGATGTTGTTGAGCAAAAAGTCGTCTATAATCTCTTGCTTAATTTTGACCTTGTCTAGAGTTGAGTACAAGTCATGGTGGTCAGCGTTTGAAGTAGATTCATTGGAGATGCTGTTGTCAGCTGAGAAGATTGAGTATGAAGGCGATTGTGCCAACGAAGTGCACGCATTGCAGGTATTGTTGCTGCAGCAAGCTGGTCTATGAGTAGGTGAGGGACAGGTTGTTTGAACCGCACTATCCATAGGCGAAATCAATGTATAACTCCCTCTAGGTGCAACCTGTGCGACCAAGGGTCCAGTTATCGCTCCTGATGCGCTGCTCGTTGCACTGGTGGCTGCAACATGAGGAGTATTAGGTGTTGGATAGTAGTTAGTTGTTGCAGATTGTTTATCTTGGTGCTCCTTGAAGGCACTAGTATGGAGCTCAAAAGGCTTATGTGGCTGCTGGTGTCGTTGGAAAGATTGCAAATTAGCGTGAAATTCAGGCTGTGATTGCTGGTCATTTCTTGCCAGATGAAAACTATCCATAGACTTATCGCCTATTCTTTCATATTCTGGCTGTCTTTCTCTGGCGTTTGGCGCAAGTTTGACATCGCTTGTCTCCAAGAGTTCTCTGTAAGGTTTTAAAACTCTTTTGTATCTTCCCACACTTAACAAGTCTTCCATTTCATATTCTTGGAATACTTCTTCAGGGAGCAAAAAATGGATGAGATTCTCCAAAGTGTTCACTTTGCGTTCCACTTCAGTGAGGTGGGCTCTTGTGAGTGGAGACCTGACTGTTCGCGGTGAGTATGAACAACTCCAACCGTGCTGGATACATTTTGTGCATTTGGGGTACTCCTTGGAGCACTTTAACTTTCTTTTGCGGCATGAGTCGCATGCCTGCTCTATGCTTGCATTGTATGGGCAAAACGAAGTCGCACCCAATGGTGACGTTGATTCAGTTTTCATTTGCAATTTACTTGGAATCGATAGAAATTGTACAGAAAGGAGACTATCCAGGAGGAATCAGCTGCTATTTTCTGTATATGAAAAGGGGTGATAAGCTTTAGCAATTTGAACAGATGAAGGTCTGAATTTTTTTTTTTTTGTCGATTTAATTTATCGGCCCTTAAGAAATTTAAAGCACTTTCAGACGGGCAAGCAACTGGAAGAGGAGTTGCTCGGTAGTAAGATCCTTCGGATGGTAGCGGAAGATGTTATAACAATTATAGCGCAACTATATTGTGGAGATTGGGCCGAAACTGTGGAGGAGAAGAAGAATTGTGGTATGGTATGACCGCAATTGGGTTAGTTGATATGGGACGATTTCTATGATAAGAAGTAACGGCCAAAATAATATAAGGTACAATTTCTCTTCGTAAAAAAAAAATAGTTCGACTCCGATATAGTGTCACTTGTGATTGCAACTGAAGGGATAGGGGAAGCAGGTGGGAAAGTACTTGGTTTATAGGTTAATGTAGAGAAAAAAGTAAAAGAAAGAAGAGTGAAAAATGAGAGGAGAAAAACATTTTGAAAAACATTTAAACGTATCGTCCCCTCTCCGCTTGATTGAAGGACTTTTCCAATGAGCTAACGGAGCTTGATTTGAGTGATGGTTGCTGAAAAAAAAATAAAAAAAAAAAATGAACAAAAAGTATGAGGTTGAGCCAAAAAAAAAAAAATAGTACAAGAAAGGTATGCATGCCCAAACAAATTTATGTAGGAGAGGAGAAGTCGGGCGCACAAATAACGGTTTAGCGGGTACTCCGAGACCGCCGCTGCAGGACGCGAAGAATCACGATGCGACGCCAGGAGCAAAAGTGCCATTTGGAAGGGGAAAAGTGGGTGTGTGATGCAAGCTATCGGAGATGGGAGAGTAATTAGCAAATAAGGATGAGGCTTCAAGTAGATTCAGCCTAAGCGGTGCGCTTGTGGTAACGTCCGTGCAAGTGTGTGCTAGTTGACGGCCCAACGAAGTGGTGCAATCAAAAAAAAATATTTAGTAACACCACACCAGAGCGGGGCAAACCACGCAGAGCGAAGTAAAATTACATCGAGGTGAAAAATCAAAAAAGCCTGTACAGGCATTTTTGGTTTGCATTGTGACAAGGAGAGAGATTTTCGGACTTCGTAGGGGGCGCCGAGATGCAATGTTTTTTGCCTCACGGCTTTTTTTTTTTTTTTTTGTTTTAATCAGGCAGAAGAGAGGGGAGGGTGCATATGGCAGCCACCAATAAGATAGGTAGGGATTCAGCCTGCTTCCTTTTCCTTGATCATACTTTGACCCTAATTGATTCCCATAACCTCCTTCGCCCGTCATCTCTTTTCTTTTTCACCTTTTGTTGTCACTGAGTCATCTTGCTGAAGTTTATTTGGCACACGAATCTTGACTTTTCTTTTCAAATCATGTAATCGAACATCGGTTGTGCGTCACATCCGAGCAAGTTTTTCCGATCAGCGTTTTCAAGACGCGAAATGATTGGCCCGAATCTGTGCCTGGTTTTGAGAAAAGAGGGGAACTTTTTGGCAAATATTTAACCGATTGCACCATTTACGCCAACTTAAGCGACTTGAGTGGAGGTACTCGTGCCTACCACTTCATTCCAGAAGGAGTTGTCGGTAACTCTAGCTTTGTTGATTCTTGAATGAGTAACGTGTCTTCATTCGCTCTCTTTTCCCCCTCCCTCATGAATTTTGTGCAGTAGTGAGGGGATATGTTTGTCGAGGTTGGGTTTGTTGGTTGCATCCCTCGGAGATGTATAACCGACATAAAGCGGTTTGTTTGTTCAGTAACGTGACTCAAGCGGTCCTTAAATTGTGACTCTGGGCACGTGCCCCAAGGGCGGCTTGTAGATACATCTCTGCTCCGTTATCTATCACGAGGACACTTTAAACACAACCTCGCTTAAAAGTATTCGATCCATGTCACACCCCTTTCAGAAACGTATTCTCAAAGAGTATAGGGTGCTTCAGAAGAACGCTCTTCCTGGAATCACATTTTCGGACAGTAACGACACGAAGACTTTTATGTTCCAAATCACCTTGCCTCCTGATTCAGACGGAGTACTCCATTCAATATACCGATCGGATGTCTACAATTTAAGAATAAAGATCACCAATGAGTACCCGGTAGACTCACCTGAAGTTCAGTTTGTAACATTGTGTCCTACAGATAAGATTCCTCTCCATCCGCATATTTACAGTAATGGCCATATATGTCTTGACCTTCTTGACTCTGCATGGACCCCTGCGTGCTCCATGGAGTCCATTCTATTGAGCATACAATCAATGCTATCGACGAACAAAGTACAAGAACGCCCCTCGGATGATGCTAAATATGTCCGGTTTGCGCCAAAGAACCCTAAAAATACTCGCTTCGACTTCCATGACGATAGTGTATGACCCCCCCCACCCTTAATCCTCATGACTACACCGTTACTAATTGAGTTCTTATAAATAATTTCCTAAAAATGCATTTCAAAACGGCATGGCCCGAACAGATGTAGTCGCTGCCTTTGCCTTTTGATATTTTTGAGATCCATGCTTCTGCGAAGCTCGGGTGTGATTACCGAATTTCTGTCTCTTGCCGTCACTGACCTTTTGTGAATAAGTTTGTCGACGAGGCTGTTGTACCGTGGTTGTGGGAATCTGGCTACCTCTGAGCTGATTAAGTATTTCCATATCCCTTTGGGAACTATTGAAATAGGGTGAGTCGTTTTGCGTGAACATGGTTGTGTTTTCTTCTGATGTTGCGTAGATCTCCTTAATGAAATTGCCGCCGTTTGTTTTGCGTTCTCTGGACAAGCTTCCCAAAAGTTTCTTAAAGTAAGTGAAATACCCTAATTGATCACTTTGAATATACTGAAGTTTGGCAAAATCTCTCTTATTTGTGGGTAATTTGATAGCCATATCACGTAGGGTCGCATCCAGGAACACCTGACTGGAAGATCTGAAACTGAAATCTGCCATTTTTTGGTTGCGGAGATTATTCAATTCATTGTATGAATGCTCGACGTGCTCAGGGTTAGAAATAGACACAGAATTATCTGGTAATACAATCGGTGCAGACATGGTTGCAGATGATCCACCGGCTGTACCCTGTATCCTGTGAATTGCCACATTGGAAGCATAGCCTTGGTTTACAAACGACGAAAGATTTCTTGCAGAAGTGAACGAATTTGAAAACTCGTTCTGTACAGCTTGCGGAGCCATGGAGGCCGATACTGTCCGAGAACTGTTGCTCTCTGACCGATTACTTTGGCCCGTGCTGGACGATGGTGGTACTCTTTTCTCCTTACTGAATTCAATCTTTATCCTTTTCTTGTTTTTCAAAATGGCGTTGGCGTTTGGGCCGAGTTGAACATAGTTAGAAGCAAATCCACCTTTCATTATTTGATATTCTGCCAACGCTCCTTCACTGAGTAAATAAAAGAAAATTCTTTCGACGTCGATCTTGTCCAAATCCCTACCCTTTCCATGATAGGGATTCCGATCATGACCAGCAATGACAATCCTCTTACTGTTGCTTCCTTTGTACACATCTTGGCAGTACAACACTGTGACACGTTCGTCGCCAAATGACTGAACGAGTTTCAATATACTAATGGCGTATTCAGTCACATCCATTTCGACAATGCTGGTCTTGTTTGCATTGAGGCAACAATCACACTTTTTGTTGCATTTTTTTGGATCAAATTGCTCATTGAAGTATTGCAACACTTGTTTTCTCCTACAGTCAGTGGTGTTCTCGCAATACTGGACAACCTGTCTCAATTTTGCCATGTGACTTTCCTTAGCCTCTTTATCCAATTCTTTGTCTCTAATTATCATCCCTTGTAAAGAACTGGCATCCTTATAACTGTAAAACAAAACACAATCAGATGGATTCCCATCTCTTCCAGCCCTACCTGTTTCCTGGTAATATCCTTCTAAAGTGCGCGGGATATAAAGATGTATCACATACCGCACGTCTGGCTTGTCTATTCCCATGCCAAAAGCGATGGTCGCACATATGACTTGGATCGAATTGTCTTGCCATTGCTGCTGAATTATTGTCCTATCGTTTGGATCCATTCCAGCGTGGTAAAACGCTGAGTTGATGCCCCACGATTGAAGTTTTTGTGAGGTTTGCTCGCAAGATTTCTTGGAATGACAATATATAACCCCAGAGTGGCCCCTATGTTTCGTCAAAATGAAGTCCTTAACCCATTCGAGATGAGAAACTGAAGTCTTCCATTTCACCTCGTAAAATAAATTGGTTCTATTAAAACTTTGCTTGAGCAAGAGTGGGTCAGACATCCCTAAGTTATGCACAATGTCCATCCGAACCTTTTCATTAGCAGTTGCCGTCAACGCCATAATGGGGACCGATGGAAACTGTTGCTTGAAGTAGCTGAGGGCTTTGTAATCAGGCCTGAAATCATGTCCCCATGACGAGACACAATGCGCTTCATCAACAACCACTCTAGCAAGCTTGTGTTTAGCGTGCAAGTTCTCGATTGTTCTTCTAGCCTGTGGAGACGCAGTGACCATTTCTGGTGAAAGGTACACTAAGTCCAAAAATCCGTTTCTGAACAATTCAAACACCTTCTTTCTTTCTTCTGCCGAACCTTTGGAGCTAATCATGCCTGCCTTTATATTCTTATTCAAAAGATGTTGGACCTGATCTTGCATTAGTGAAATCAAGGGCGATATCACAATGGTAGTACCTACCGTCTTACCGGACTTGACAAGTGCTGGTAGTTGGTAGCACAATGATTTTCCTCCTCCAGTGGGCATCAATACGAAAACATCGTTGCCGCTCAATGTTGCGTTGATTGCGTCTAACTGATTCGGGCGGAATGATTCTAGTTTGAACACAGAATTCAAATACATATTCACTTCCTGGGTGAAAGGGTACTGAGTCCCAGGAGGAGGCAAGTTCTCTTTCTGTTCGACTCTACCATCATTGTCTTTGTCATGATCATCGTCGTCGTTATCACTGAAATCGTCGTCATCACCAAAATTGAGATCATCAATGTTGAATTTTGCAAGACTGGAAACAGATCGTTGCAAAGGGGGTTGGGTATTAGTTGCAGATTCGTTTAGTGGGAGGTTGTTCGTGAATGGTGGGATTTCTATCAAATCTTGGTCTTCGTCTTCGTCTTCTGAAATGACAATAACATCGTTTGTTAGTTCGCGCTCAGCAGTATAGTCAATCTCTTCAATTTCGTCGGCAACGTCGTCCTCTGCCCCAATGCATGGGATGTTTTCGTCCTCTGAGATTTCCTCAACCAACGCTGATTGTGATTCGTTGTCTTCTTCGTCATCTTCTTCAATGTCTTCATCATCCTCGTAAGTTCTATCTACCGACTGACTACTGGCTCCTGCCTGTTGCGTTGCATCGTGCTCAATAAAGCTGTCAAGATCGCTGCCATTATCCTCTATTGGAAGGGGCGAAGTGTGTAGGCCATCCATTGAATTTTCCCCGAAATCGTCCTCTTCTTCGTCCTCTTCATGCCCTCGTTCCTCCGCGTGATTGTTTTGCTCTATACCTTGCCGGTTGAATTTCCTTTGCCTGACAAATTCTCTCGCCTCCAATAAATTTCGCACTTCAATATCCTTCAGGGCTACCACCGTGGAGTGTTCTCTCTCGCCGTCAGCATCAGTGAACTGGGATGAGAAGTCAATTCTATCGTAAACAGATTCCTCTCTTACAGTCTCGCTAGCAACTACGGGATGGTTTTGTGCTTGAATTTGACCGTCATCAACGCTTAATTTTGACGGGTTATTGATTTCGTCAGATCCTCGCACAATGTCGGGCTCTTGTGTCGATGTGCCTGAAATCTTGTCAGAGTCGACGTTTGGGAGGATACTGTAGTCAAAGGAGTTGTTGGCGTCTTCGATTATTGAAATTTCATCTAAGAGCGGTAATTTCAGTTTCAACGCTTGCTTTTCCTTCTTGATTTTCTCAAATTGTGGTTTGAACTTATTCTTGATGTATGCCTTCTTTTCGTCGATCGATATGGATGTAGACTCTGTAATGGTAAATCGTTCCATAAGAAGGTTGATTTTGGTTTCACATACATTGATATATTTTTGTTGTAGTTTGAGCAATTCCTCATTTGATTGGTTCGCCTCTAATTTAGGTCGCTTCCTGATCTTCTCGTCCGATTGTTGCTTGCGTTTCAAAACACCCATGCCATCGGTGAGATCTATCACATCGGACACGTCCTTTTGCCACAGTGTCCGCAGAGTAGTGATCAGAGGTGTCCCAAGAGAGACTCTTCGCACCTCGGGTGTTATCGCATTTGCCAGGTGAGATGTGATGTTTGATGATTCCGCTAGTATACTTACACCCTGTGGTATGCTGTTCTGCGGTCGATGAGAAAGTGATGCGGATGATATAGACCTGGAAAATTCATTTATGCTGTAATTAGATACCGCCGTTTTCACAGGGGGTGGTGGCCCAAGTGGTTTGTGTAGATCGGTTCGTGCGGGTGGCAACTGGGCCAGTGGTGGCTGAATCCGCAGCAAGTCATTTGATTTGCCCACTCGCAGGAAGATGTCTATGTGATTTCGTTTCGGTATTTGCGGCTTGTTTTCTTTTATCCATTTTATATGCGTGGGCAAGTTATTCGAAATTACCATTACCGCCGCCATACGTGTGATGGTGTCTACGGACGGGTTGGTTGATGTTCTGTTTACCTTTTCTAAGATGCGTACTATTTACGAAAGAACGCGCTGCAAAAAAGCAAAATCGGCGCAATATGCAGGAATACACATTAATGTTGCAAGCTAAAGCAGATACCATACAATATCTGAAATCGCGAGAGGAAGATGGGTTGGAGCAGTACGGGATGCAGACGATCATCGAGATGCTGATGACTTCGGCCTCAATCGGTTATATATCAAATGCTTGACGAGGAGGCCATACTAACCAAGTCCCTTTTGAGAAAAGCTCTTCCACTCAAGTTATAAGTGAACAGTCAGAAGTAAACAGTCAGAAGGAAACAATTCTTTGTCCGTGCTGCATTCAAAGAGGATGTTTGTCAGAAGACTTCTGATGATCAGTTGCACTCACCAGATGTCCACCTAAATTTGGTCAAGTCCCTGTAAAAAAACATCCACACCAACGCAGTGGTACGACTGTGTGGGGAGATGAAATTCCGGAATAAACAGCCAGCAAAAAAAAAAAAGAATTTGGTGGGGGGGGGGGAGTGGAGGGTTAATTTACGAGGGAACTTTTCATCTCCTCTCAAAAGTGGAGAAGATGGCTAAGAAAAGACAGAGATAGGGGCGTGTGGCCCTCAAGAAATTCGTACTGGAGAGAATTGGTGAGAACGGCCTGAAAGTTTAAAATTGTCTCGGATATTCGTAAGACTGAAAGCCCGTTTCCCACCAACGTTCGGGTGAAAGAATATTGAAGCGTGGTCCTAGCTGGCAGTTTTTGTAGAAGCATCTCTTTTTTATATTTTCTCATCGCTAGGATCTCATTCAGTGTCTTGTCCTGTCAGATGCATGGCGCCTGCTCGCAGGTTGCTTCCTGATAATCTGTGCCAGTTGCAGTCAAATGCACCTTTAACTGTGCGCCACTTAACCGCTACATCTCTACTGCATGTTAATGCTACGCGGCAAGTTCCTCTTGGAGATAGATACATATTGAATCTGGCACTGAGACAGCAACCTATTGTAACCCACTCCAACTCTCTATCAAAGCACAAGAACTCTTTCAAATGTTAAATAAGAATAGTGATCAGTACAAAACCTTTGTAGTTCCTGGGATCCAAGCCATACGTACAATTTTGTCGGCAAAACTTAGAGTCGCGTAAAAATGCCCATGTTTGACTTCGTACCCACAAATAGTAGGATGCCCCAAGTACCCAGACCGTCACTCATATTCTCATCCCGCGCATAAACGGACACTTTCTTCATGCTCTCATGCTTATTCCCCATATCTTCCCCAGGTAACGGACAAATAAAAATTGTAACCTCAGTCGTCATAAGAGGGGATGTTCGGCTTGTGTTGCCGTGCCTCCGTTGCAAGAAAAAAAATAGGTGAACCTCCTATACAACTTACGCTCCCCCCCCCCCATAAAATTGCTTTTTCAACGTGCTTTCCCTAGGTTGGACCTCATTCTCCTCACTTGTGGAGTTGGAGAAACGGACTTTGTGTCACCATGCGTGGATTTTATGAATGTGCCTGCTTCTAGTATCCGCTACAATTTCTACGCACGCTGCGAAACTTAAGAGGGGATTCTCGCTAAAGAGAGGAGAAGCTTGCACAGAGAGAGGAGAAAAATTATGCAAGCAGCATCAATTGGAAAATGCCAAAAAAAAAAAAAGAAAACAAAAGTAAAAAAAGAAACCGGTGTTGAACCCCATCGTTGAACGAACTAAGTTTAGTTCATCTTCACCACCCTAATGGCACTCAGAATGTCGGAGGTTCCGAGCATGGTCTATGGGTTAATGGTATTTGAAAAAGTAGGTATCCACCAAATGACGGAGAATCGAATCACCAGTTTCTAAAAATTGAAACGTCTGATCTCGTTGGGTACATCCGTCTCGGAATGCCTTGTGCGATTCGGAAGATCCATGTGCCCAAAAACACCCCAGCCGCATCTATGCAGTAAAAATCGTGAGAGGGAAGCAAGAAAAAAAAAAAAAAAAGATGTGGATAAGCCCACCGTTATTATACTCTAACTCCATCATTCATTTTTTTTTTTTTGCAAGATATTTTTTGTGGCCCCATGGATTATCTTCAAGCTCAGAATATATAACAAATAAGATATCCCGGACTGGGACAGTGCTGTAGTTTGGGGAGATCTTCTTTTTTTTTTTTCACTTCTAGTATTCACTTACTGATTCATTTCTTTTTCACTTATTGCACCCGATACCTGTGTCTCAGTTCACCTACACTATAGAGGTCTACACACTCCCCGCACTTTCGCATAGAAGAAATGCTTCAGTTCCCGCTCCAGACCATTCCCACCATCGCTTGTGTTGATGCCAAGTACTCTTACAGGCCGTCGACTTCGCCTGGCCTGAGTTTCTCGTCTCTTTCTGGTACATCTTCTGACAAAGACCTCTTGCCGGACTTATGGCTGATCAAGGAAGACGATACGTGGCGCCAGCAGCTGCAATTCCAACTGCAACATCAGCAGGCACTTTTGTTCCAGCAACAGCAGCAGCAGCAACAACAGATACAACAACAGCAGCAACAGCAGCAGCAGGTCTTATACCTACCACAACAGCAGCCACTTGCGTTGCTGCAATACCAGCCAGCGGCCCAAACATCAGCACCGTTCGCACAACAACCAGAGCAGATGGTGTGGAATACAAACTACAGCACCGATGTGAGAACATTGTTACCAAACTCTCTTACGAGCGAACTTTCCGAGTTGACAGAAGAGAATTTACTCAAGTATGACAATGTAACTCCTACATCCTCCAGTGACTACACTAGAAACAACTCTGTGTCCGATCACTCTTTTGAAGAGTTGTTTGACTTTGAGCAACAACAGCAGCTGCAACACCAACAAGGCCACAAGCAACACCAAGTACAACAGCAGCTGCCGGTGTCTCATATGCACTCCAACCAGCATCAGCCACCAATCAGTTCGAAACTGAAAGCTCAGCTTGTGAACACTCAATTGTACAAGACTGAATTATGTGCTTCGTTTGTTAAATTAGGTGGCTGCCCCTATGGCAACAAATGCCAATTTGCACACGGCCAGAATGAACTTAAGGTTATTGAAAGACCCCCAAAGTGGAGATCGAAGCCATGTGCGAACTGGTCAAAGTACGGCTCCTGTCGCTATGGAAACAGATGTTGCTTCAAGCATAACGACTAAAACACACTCATCCTTTCATTTATTTTTACATTACGAACTAGAAAAAGTTTTATGGCTGTGTCTGCCTATTCTCCAGACCCCGACTCACTGCGAGGTGATATGGACCGACCGCGATATGCTATATAATACGATTAGAAAAACAGGAGAGGGACGGATAACGAGACTGCATTTTTACAAGAAGAACCCTAACGACAGAAATGAACTAAAACGAATACAATACAATATCACGAACACGAACTTGCAAAAAAATCCAAAACATATGTATCAAAAGAAAAAAAAAAAAGAAAAAGACAAAAGACTAACTTCATATTGCTGTGTACTTTTCAAGAAATATATTTATTAGCATTGACTTTTAGTAGTAGTATTGCAGCCAAAGCGAGTGAACTTCTTTCTCCGATGAGGGGTTGTTTAGAGGGGAAACAAATAATACGAGCGGGTATTCACTAAAATAAACCAGTTCAGTTTGCATCACGTTCCGACTCCTCTTTCTCCGATGTGGGTACTTCAATTAAAGGCAATTCAATGTATTATCAGTTTGTTTTACCAGAGATGAATTGAAGCTTAATTGTAGAGAATCTCAAGAGAATGACAATTCTCCGCGCTTACAATGGGAGGTCAGCTACTCGTCGTATATCCACTCTACATTATTGCCCTCCTTTTGTCTCCATCTCCTCATGCATCTACTTCTCTTCTCCTCCTTTACACTGTGCATGCCATAATTGACTCTCAAAATCTCTACAGTTGACCAACAACAGCCTCAGACAAATAATACATCACTAAGTTGTGTGGTGATATGGCCGTGATGTTCTCCGCAGCGCCCACCGGAACTGTGAACCTAAAAGGTCCATGCTCTGGCGAGGTAAATACTGAAACAGATGAATTAACTATAGCCTCTCCTCATCGACTGTTATAGTTGATAAGGAGAAAAGCTCTAGTGGAAATTCAGGTGCAATAATTGAATTTGAAGATTTTCATACGGAGTCTGCGCCGGGTAACGAAAATTTTCTCAATCTCGACGCCAGAATATAACCTTTTCCCTCGAATCAGTCCTGCACGACCACTACTGTCTCTCAATATGGTTGTGAAAAAAAAAGAATGTACAAAGTAGAGTTAGTCATAGGTGAACTACAAGTCACCGCTTTAGACTGCATTCACAGAAAGGTCCCCATTTACTATGTCATCCGCAGATGACATTCATGCATATACATGGGATCAATTGAACCAGGTTCTAGAGAAGAATCTCACAACGTCGTTGACTAGCGTGAGAATTCCGACTCTCCAGCGTGTGAGATCTTTACTTACATCATCGAGTGATTCTTCCGAGAATTTAGGCAAAGTCTCAACATTGGTTCTCCAAACGTACAACTTTTACCTGGACGATGAAAGCAGGAATGAGGTATTACTCACAATCGAAGCCCTTGTTGGTTACAAACCCGAATTACTCCCAAAGTTTGTGAAGTACATTCATGATATCGCAACGCCTGCAAAATCGGTGGCAGTGACAAATTTGATCACGTTGCTCACTTGGATTAACAAGTTGAGCGTTTTGTCTGATGATTTGACCCATGAGATTGTCGTTACGCAGGCGGCTTTGCTTGAGTCAATCATTCGTCTGGTCACTTCTGGTGCAAACACCCCAACCTCAAAACATGCTCGAAGAGTGTATGAATCAGTGTTGAGTTCGACAAAATTCGCAATCTCTCACACAATCAATGCTAAACCAGACAATATCAAGAAAATAATCTCTACGTATGTGGACGCATTGCTTGAGGGTACCCAAAGTCCATGTTGTCCTCTGGCTGTTCTCACTTTCATTGGTCACTTGACCCAAACGTTACTTGATTTGAGTCCAGTTCAACCAACTGCATCCGCTTTGCTTGAAGAAGTGGGCAAATTTAAACTTCTCGAGTACTTCAATAAGGAGATTTTACTTGGGAAGTCTGCGCCTTCAGCTGCTAGCTTGCATATATTCGCAAAATTTATTCATGAATATGTTAAAGATAGCGAGTTCAAAGATGTCCTCTTGCCCAACTTAGAGAAGGCAAACTTGAGGTCCTCTGAGTTAACCTTTGGCTGTATATATTTCGAGTTCTTTTCTGGAATCAATAGCGATCAAGTAAAATTGGGAGACATTCTTGTTGAATCGAAATTGTTGTCTCAATTTATCTCGGCATTGAAGTCAGCAAAAGAAACGACAAGAGACGGAGCTGCACAGACTTTTATTGCAATCTTGAACAGACAAAAGTTTTCTGCCGACGCTAATGAAGTGGTCATACTGGAAGTATTCAAGACATTGAAAGCTATTTCCAATGTTGATCAAAAAGTGATATTCGCTAACATAATTGCGCTGATCAAAACAGAAAACCCTGACAATGTATTAACTCAGTTGCTTCCTTTGGTAGCCAAAGATCAAAACGAGGCATCCTTAACAGGGTATGTGCACTCATTCATAGTCCACTTTATGAAGTCAGAGACAAAGAACAAGAACTTCATTGATCAAATTAAGGCTGGATTGCAAGACAAGAAACTAAACTTGAGAAAAGTATGGTCCACTGAATTGGGCGAAGCTTTATATGGAACGAAAACACACCAAGCATTACTTGATGAAATCTTACCGATCTTGATCCGTTCAATCGAAGAGGCTCAAGCTTCCCCATTGCCGACAATCACAAACAAAGGAATTGCAACTAGTTATGTTGGCTTGGCTCTTTCCCCCGAAGGTGTTCCTCAGTGTACATCACCAGATTCACTCGGAGAGAAGCCTTCCATTCTCTTAAACAATAGGGTCTATACCAAGGTCAGTGGCACAGAGATCTTGTGGTACTTAAGGGCTCTTGAGGTGGCAACTACCAATATTCCTATGTGCTCAGAACTTGCCAAAGCTTGGATATACTTTGGAATCTCTCAAAATGTTGAACCTAAGTACAAAAGACAGGCCGTGGACCTTATTAGTTCTTTACATTCCCGAATTGAAGATTTCTCCAATTACATCATCGGAGGTGTTTATGAGCTCTTGAAAGATCATGACGACAACTTGAACTTGAATGTATCCCACATTTCACCAATCATAAGTTCTATTGCTTCCGAATCAACCATTGTGAAGTTGATTATATTATCGAATTTTGATGGTGTGAAGCTTAAAAGTGGCTGGACTGGATTATGTCAACGATTAGAGATTGACCCGGGTGTAATGATCAAGCAACATTATGAAACAATCATTGAAGAGTGTCTTGCTGAAGGAAGAAACAGCAAGTTATATCCTGCATCCATTAAAACGTTGGCTCTATGTGCATTTATTCAGCCTGAAATAGTATCCCCTGTGTTGAGCAAGAATGTCATCAACCTTGAATTCAACCAACTTCAAAATATTGACTCTACATCAATTTCTATTTGGAAGGCGAATGAAAATGACTTGGTAATAGACCCAACCGAAGCGAAAAATAATAAGAGAAGTCAACAAGTTGACAAAAACTCCAAGGATTACGAAGAAAGAAAATGGGAGCAGGAAGTCCGGAAAGAACTTGAGAAGAAGGGAAAAGTCCAACAGAAAAAATACACAAAGGAAGAGCAGCAACTTGTGAATGAACAATTTGCCAAGGAGAGGGAAATCCGCTCTCATGTACAAGGTGTGGTTGATTCATTCAGTCGTAGTCTTGACCTTGTCAATGCCTTGATTGATGACTCTAACAAGAATGCTGATAATGGTGCAAAACATTGGTACCCGTTTGCAATCGACCATATTTTGGACATAGCAATCAAGGGAAACACAGAGTTGTTGGGCACCTTTCCTTTGGAGACGTTGTTACATCTTTCCGATTTGCTCACTCCTAGATTGGGTGGCATTAGGAAATTTATTGGAGTAGCAACATTGAGAGTGTACAATGCTCCATTAACTCCAGAAAATTACTTACAGGAGCCCATTGTGGATTTGCTTTCTAGAATCTTGTTCAGAATCAAATTTTTGTCTGACACCAGGCCCTTGGATTCATTATCCTTATCTTATGTGTTACCTTTACTCAAAAAGGTGCTTGAAAATGGCAAAAAAGTATCAATTAAGAATTCAACTAAGCAAGTTGTTACTTCCGAATTCGTGAAAGAAGATCCCGAAGAAGAGCAGTTGTTATTGGCAATGGAAATTATTGGTTCGCATGCAGAAGCGTTTGAGGATGAGTTTATACCGAGAACCCACATCTTGCAAGAATTGATCTCCTTAATGAAGTTGCCTACCAGAGCCAAATTAGCCAAAGAATGCTTTTTATCTATTTGTCAACATATATCCATCAACATTAGTGATCTTGACTTGCAGCTTCTTTTCGATACTACTATTTCTCAAGAAATTTTTGTTAGGAGCGCTGTTTTGGAAGCTCTCGATAGTGAGTTTGACCTTCTGGAAACGGACAATTTTGTTCCTGAATTATGGATAGCGGTCCACGATAACGATGAGCAATGTAAAGAAATTGCAAAGACAATTTGGACAGAAAATGAGCTCAAGATTCCAACACAAGATGGCTCATTTTTAAAGACCATGTTAAAATTTTTTGACAACAAAGACTCTGGATTGCGATTGTCTGTTGCGAATGCCGTTGTGGAGGGAGTCACTGGTATTCATTCAAACATGCCTGCCGTATTGTCAGCATTGATTGAATATTTTTGGATCAAGGAGAAACCACCTGCTCCTATTTATGATCAATTTGGATTGGTTGTGAAATCAACTCAAGATCAGCATGACCCTTGGGAGGATCGTTCAACAGTGGCGCTAGTTATAATGGGTTTGACTTCCTATTTAACCTCACAAGACGATGTCATCACTGTTTTCCAATTTTTGGTTAAAGACAAGGCGCTCGGTGACAAGGAGGATACTGTTCGTCAAGAGTTACAGGAAGCCGGTATTGAAATCATTGAAAAGCATGGTTCCAAGTACATATCGGAGTTGATTCCAATATTTGAAGAGAGTCTCGCTTCAAAGGAAAGTAGATCAATCACAGAATCTGTTGTCATTCTTTACGGTGCTTTGGCTCGTCACTTGGATGCATCTGACTCAAGATTGGAGATTATTGTTGAAAGATTATTGAAGACTTTAAGCACCCCATCTGAGGAAGTACAGTTTTCGGTGTCCGAGTGTATTTCCCCGTTGGTACCCAAATTTGAGAAGAAAAAGTTGGGATCTTATTTTGACCAGTTATTAGACACTTTATTCACTAGTCCGAAATTATCTGGAAGTAGAGGTGCTGCTTATGGTATCTCTGGTTTGGTGAAGGGATCAGGAATTCAAGCCTTGTCTTCATTTGATATTTTAAGAACGTTGACCGATGCCGCTGATGACAAAAAAGATGCCAAGAAACGTGAAGGTGTATCGTTGGCGTTCTACTGTTTGTCAAAACTGCTTGGGAAGTTTTTTGAGCCTTATGTAATTGAAGTATTACCTATCATTTTGAAATCCTTAGGAGATCAAGTTCCAGAGGTTCGAGAAGCTACAGATCTAGCTGCAAGACAGATTATGAAGACAACCACAAGTTTTGGTGTTAAACAGTTGATTCCATTGGCTATTGCCAACTTAGATGAGATTCAATGGAGATCTAAAAAGGGTTCGGTCGAATTATTGGGATCCATGGCCTACTTAGACCCAACCCAATTGTCTGCTTCATTATCGACAATTGTGCCCGAGATTGTTGGTGTCTTGAATGACACCCACAAGGAGGTGCGGAAGGCTGCTGACCAATCATTGAAGCGTTTCGGTGAAGTGATTCGTAACCCAGAGATTCAGTCCATCGTCACAGATTTGCTTAACGCAATAGGTGACCCTACTAAATACACTGACCCGGCCTTGGATAAGTTGATCAAGACACAGTTTGTGCACTACATTGATGGACCCTCGTTAGCATTGATCATCCATGTAATCCACAGAGGAATGAGAGATCGCTCAGCAGCCACCAAGAAAAAGGCATGTCAAATTGTTGGTAACATGGCATTTTTAGTTGACTCGGGTGACTTGAGACCTTACTTATCTGAATTGGTTGGTGAATTAGAAGTAGCTATGGTGGACCCTGTTCCGGGTACTAGATCTACAGCAGCAAGAGCTTTGGGATCATTGGTTGAGAAATTGGGCGAAGATCACTTCCCTGATTTGATCCCAAGATTGTTAGATACTTTACAGGACGAGACCAGAGCAGGTGACAGATTGGGGTCTGCGCAGGCATTGGCCGAAGTCACTTGTGGCTTGGGTATCAACAAATTGGAAGAATTGCTACCAGTCGTTTTGAGCAATGCCACATCAAGCAGAGCACACATAAGAGCAGGGTTCATGCCACTTTTGTTATTCTTACCCGTTTGTTTCGGATCACAGTTTGCTCCGTACTTGGCCAAGATTATTCCACCTATTCTTAACGGATTGGCGGATGCTGATGAAGAAATTAGAGATACCGCTTTGAGAGCTGGTAGATTAATTGTGAAGAATTACGCTAAGAAGGCAGTAGACTTGTTATTGCCAGAACTTGAACGGGGTTTGTCTGACGAAAATTACAGAATTAGATTATCGTCTGTTGAATTGACCGGTGATTTACTTTTCCAAGTCACTGGTATCAACGGCAAGAACGAATTATCTGGCACTGAAGATGGTGCCAAGGATGACGATGAAGAAGAGGAAAATACTCTTCAGTCCAGTGAAATCAATAACGCTCTTACCGATGCCTTGGGACAAGAACGTAGGGACCGTATATTGGCCTTGTTATTTATTTGTCGTTCTGATGTGGCGGGCATTGTCCGTGCAGCTGCAGTTGATATATGGAAAGCGTTGGTGGCAAACACTCCCAGAACCGTCAAAGAAATTTTGCCCACACTCATCCATTTCATTGTTCTCCGTTTGGCATCTCCTGATGAAGTGCAACGTACCATCGCTGCTCAGACTTTGGGTGACATGGTTCGTCGTGTTGGAGCCAATGCATTGGCTCAATTGTTGCCAACTTTGGAAGAGTCGCTTGAGAACACTACCGACAATGATGCTAAACAAGGTATATGTATTGCCTTGAACGAATTGATCCGCTCCTCGCAACACGAAGCATTGGTTGAATATCAGGAAATCTTCATTAGAGTCATTAGAGATGCATTGACTGATTCAGCTCCAGGAGTTAGAGAAGCTGCTGCACAAGCCTTCGAAGCATTACAAGAGGAGTTGGGTAAGGTTGTCATTGATCAAATTTTACCACATTTATTAAATTTGTTACAGGACAAGAACGAGCTGGAGGGTGAAAACGCGTTATTAGCACTTCGTGACATCATGTCTACCAAGTCTGATATCATTTTCCCTATTTTGTTGCCAACTTTGTTGTCTCCGCCGCTAGACACTTTTAAAGTTACAGCATTGGCGTCTTTGGCGTCAGTTGCCGGCCCGGCTTTATACAAACGTTTGTCTCATGTTATTAATACCTTGGTTCAAGCTGTTCTTGATTCAGAAGCTAAGAATGAACCGGAGGAAGAGCAACAACAAGTTAAGGACGCTTTTGATAGTGTCCTTTTGGCAATTGACTCCGAAGAAGGCTTGCACCCATTAATGCAACAGTTATTGTCGTTGGTCAAACATGAAGATTCTGCCACTCGTGCCGTCATCTACGAGAGATTGGCTAACTTCTTTACTAATACAACCTTGGATTATTCCATATATACTCAGGATATGATTGGGCAATTCATTTTGTCACTTGGAGATAAGTCATCGCCAAAGGTTGTTGCTGGAACGTTTAATGCATTGTCGGCTTTGGTGAAGCAACAACCTAAGGAATCTTTAGAGAGGTTGGTTAAGCCAACAAAGCAGGCTTTGTCATTGACTGGAGTTCGTGGAGAAGAACTTGCAGGTTTTGCCCTTCCAAAGGGACCAAGCTGCATTTTGCCTATATTCTCGCACGGGCTTATGTATGGTAATTCCGAGCAAAAGGAACTTTCTGCATCTGGTATCGCTGAGATTATCGATAAAACGCCCGCATTGAACTTGAAACCATTTGCAACCACTATTACTGGTCCGTTGATTCGTGTGATTGGAGAAAAGGTAAACTCGGATGTTAAAGCCGCCATTTTGGAGGCCTTGACATTATTGTTGACCAAAATTCCACAATTCTTGAGGCCTTTTATTCCTCAGTTACAAAGGACTTTTGTGAGATCATTGTCTGATCCTTCAAATGACAAACTACGCAACAAGGCTGTTTTAGCATTAGGTACTTTGATCGAATACCAACCAAGAGTTGATTCTTTGGTTACTGAGTTGGTTTCAGGTGCAAAGAAGGCTGAGCCTGAAGTGAAAACTTCTATTCTCAGAGGTATTTTGGAAGTGGTCAGTAAAGCTGGTGGAAACATGAATGAAGCTTCTAAGACTCTCATCATGACTTTGGTGGAGGAAGAAATCACTAAAGTCAACGAAAAGTCTTCTGTTGCATACGCAAGACTTGTTGGTTCTTTGTCTAAGATTCTTCTGAGTGAAGAAGCCACCAAGATTTTGAAGACCAAGATATTGAAATCTTCTGAGGATGGTGACTTCAAATTTGCAGTTTTATCTATCAATTCTTTCTTGAAGGATGCCCCACACCACGTTTTTCAAACTGGACTCTTTAGTGAGATTGCTGACTTTGTTATTGAAGCCAGTAACTCGAGCCAGAGCTACATTAGTGACAACGCTACCATTGCTATTGGTAAGATTTTGTTATTGAATGGTGAAAAACAATCTCCAAGATCTACTAAACCGATTACTTCTGACACGGCATTTGAGATTTCCAGTTCCATCAGTGAAAAGTTGATTCATCAATTGCTGAAAAATATGATACAACCATCTTCAAACTCTTCAGATTCGAGAAGATTATCCCTTGTTGTGGTTAGGACAGTGGCCAGACACAAGTATGACGAAGCAATTAGGGCGCATTTGGACGATTTAGCTCCTTCCGTATTTACATGCATTAGGGATCCTATCATCCCAATTAGGTTGGCTGCAGAGAAGTCATGGTTGGCCATCTTCCAGTTGGTGGAAGATGAACAAATGACTGTGTTTAAGCAATGGTTTGACGGTAAGGAATCATTCTCCAACTATTTGGGAGCTTCGATTCCAGCTAGATCTATAGGCGATTATACCAAGAGAGTCGCAGCCAGACTAGCCAGCGTCGAAAGAGAGAGAATTGAGCAAGGCGGTGACGCTGAAACTATGTTTTCTGATAGATTTGAAGATGAGAATGAAGTGTGGGCTGTTGGCAGTGTTGAATTGGCCAACTAAATATAAAGTATGAAGTAACTACGGTTTGATTATTTAGTCCTCATGTACTATTTGTTCATCTATATTACACTATTAATACAAATTAGTTCCGACTATAATTATAAAATTCACCCAAAAAGGTTTCCCCAACAATAATATTAGAATTGGCTCTATCAATTTCCTTCTTCTAGATAACTTCTTAATTGTCCGCTTTTACCCGAGCTTGAACTTAACGTTCTAGGCGCCTTATTGAAAATTAATGGTGGCTCAGCGAGATCTTTGCCAATTCTATTGAATGGCATAGATAAATTAGTTGGTAAATCTAAGTTTAGGCTACGTAGTGGTGGAAGGGCATTTGATCCGTCTTCCTGGGTAGTCGTTGATGAGGTTGTTGAGGTGGGGGAAGACTTGATTGTTTTCGCGATACTTTTAGGAGGTGTCCGTGGGTGGGACTGGCTGCTAGTGGATTGATTATTTTGATGAGGAAGAGATTGGTGGTGGTGATGTGAGTGCTGGTGCAGGTGCAGGTTGCTATGGTGCTGATCCGAAGTTACTGGCGTCATGAAAAAGCCAGAGAGATTCGTAGAACTGTTGCTAGCAGAGAGTATTGGCGTCACGTTGGAAGATAATCCCATAACAGGCGAATTGGGTAAAGTGAATGATTTTGGTGTAGGCGAGTTTGGTCTTGACCTTTTCAACTTCAGCTTTACGTAATCCAAATCTGAATCCTCGAGTATGTGGCCCCGTTGTGGTTGTGGTTGGACTATGGGGGTCATTCTTTGCAAGGAAGAAAGTGTGTTGAGATGCGTTTTGTTTGAGTTCGAGATGGTTGTGTAACTTTTTGAGTGCAGGTTGTGGTATAATCCAAAGTTATGGTGACCATTAGCAGTAGAACTGCTGTTAGCCTTGTGCAGACCAATGGCTACGTTCGTCAAGTATTGAAGGCTATTAGTAGAGTACGAATGCGAGCTCTTCAAAACAGGTTTTATCAACGTCGCCGGTGGATTGAATTGTTTACTTTTTGCATCCTCAAAGTAGTCAGTTAAGGAGGGTAAGGACTTTGAGTTTGATGTATCCTCCAAATTCTTCAACTCCTCGGACGCTGCGCTCGCAAGGATATCAATATTCATAGTTGATGGGGGTCTGACGAGAGAAGGCTTTTCTGTAGTTGGCGTAGAAGTTGATGATGGTGCTCGGGCTGGAGCTGCGGGTATTGTTGCTGATGCCGGTGCTGTCACTGCTGTTTTACCTGACGATGAATGTGTACTAGCCGTAGAGCTATCCCCTGTAGCCGAAGTAGCGGCCGTATTAAGGATGTGCATCTCTTCATCTGAGCCACTAGACTCATTCTTAATTGGCGGTGATTCCCTTGGTGAGCTCTCGTCTGAATCATCTGGACTAGCACTACGTTTCTTCGTGAGCTGTGGCAGGAAATCTGGAGGAGAAGATCCGATCGTCAAGTTGATACCGTTGCCGTCGGAGTATTCACCTTCAGAACCGCCACCGCTGGATTTGGAGGTTGTTTTGCTTAGATTCTTGTTTCGTCTTGAATTTGGATTTGTATGGATCCTTGAGTGTCTTGTCAACTCATCAGAGCGTGAAAACTTCTTAAAGCAGCCTGGAAATGAACAACTATGTGGCTTTTCTCCTGTATGTGTTCTGATATGTCTTGTTTGGTGCTCGAGTCTGTGGAATGCTTTGTCGCAAATTGGGCACTTATAGGGCCTCTGGGCGGGATCCTTCTTCTTAGTTTCGATCATAGTCAGTGGAGTTAATAACGACAGTATGGTGGTTCTTAAAAACGACGAAGGGGATGTCCAAGGCGAGTTGTCCTGCTGCTCTTCTGAACGACAACACTTCGGATTAGTATTTTCAGTACGGGATACTGGTGCGTTTTTTTTGTGCTTGCTTCAAAAAAAATTGATGAGATGTGGAGAAGTGAGAAAAAGAAATTATCTTCAGCCAAAAAAAAAAACGCCTATTTGAAAACTGCCAAAAACTGGGGGAGAAGAGGTAACGTGGAGTAGAATGATTGCGTGACTTTGAGGGAAAAGGGATAAGATTCGATTATGGATTATGATACGACGTGTAGCTCCTATACGTTATCGTCACTCCTTCTAATGTTAGGACGTGAAAAATGTAAAAGGGCAAACAGGAAAAATAGCGGGGATCTGGCTACAAAAATAGGGAGGGTATCGTTATTTTTTTTCCGGATTTTTTTTTTTTTTTTTTTACATTTATGTACCCGCGTTGATACGTTTTTGTGTGAGGGGTGGCTGAAAGAGGTGGGGGGTAAGGAGAGGTTACGAGTTGTGAGATTATAAATCAACAAAACTGCCCCATACAACAAAAGTGAGCCCCTTATCTACTTTGGTACTACATGGTTGCAAGATTCATGTCAGGGAATAAAAGATATTCTTATCGTTATTTCCACCGAGTCGGAGTCTGTAAGTTGTCTCTTGGAACGTTGACTGAGACATAAAAGCGGGGACGACCGATAAGATCGAAGGCCTATTTCTTTTTTAATGTTCCGTTTAGCTGCAAGCACGGGAAAGAAGTGGCCCTTGGAATCGGCCATTTCATTTGACTGATACCTAGCCGTGAATGTAGAGTTAAGCGTAGCATTTCCGAATCCTCCTCTGAATAACGGCTATTATCGCCCTTTTGCTGCTGTGGACTTTGAGGGGAACGAATTTGGTGGCGGGACGCGACAAATTCTATGGGGCAACAAGAACATACAAAAAACGTAGTTACAAAAAATATCAATTCGAGGCATGGCGGTACACAGGTGTAGCAAAAGCTCCTATTTGTGAGCCCCATTCAATAATCACAAGAATTGGTCTGGTTAAAGGGGTATGTGGGGTAGGTAATCGCTACCAACACCGCCACCCGCCTCCATCCTCTTGCATTTGTACGCGCGCCGCACTCGGCCCGAGAAGAAGCGCGTTGCACGAAAGATGGGGGAAGATTGGACCCTTTAGTTAAAGTTCTGGCATACAGCCCGTGATATCGGTTCGGTTTTCAACTCATAAGCATTTTCAGCATGTTTGGTGATTCATGTGCACATCAGAATCTCTACTCTTTTGTTAGATATGTAACCAATATCGTCGTAGATTGCACGAAAGCTGGTTATGGCCAAACTCTTATCCCTTTGCGACAACTATAGTTATTTTTGCCCCGACATTCCACCCTTAAGCCTAGCAATTTTGAATATCGGTCCTTATTTGATTTTCAGTTACCATGTAGCAAAGTTTATTGATATCTAATGGTCGATATTCTATAATGCTGTATATTATAGATACACAAGAGGAGCAGCCATCGTTCTTCCCTTTTTTTTGTTTTCGTGTGTTTGCTTCTATCAAGTCACTATTCAAGGCTCACTAGAATGCCGCTCTATAGCAAATCTCACTAGTATATGGACTCTCTGTCTCCCGACGTATGAACCTTTCTTAGAACAACTCCAGCCTCTTCGCAAGCGTGCGTTTCGAAGTTGTTCCGAGATGATGGTGTGCTGCATTTCATGCGTCTTTGTCAAAGTTTATTTTTCCTTTCACTTGCATCATGCGCAGCCATAATCAAGCGGACAAAAGGAGGTTTAAGTCTCGTGATTAGCAAGACCCACTAATTTGTATACTTCACCTCACTCACTGGGCAGAAGTATGACAATATAGGCTGTTATAGGTAATTGTGGTTCGAAGGAATGATTGTGTTCACGGTAGCAGTGATATATTCTGATTTTGCATCAAATGGAAGAAAAGTAGTAAGATTTCCTAGCCCGTAGATCGAATATTATCCGTTAGCATACCCAGAGTAACCTGCAACTACATTGTTAATGTCACTATTATTCAACATTGCATACCTACTTACATTTTACTGGTGTACTATGGTGGCATATGTATTCTTCTGTGATTTGGTTTTGTGATTTTTTGCGTCTGTGGTAAAATGTTTTTGGCTGCAAAATCCCGCTCCAGAAAAGTACAATCAGGGAAGCTTTACTTTTTTGTCAATAATAGTTCACTCTTCTTTTACGTTCTGTAATCAAGACTCCAGACAACATGTCTTTGCAGGGTTCAAACTACGGGACTAGAAGTGTTCTCTCTACGCATTCACAACCAATACTGTTAAACAATGTCGTTGATCCCCCCGCATCGTCTGTTTCGACAGATGAAGAAGTTGAACTTAACGATAAGGAAAATATTGATCCGAGTAAGAGCAAGCCAGTCCGTGACAGGCCATCTGCTTGTGTCTTTGTTGCGTCACTCACGGCTTCGTTGTCTGATGATGATCTTTGCATTGCTGTGACTCAGCGCTTCTCCAAGTGGGGCAAGCTTGTTGGGGTCAAGGTCCTTAGAGACCCTCAAAGTAGACCTTACGCTTTTGTACAGTATAGCAACGACTATGATGCAAAAATTGCTGTATTGGAAGCTCATCACACAGTCCTTGAAGGCCGTGCTATCCGTTGTGAGCATGCAAAAGTTAACAGAACATTGTTCTTCTCGTCTGCTGCAAGTCTCTCAGCGAAAGATATTACCACGCAAATGGAGACATTTGGAGAAGTCGAAAAGTTATTCCCAAGCAATGATCATGGCAAATTAGTTCCCAGAAGATCTTTCAACATCTCCAACAACTGGTATGTTAAGTTTGCATACAGGGAGGATGCAATTAGGGCCTTTGCTAACTTGAGAACTGATCGAACTAAACTCATTGAATGGGCTCAAAATATTGATAACGATAATGCGGGAGAATATCTGGAACTTGACAGCTCTAGCTACGCAAATTGTTTCTCGCCTACGGTTTCGTCTTCACTTGGAATGCATATGTCTGCCGTCGACAATATGCCGTCATTCGATAAGCATGCCATCTTTGTGGGCCAGCTCTCATCTAGCGTTTCGAAAGAAGATTTAGAAGAGCGTTTCGGCCATCACGGGAAGATTTTGGACATTATGATGGCCAAACGTGAAAAGCACAGCTTTGCATTCATTAGGTACAAGGATGAAGTTAGCGCTGCCTGTGCACTTGAAAAGGAGAACCATACCATGCTTAAAGATAAGACTATGCATGTGCAGTACAAAGAGATCTATGCTAGCTCCAGTATGCGTGGGAAAAGCGGTACAATCAAAACTTCAGGATACGACAGCATCAGAGGAATGTCTAGATCAGGAAGAGGTGAAAATACCCTGCAAGTATCTGGTGTTGCGTTGGCCCCACCTCCAATTAATTTGTCCAGGAGATCACCCGGCGGAAGCCATCGTAGTTTGGGATTCAAACGGACACCTGTGATGGTGAAGGAGAAATGTGTCAACAAGTACCCACGCGGTAAATTTAACGCATATTACAACAACTTTCTTCCGATTAAATCTTGGCAAAGAGGTGAGTTTCTTCCTGGTGCAAGTGGCTTGGAGATAGATGAAGGAAACGATACCACGCGCTACCATCATATGGCAACTGGGGAAAGCAGTGGTTTATCCGGAACCCCAGATGTTGCTTCTATCAAGCCAACACCGCCTCCAAGCGTGGCCTCGAATCCCTCCATTGGCAAGACATATTCATCATCGAGCGCTGCTAAGAGTGAGAAATCATCAGGAGACAAAGAAAATACTACTGGAACAACAGGAACTTCATTTACTACTACAAACAAGGAGATTGGAAGCACCAAACAGCCATATTTTTACTATGTTCCCTCTGCTGAGATTATGGCCAATGAGCAACACCACATGCAACCCCAAGTTGGTGACCCGCATCTCCACATTGCATACCCACCTCAGATGAGTTACTACGCACCAGTTTCGTACTTTTACCCGTACGAAGCGTCTGCTGAGTATGGGGTTTCACCTTATTACCCGTATTATTATACAGATAAGAAAGCAGTCGACTACCTGCTGCACTAATTGCTGCAATTTTTTCCCACACCAAGTCGCATTTTCCTTCTTACCATTCCTATTACCATGTGGGGAAGATCGAGGCGAGATTTGCGTCCTATAGAAAATTTAAAAATCACAAAAATAAAATTAAGATAAGAAGAAAGACACAGAGTAGAATCATATATTCAATGTCCACAATACATGATTTGTTGGAGTGTTTCTGTTCTCCAGACGAAACTTCCATACAGAGTCAAGAATCTGCAACTAAGCTAGATCCAATCTCTCTACACCAATGTGATGAATCTGCTGCATCAAGCAAGCTAATAAAAGAAAGACCATGGCGCAGGGATCCAAAGTACTTCAAAAAAACTTACATATCATCTTTAGCTCTCATAAAGATGTCATTACATGCCAATTCTGGTGGTTCTATTGAAATTATGGGGATGATGACGGGGAAGATCATTGAGCGCGCGATTGTAGTGATGGATGTTTACCCTTTGCCAGTTGAAGGTACTGAAACTCGAGTTAATGCACAAGCTGAGGGCTACGAGTATATGGTTCAATATCTCGAACAACTGAAAAAAGTTGGTCGAAACGAGCATATTGTTGGCTGGTATCACTCACACCCAGGCTATGGATGCTGGCTCTCAGGAATAGATGTGGCTACACAAAGTCTAAATCAAAACTTCCAAGACCCATATTTGGCGATTGTCGTGGACCCCATAAAGACGAAAACACAGGGGTTGGTAGAAATTGGAGCCTTCAGAACATACCCAGAACACGTCAAACGAGACGGAAGGCTCAAAAAGAGAGATGAGAACAACAACACTGTAGGGAATAAAAGAGTACCAAAGGAAAAGCGTCATGATTTTGGGGCGCATTTCGAAGATTACTATTCACTTGATGTCGAAATCTTCAAGTGTAAGAGTGATGTGAAAGTACTCGACCTACTAACTAACAGTTCGTGGAAAGCAGGGTTGACATTGAATGAGCAGAGAAGTGACGAGACCTGTATAGAGATAGTCAAGGTCATAATATCTAAACTTCAAGCTCAAGCATCCAGTGGGAAGCTCACCATGGCAGAGATGACGTTCTTGAAAAAGTATGAGCGAATGTTTGAGGAGGATATCAAGGAGAAACTATTGGCCACAAAGTCCAATATGATCTTTCAAGGGAATGAAAGAGACAAAGCAGGTCATGGAAAAACCGATAATGGCGATATAGACAGCGATATGTGCCAGGATGCAGCAGAAGAGGACGAGGATATGTCTGACGAGAGCGATCTAGAGGGAGAGCAGGGTAACATTCTCGATGTATCTGATGTGGACGATGCAATGTCATTGGAGAGCTCTAACGTGGTTACGAACAGTAAAAACAAAAGAAACGACTCAGAATGCGACGACGAGAACATAGACGATGAGGATGGTCAATCCGAACTGTCTAATACCAATAGCTCGGCAAATCAACCTGGGAGTGGCATAATCAGCGGGTCTGGAGGTCACGAGACCGAGTATTTCCGTAACCATAGAAAGTTGCGACGGAGGAAACATCCAAGTATGACAACGAGTAACGATATACCTCAACGAATTGCATTCCAGCCGCAGAAGCGGATGAACGACCAGTTTTCGATTTTAAGCGAACAAGAGTTGAAAATGGCAAAAAACTCAAAGAATCTCAGCGAGATCCAAAATTCAGGCAACAAGGTTGCCTTGGCATCAATCGAGTACCTCTTAACTCTTCGGGCGCAGCGGAAGATATTTGGAGAGGAGTGAACTATGGTGGCACGTGTTGCTGATGTTATCTTAGTGTTATTATGTAAATAAAGCTACACTGACGATAGACTAGCAGATTACTGTATCAGTGGTGGCAAAATACAATAAAGTTTACAGCAAGTCGCATGCACGCTTAGCGCTGATGAATGACTGCCCTACGTGCAGCAAGTTGGCGTAGCACCCCACAGTCGGAGTCGCCTCCAGTGGCGCGTACATCGGGCAGTATCACGTGAATCGCAGCTCTCATCACTCTCTGTTTGTTTATCGCATTTCTTCTCTCATCGTCTTCTTTGTGGAACTTGACCTTTTTTTTTTTTTTTCTCTTACCCTTTCAAAGTATTCATCGAGTACAAGAGTAAAAGACCCATTTCCGTGTAACAAAGTCGAGCTCAATCAACTTCTGTATCATCTGTCACCTAAGAATAGTAGCTGTCACACACTGTTCTAGAGCATTTCGCAACCGACTGATTCAAGACGTAAATACGTGAACCATCGCGGAAGCAGAAGCATTGTATGGAAGAATTGACAAAAAACAAATAGAAAAAAAAAAAAAGAATTTTTATTACAGAAAAGTTTAAAGATAGAAAAAACAGTACCGCTGAGTTTTTATTCACCAACCAAGGCCAAGCAAGCACACACAGATGTCAAGCGCACTAAATACGCTTGCTCCCCTCGTAGATCGTATTCTTAGCAACCCACCTTCGTTTGTGCCAGCTCGTCATCCAGATAAAGAAGTTTCCGAAAAGCCCGCTGGATACATAGTGCTTAGTAAATCAAAGAAACCACAAACCTCCGCAAAATCACACAACCAGTCGATTGCAAAAGACGAAAATCTGGAAGATACGGATATGAAGAAGCAGCCTAAATCTATGTACGAAGCTGTCCAAGCTTACACGGGCAAACGTTTTCTCACTAAAGCGGAGAAGAGGGCAGTGCGTTTTCAAAAGAAACGTAAGACTCAGGACGAGAATCGCGAACGCGAAGACTACACCACCACATCGTCTACTACGTACGGATCACACCAAGACGAAGACATAGGCGAACTCATAGATGGTGAAGTAGAAGAAAACAGATCAGAAATTGAAGGATCTTCATCCTCTTCTTCTGATTACGAGTCTGCATCAGAATTTCCCGATACTGCCTCAGAACAACCTGAAACACCAAGCGAAGAGCCTGAAAATGTAAAAGAGAAGCAAATATTAAAACATGGCGTTGATGATGACGGTGAAGAAGATGATGATGAAGACGACGAGGATTTTGATAATGATGCGTCGTCTGAAGAATTGTCTCAGGAAGAGGGCGATGACGATTCCGATGATGACGAACAGTTGGATAGCGAGTCTTCCGAAGCAGAAGTTGATGAAGCTAGGGAATCATCAGACTCTGCTCCAGCTTCAGAGTCCGATGATGTTGAAAGTAAGGCATCAAAAACACCAATAATTGATACCAAGGAGGAAACTACTCCTCCGACCTCACCTGAGGAGCAAGGCGAAGTAGGATTGGATTCTCCTGTCGAGAAGTCAGTACCAAGCGTGGTTGTTCCCACTTTACGACCGTCCGAATTTTTGCAAATCAACGAAAATGAGAATGATAGAGGATCCAATGGGTCTAATCGAATATTCAAGAACTGGAGAGAATTATCGAGCAAAAAACCAGTTGGTTTATTAAACCACGGAGTTACATGCTATATGAACTCGGCAATTCAGGCAATGCTTCATATTCCAGCCGTTCAACACTACTTGGATGAGATTCATCTGGGCAAGCACAACAAAGTATTAAAGCCCAGATCTGTGAGTCACATCTTGGCAGAGCTTTCACATAGAATGTGGGGGTTGGACGATACTCCTTCTCTGCAAGGTAGCGTAAAAAAATCAACCCCAAAATACATCAACCCGAAGAAGATAATCCAGAGGCTCGATGACATCAATTGCATGATGAGTGAATGGCAACAAGAAGATTCACATGAGTATTACATGTCACTCATGTCAAGATTACAGGAAGATTCTACCCCCAAAGGAGCTAAACTCAATGAATCCATTATATATGATATCTTTGGAGGCTTACTACACCAGTCTGTCACTTGTAAAAATTGCGGAAAGATATCAAACACTAAGCAAGAGTTTTATGATTTATCCCTAGGATTAAATAGAAAGAAGCAACCACATCAGCAATCAGACCTCCAATCACAACAGCTGCAACTGCATAACCAGGTCCAATCTTCACAGCACGAAGATAGTCTGGCAGCTTCGTTAGGTAAAGATGGTTCCCTGACTGCCGCTTCCAATAACAATGAGGTAAAACCCACGCATCCTACTCAAAAATACTCAATCGAAAAGTCAATTAAAGATTTTTTCTCTTCTGAGCTAATTAAAGTGGACAAGAAGGATACCTCTTCTGGATACGTATGCGACAACTGTAAGCAAAGGACTAATGCAGTCAAGGTAAGTACCATTGACCGAGCCCCGGAAGCTTTAACAGTCCATTTGAAGCGCTTTAAATTCAACGGCAACTCATCTTCAAAAATGAAGCAGCCTGTTTCGTACCCAAAATACCTTGACCTCACACAATTCTCATCAGATAAGACTCCTATCAAGTACCAGCTTAACGCAGTTATTGTACATGAGGGTAGATCAATTCTGAGTGGACACTATGTCTCGCACTGCTTGCAACCAGACGGAACATGGGCCAACTATGACGACGAATACATTAACAAGATCAGTGAGAGAGAAGTGTTGAAGGATCCATCTGCATATTTCTTGGTGTACACCAGATTAACTCACAAGTCACTTTTGAAGCGTAAAGCAGAGAATGACACCAGTAACGGTAACAAGAGAAGAAAAAGATGAGAGGCAGAGGGCAGAATGCACGATTGAAGAGCGCAAGCATTGCAAAATGTACATTAGAACTAATACACATTCACCAAACTCAAGAAAGTTCATGATATTTGTATATTCAACATTAGAGAATCTATTCTTTAGAAAAAAAGGTTAACAAACCGAGTAAAACAAATAGAGATGATAACATCCAGCCTTCCAGAAAAGGCGTAACCAAACCGACCCAAAATATAGAGATAAAAAAAAAACAAAGAAGCAAAGACCCAAACCAAAACCCAACATAAAAAGAAAAATAGAGAATATATAAGGGTATCCACGAATATTATCCTTGGACAACAAGTATCTACTAAAAGTAGCAAAGGTTGAAAGAGGATATGGGAAGATGCGGCTGTCATACATCGACAACAGCCTCATCTTCTATATCTTCAAGTTTCTCACTCTCCAATGCTCTATACCTTAACCCGCTAAGTATATTTTCTTCCACACCTGCTGGGTATAAATATGAGCGTCGTGCTGAACCTGATTTCAATGGGGAATACTTCTCAAACATGAAAGAATTGTCGTCGTGGTCCGACGCAAGGGAAGATCCAACAGAATTTGCAGCCGACGAGCGACGGCGACTTCTCTTAACATTCTCCAATAACGTGGCAGTCGAGCAGTTATTTGGGATTGTTTTCACAAACTTATCCTCGATAACAAACTTCCCTTCTTTGTAACTCTCTTCATAAGTGAACGCCTTTCTGTACATCCAACCTAACTTGGTTGCGCACTGATGGCATTTAACATGGGAGATTAAATAATTTCCTGTGCGCATATTTGTCTCCACAACCTGGGATTCGGGGGAGTAGTTAATCAATTTGTCCACTAAATACGCCGGTCCTGATGATCCGAAAAAGTTATCCGATAACACCAATGATGAAAGACATAAATGCGTTGAGCATTGTCTACATATAATGATTCGAGTATCCTCCGCCTCGTACGAGGAGTTGGCAAAGAACGATGTTTGCTTGACTCCCATTGCGATGGATAACAAAAAAAAAAAAAAGATCACACAAATGAAGTTGAAGGCAGCTGTATTAGTAGTGAATTGGGAAAAAGATTAGATAACCGAAACTTGTTCCCAAAATTGCAAGCGCAAACACAAGAGGGTGTACTGCCTAGTGAGTATCTCTGCAACGGTGATAGTGGATTGGATAAGAAAGTTGTGTTTTGTCTGCTTTATTTGTTAACTTTGAGCAAGTAGTTTCTTATCGGAGCAAAATGCTTGGAGATTGCGAAGATTGGATTGCGTGGGGGAAGTGCAATCTTTGGGAGAAGAAAGAGTTGCGACTCTTAACTTAATTGCAGCCGTGGGGACTTGAGATACAAAAGGAGAAGGAAATATGATGAGAAAGGGACAAAAGAGATGTATGTGTTTTGATAAAAAGGAAATGAATCGGAAATAAAAATAACAGTTCAGAACGTGTGAATGTTAAAAGAGTGACAAAGGGGTGAGCAGGAGGAGAAAAATGACAGAAATAGCATAATTATGTTAGAGGGTTGTGTGTGCCGCCCTCAGTGAAGCAGGAAAAAAAATTATCGCTCCCTATCCACAATATATTACGCAACCAATATATCATTTTCAGAGGTTTTTGTTGTATTTATGCAGCCCCTTCGCCCCAAAAAAATAAATGTAGCGAGAGCTAAACCATTGGGTATGGAGGGAAAAAAGTCATCTCTTGCGGAGGCATTGCTTCGACCTTCCATACCAAGAGTTTGTAGCGTCATGTTAGGCAAAAACTTTAAACAATAAGGCAATTTTTGCTGCGAACCGGGTCGGTAGCGATTTGTGTGGTGGGACTTGCGGAAGGGACTTTGCTTGCAGTTGTTCATCGTTTTGTCTGGCAGATATCATCTCAACCCCTCCGTTGGTCCTAGGGAGAGTACAATATGTGTAGCCATAGTTGTGTGGGTCATGAAGGAAAGGGCATATAAGTGTGACGTACGTCTAATCTGCAGTTAGCTATAGCTGGAATTGCCGGGTTGCGATAACGCTGCCGCGTCATATGTGCCGCCGAATCACAAAGTCGCCACTAGCCCAGGTTCAATTTGGTGGCAGACCTATGCCGGTCAAAGGCATCGTAAATGTATGAAATGAAACGTCTAGAATGTTGAACACATGACTTCCTATCTGGACTGGAGTGAGCCATCACTGACGGCTACAGGGAAAGTATATCATTTAGGGTAGGTACTTCTGATACTCGCTTCTTCTGGATCTTACTGACTCGATACTTGCATATTTTGATTCAGCTATATCAGCAGCACTGTACTACTGCTGCTAGTCTGCTCTTCTTCATTGAATTCAGGTTGTTGTATGCGAATGTAAAAAGAAAGAAAAAATCTCTTTTCGAGAATATGGCTGCGAGACAGAGTTGTCCTATCCGGAGGTGAGAGAATAAACGTGTATGCCTTGACGAGTGTACAACGTGTGAAGAGACACTACAAAGTAGTTTTATGACATAGGAAACTCCACACTCCCTCTCCTACATGGCAGTCTAGGTGGTGGGAGTACCGTTTCACTCTATGTAGCCGATAGCAGTGACCAGAGTTTGTCGGACGATATTTATGAATCTACTCTGCTTGGAAGTGGTTTCTCTTTGAGCAATAATGTCGTATATACGTATATACCACCTTTCAACCTCACTACATGAATACTCTATCAGTGGCAATCGTTAACACTATGATCTATGTACAGGCAGCGTCAACTCAATAGCTCTCTGTGGGCACAAAATCGTTCTTCCACTCACCACTTGTAAAACGATTTCACTCTGAAATTGAGTGGCTCATTATTTAAGCTAGTTTTTGGCTTAGTGTTGGCAATTTGCTGGTCCTTTTCCCATCTCAATCTCTTCAAAGTCTCCTCTGTCTTCAAAATGGCTTTGAGGTGCACATATCTATGCTGTATGATACCGGTACGTCCACGGCCTTTGATATCTGGACGCTTTATGGTAGCACCATCAGAACCAGTCCATACTTCGTTTATATATAACTCATCCTCGTTGAGACCCTGTTTTCTTGCCAATTCCAAACCTTGTTTCAAAAGCTTTTCCAACTCAGTGGCCATTTTTTTCTGATTGAAGTGGAGCTGGTTGATAGCAGTCTTAACTTTGTAACCCCTGACGAAACGATTGACAAGAGTTGCTTTCTTGATTGACGATTTTATTCTCGTAGAGTGTAAATAAATACTGGGCTCGAGTGCTTCAATCTCCTTGGGGGTCAAGCTGAGCTTGTAGGATTTACCATTTTCTGGGTCTTTGATCACCTGGTCATTCTTGTAGAAGCCGTTTTCCTTCACGTTCAAGCTGAATAGATGACGCTTTAACGGTGTGATGTACTTATCTGCTCTTATCTGTTCTTCGAGCGCCTTGTCTTTATGGTATTTCACAAGGTCTGCATCATCTTTGGGGAGAATCTGATCAGCTGGAAGCGTAGATTTTTCTTGTGGGGTGGTTTCTGCAGGTGTTTCGCTCTTTGGAGCAGTTGTAAGTTGCCCAAAGATCGACCCGTTCCGCAAAACTGTGCTCGTGTGCAATGCGCCAACTCTACTAATACGAGTTGGAAGTCTCATAGACTGAATCCCTGCGTAGGAAAGTGACAGCCTAACGGCACAAGCACCTGAAAGAGTCCACATTTATTAGATTGAGGAAGTTCGTGGAACTAAGTCTGCCTGCCAATGTGATCTCGTTCTGTTGAATGAAAATTGTAGTGAAAAATTCGAATACTGGACGTATATGCAGGATAGAGCTAATAGTTCAAAGAGAAGTGTTAGAGATGTTACATGGTACCGGTTCTGGTTGTCATTCTCATTGATTCCAATAGATAACCTTGAGACTAGAAGCCTGAGACTAGAAACAATCCCGATCAGTTTCACTTCCTGCTACACTTTTCCGTTAAAGTATTTTATTGTATGTGTATATAGTTCACCACGAAAAGGGGTGTATGCTGAGCCAACGCAAGAGCCATTCACCAGAAGGGAGCTGAGAAACAAGTGTTAAGACTATTCTATTGGTGGTAATGTAGCTCCCGGAAATACGGCGACGAACCATATTTTGACGGTTGGAGATGCTCTCATATAATTTCTTCCACCATCTATTGTACAGGGAGTATCGTAATGCTAACACTTTACTCGTCATCGTATCCCTTCAAGTTTTTGTCTCTGGGACCGGTAGGCAACGGGTAGACATGTGGGATAGGCTCGTGGTCGGCGTACAAGTACTGTCTTCTCAATGGTGTGAAGAAGTAAATCAAAAACGGAGCTGCCAACCCCAATCCAATAGAAGCTACAAAGTGTGGCTTGGTATGTGCGTGATAGCGAACCCACTAGAAAGATTATGTTAGTAAACAATATATATATGAGGTAGCAGTAGACGATGCACGTTGTAACTGTTTTATTTTGATTGAAGCTGGTTCATGTCACCCAACCGCTGTTCCTTACATACCTTGAATGGCTGCTTATAGTATAAGGGATAGTCACCCCAGACCTTGTCGGTGGTAGTCATAGTAGTTCGTGTCGATGAGAATGGAGTAGGGAGAGTACCTAGAGTGTTAGCGTGCTCACTATGTGTGAGTAAAGTAGGAGTTTTCATTGGTGCGCAATTTGTTTTGTGTGACACTTGTATGCAGGACGGAAACCCAGAGGTGACTCCCGTCCAGGTTTACCAGGGTTTCGCTTGTGGGTCTAGATACCGAATATTGGTCTAAGGCGACCGGGAGACAACCTTACACAACTAAAATTTAGAAAAACGATCTTGTGGGGTTTTAAATAAACATTCGTATTTGCTATATAGCACGCTTATAGAAGCCTTCTTCAATCAGCCTTTTTTGACTTCTTGAGAGTTGTCGTCTTCTTCTTGGCAGCACCCGTTGCTTTCGCAATCGGCTCCTGAGCAGTTGCAGCAGGAGCTGCAGTCTTTTTCGAAGCCTTTGGAGCCTTGGTAGTTACTGGTGCCTCTGCAGATGTGGCACTAGAGGCATCGGTAGCAGATGCACGAGCCGCTTCCCTCTTTGCCTCTTCCTCCAAGAATTCGCGCTTGATCTTGTTGTCGTACCAAGTGGCATAGTACAATCCACCCTGTAAGATGAACACACCTGCCAATACTAAAATGATCATGAATTGCGACGCAGCAATAACATTGACACCAGTAGGCATGTCAACCTCACCCCAATTGTCGTAGAAACAGCTATTGATTCCTGTTCTCAAATTCGTCAAGTAGATTATAAAGGCCAAAACGAACAACCCTAAAGTTCCGTATTCGAAGTAGATAGCATCAGAGTCTGGCTTATACAACTTGATGAAGCAGCCAATTAAACCAAGAACGAAGACACCGTGCAAAGTGTAGTGAACAAAGGGTGGGGCATTGGCCCATGCAAGGTAATGTTGCAAAGACCGCTCAAACGCCTTGCCGGTAGAATCGTAGTAGAAAAGAGTTTGAATGTCATATGGCCAGCTACCATAGATGGCACCCAAGCCAAATCCAGTGGCTCCAATTATGAGTCCAGATCCAATTGGCACAATATCCTTGTAAGCGATCATAATTGTCCCCTGTTTTTTTTTGGAAAGAGAGTGTCACTGGAAATACTCTCAGGCTTCGAGTTTTTTCGATAAGAGGCTGGCATCTCTGAGAGATCGACGTACGGCGTTTTTTGTGCAGGAAGATTGCAGCCATGCACTGCCACAAGCCTTCAGTAGTAGAGAATCCAAGCTATGGAATCCTTGTGGCTAAGATATTGTATATCACCTTGTTCATTTTGGACTTGCATGCATCCAAGATAGTGGCAAGGCTTTTGTGAGTATCTCCTGTGCTTGTCTTGCGAGCTAGATTCAACTTTGCAATACACTATTAAGCGCTTGTAGTGCTCCCTTTGATTGTATACAACTTGGAAAGACGCAGCAGCCACGACTTATTGCATACGAATAGTAACGTCGTAATGCTGCGATAGCACACCTATCCATCCTCTTTTGCTAGATTGTAGCATTCTACACCGCTTTAGCCTACTAATTTACGTAACCTATACAAGATACGAAGCACTAGTCCGCAGACTGGTTGATCACGTGTTAAGCAGTCATAAGAGATACAAGTATTTTATATAGCAGATCTAATGGAAGAGGGCACTTAGTCCAACTCTTGAAAACCACAGGTCTCTGCCATGGACATAAAATGTGTTTTAGCGACGCACAATAAAACAGGATCAAGAGAAAAGTTAAATAGTTCACTGCCCCCCAACTCTTACTAGTATATAAGCCTCCACTAAACTCGAATTCCCTATGCTAGAGCAATAATCAGGGCATTCTTCTGTTTTGTCGTACGTTTGTGTTTTTTTATTTTATTATTTTTGCGCTCTTAATTACTTGCTTACACTCACTAAATCAGGAAATTGCCTAGAAGTGCTGCTGCCCCGAAAAAATTGACGATTCCCGAGAAACCGCCTCTGTAGATTTCAGTTCGCCGGCGAGTCCTTCTCTAGCCTTGAATGTTTTTTTTTCTCACCTCGTTTTGGCTTGTTTCGCACACAAACTTTATCAAACGCCTTCTTTCAAGCCTGCAAACTGCATAGAATCCAGGATATTTTATTTACAGCTGTGCTTTTTTTTTTTTTTTCGCCTCACTACATGAGTAGTCCTTTTCTTTGTATCCTTCTTTTCGTGAAATCGTTGGAGCCAGCCTCAGTTCTACCATAGTTTTGTGAATACGTATCACATACCTGCGTTTATCGATTCTCAATAGATTATCTAGTCCAGCGTGTTATTGCTCTCCTCTGTTTGAAACTCCAAACAGAAAATTCCAAAAGCAACAAAACTGGCAAAATTTTATCTACACCACGTTAGATAACTTCATTCTCCACCTTTACTTGTCAGTATTCACATTCTCACTACAGAATCATGAGAAGTATCAAGTCAGTCGTTGTAGGTGATGGTGGTGTTGGTAAAACATGTCTTTTGATATCTTACACCACCAACACTTTCCCCAACGATTACATCCCTACTGTCTTTGACAACTATTCAGCTTCTGTCATGATAGATGGTGAGCCAATAAAGTTGGGCTTGTGGGATACCGCCGGTCAATCTGAATACGATAGATTGAGACCCTTGTCGTATCCGCAAACCGAGATATTTCTCTGTTGTTTCTCCGTTATAAGCCCTTCTTCTTTTTCCAACGTGACCAACAAATGGATACCAGAAATCTTCCACCACTGTCCAAAGGACATTTTGGTATTGTTGGTAGGAACTAAGACCGATTTGAGAGATGACCCACATGTTTTGGACGAATTACATGATAAAAATTTGAAACCAATCACTTATGAACAGGGAGTTAAGTTGGCCAAGGAGTTAGGCGCTGTGGCGTACCTTGAGTGCTCTGCGGCCACGCAAGTTGGTGTCAAAGAGATTTTCGACTTTGCTATCAGAGCTGTCTTGGAACCAACAAAGGAAGACACTAAGGTCGCTGAGGCACAAACTGGCTCCAACTCTGGCGCAAAGACCACAAGCAATACAGTGAACAACCAGTCTGGGTTAGCAGCCTCTCAGAGAAAGAGAAGAGTCAAGAAGGCAAAGAAGTGTACTATTTTGTAGAGACAAGGGAAAGAAGAACCCAAAAACACTTTTAAAAATAAAGTCCAAAAAAGCAAATTCGAACAGGCAGACACAACAACAGCCTTTAATATATCCTTCACGCAGATCAAGTGTTACTGCAACTACTTAGAAAGCAAAGATGTACATTATTAGAGGAGAGCAGGATGTTCAAGCTAAAAAATAATACCATCAGCTACTGGGGCACGTTCAGAAAAGTTATTTGTTCCTATCCATATCAGTCATTGCGCCATGGCTTTCAGGCTTTTAGAAAATCAATATCCCTCGCTTTCCCAACACCCAGCTCCCAAATTGGTGACTCCACTATATAACAGCAGCCCAATTCAGTATTATTACTAATATCATTATATTACCATCGTATTAGTTTACTTATTGTATGCAAAAGGGAGATGTCGCCTGAGATAGCGGTTAAATCGCTAATTTATGAGTGCAGCTCTAGAAGGATGCACAGCTCCCGAGCCTGGAGGTGCCGCGCCCTTCTTTCTGTTTTTGATACTATCCTCCTTGATTCTAGTTCTCCGCTCGTCTAGTAACTTTTCATTCTTTTCTTTCAACTTCTGCTGTCTGTTTTCAGAGTTACCACCCCCTCCTACTGTTAATTCCACATTGATCTTTCTATGCTTCAAGGTGGAGTGGTGCAACCGTAACGCCAACTCCATTTTGCTTTGAATTTCTTGTGTGTCATTGTCAAACTCTAAGAATGCTATGCCCTTGTCTTGTCTTATTCTCACTCTGTCAGGCTTGGAGCTTTTGAAGTGTGTTAAGATTTCCTCTTGAGTAATGTCGTAGGGTAAGTTTCCAACAAACAAAATAAATCTCGGGCCCTTACCTCCATTCACTCCCTTACCCTTTTTTCCTCTTCTTGTTTTTCTTTTCTTAGCTACGGGAGCATCTCCATCGGTATCGCCTTTAGTGGTCTTTTCATCCTCTGGACTATCTTCACGGGGTCTCTTTTTGATGGCATCGGTGCTTTCTGACTTTTTCGAAGTTGGCTTTTCCTTTTTCTCCTCAGCCTTTTTAGCCTTCAACTGTTCAGTCTCCTCTTTACTCTTACGGAACTCTAATGCTTTCCTTTGCTTCTTTGTCAACTTTTCTTCGGCCATATTTATTTGAGTTGTCTGATTCAGATATTGTAGCTCACCATAGAGTCTAAGTTTTGCACTTAGAGTGAAATTCTCTATTTCTTGTGGTGCACGTGATATGCCATCTCATCTCATATATGATTTCGAACTCTCCTCGCTTCGAAAACAACAGCCAATTTATTTGAACCTTCTCCCTTCTAGCATTGTGGGATTAATTTCCATTATCAATTGAATAGTTTGGATTCTTGATAACATACTTATTTTGTGAACGCTGTCAATCTCCCTTTTTGTTGCTCCTTTGTTGCTCCTTTGTTTTATGCCTATCACTTATGAAAGACTCCATAAAAATAAATATACTGCTGCCCTTTAACAAAGAGAGTACAAAAGAAGAGGCCCGTAACTCTCCGCAGCCCACAAGATCTAGATCGAGACTGCCTGGCAATGGCTCGTCTTCTACAGAATTAGATTACAGAGAGAGGTCAAATGAGCCGCCTCACAGTTCAAGCATTCACAGAGAACGGCTTCTGCAAGGGAGTGATGATTCCGCTATCTATAAACACAGTGCATTTGAACCGGAACGCGGGCGTTCCAAAGAAAGAATCCGAAGCATTAGGCGCGAAAGTGACCCGAATGAAGGTGCAGACGACATCGGTAGCAAGGTTGACTCGGCCGGGGATGGTGGTTCTGAAGATATGATCAGCCTCATGGGTTTCACTGGCTTTGGCAGTACAAAGGGGAAGCAAGTGAAAGGAACCAAAGGCGGTGCAGTCAAAAATGAGAAGAAACCCGAATACCGGCAGTACATGAACCGTACTAAGGGCTTTAATAGGCCCTTGTCCCCAACTAGGAGTAACAAGTGAACTACATCGAAAACATTTCAGTCTACACATTCTCAATAAATATATGGCATCTTGGTTTTTTAGATCATGCTTCTATTCATTTTTGTGCTTTCGCTAACTCTTCGTGTTTCTCCCTCAACTCAGTGTAAGCCAGAGAAACCCTAGCGAGCTTCTCCTCTAAGTCTCGTATCTTCTTGTCGCTTGCATTGCTATCGACAACTTTCACAGAGGAATTTATACGGTTAAAGCTTCTATATTCGAGTTCCTGCTTTTCTTTTTCAGCTATCCAATCTTCAAAAGACTTCTCAGAACTGGCTATCGGGCCAGGTACTTCCATGTATAAGACATGTTCGAGGGGATCTGAATTTGCCAATACCCGCTTAAAGGTTGGGATTAAGCGGTGGTTTTTGTCAACTTTAGTGGCTGATAACCCTGCTGCCGTCGAGTCAACTATCTCCACTGGGCATGCATTAACTTGGAGGTATGATATGGGTGAGTTACACTCCTTCAATGTCTGGATTACTTGACGCGTAATAACATCAGAAACGTACACTCTACCAGCCGTATCACCCGAGACTATACTGGTTCCATCTAACGAGAGTACAATCTGCAGTACTGATGGTGTAGAAGCAGTTGCGCTTTCATTTGTGCGCTGTGACAGTGCAAGCTGTGGTGCAGCCGGTTGTTGCTGGTGATGAACGAAGGTGCTAGCCAAGTTTGGGTCGTGGTCGAGGGTAATGATCTTCTCGCACCCACCAATACTCTCCAACACTGAAGTATTTGGATTTACCTGATACAAAGGGATGGCCCGAATGAGCCCATTGGTGAGCCCAGCGTATAATGCTCTGCCTGCTGGATCGCTGGCAATGCATTGAATGGATGACGGCAACACAAACGTCGTGAGTAACGTCTTGGTACCTAAGTCATATATACGCAATGTAGAGTCCTTTGAAGCAGTGTATAGTTTTGTATCGGGAAGAATTCCAGCCTCGGAGACTATCAAGTCAGTGATTGCCAAAGAGTGATCTGTGAAGGTGGCATATGGCCGCACGGTTGCAAGTCTGTTGTTTTCGTTGTTCTTGCTGTATATTGAGATCAAATCAAGCGTGCGCCAGATGGTGACACGTGAATCTTCACCTCCAGCAATCAAGAAGGTTCCACAACTCGAGAACTTGATCACAGAAATCGCCTGGTAGTGAGCATCCTTAACACAAAGAAGATTTCCAGATGCCAACTCCCAAATGTAAATTTTACCGGATTTGGAGCCTGCAGCAAAGAGCCATGGCACACGGAATGCTGGCAATGCAAGCGTAGGAGACGATGGTTGAGCCGGAGTTACAGTGGATATATTTTTAGGGTGCTTGCAGACAGTTATACATGACATCGCTTCTGGAACTGGGATTCTTTGGTCTGGACTCTCTTTACCCCACAGATATACCTGTAGTAAAGCTTTGTTCTTGGAGCAAGTGAAGAGGCGTTCTCCATAACCTACTCCTGTCAATGCGGCACCGTGTTGTGGGGCATCGCACTGTCTGTATGCTGCAAACTGTTGTGAGCTATGAATAGAAGTGGAGACAGCAAAGGATTCTTGTGAATGCTTGTCGCTAGGATCACCTTCTGATATGTAAAATATAGCCTCTTCCATACTTGTTTCACTTGCGCTGGAGAGATGTAGTTGGCAACAACAGAGGTTATGTGTTTTATGTAGTGAAACCTATAAGAGACATGCATACCGTTGAAAAAAAGAGAGAGATGGGATCTATGTGCAGGTGGCGATGGAATGGCACTGAGGAGACAAGGTGGGTTATGTTCAAACAACTGTGCAAGTTGGAAGTAGATTCCGATGGCACAGACCGTGATGTACCACCAACAGTGGTGTCTGTCTTAATTTCATTACTATCTTAGACGACAAATTGGCTTAAAGTAACTAAAGGATTGTTCTTTTGCAGCCATTACTCGCTCGCAAGGTGGCAGTTCGGAAACTACTGCCTAAACGACCACTCTGCAGTAACCATATACCAAGGCTGGGACTTCCAGAGTAACTCAATCGTATCATTAGACTCAAGACTTACAGTATACTTTAGCAGTAAGCCCAATCTCGCATTCCATTGCCGATGGAGATTCCTGTACACATTTCGCAGCTGATTTTCCAGCTGCATACGCGTAGTACTTTTCTTGGTGTACTTGCCACAGAATCTCTACCTCATCCTTCCATCAACTCACCGAAACCAAATAGATATCAACTATGATCAATATAATTCAAGCCATGGTCTTAGATGGCCCAGATGTCCTTCCTGGATGGGGCTATATAAAATCTTATGGCCCTGCAGTCGCAGTTCTCGCAGGTATCAAGTACTATTTTGGTGGCACTTACAACACCTGGGAGCGTGAAATGCACGGCAAGGTCTTCCTCGTTACCGGTGGGACTTCAGGTGTGGGTGCTCAAGTTGCATTTCAACTCGCGTCTAAGGGTGCTCAAGTTGTTCTACTCTGCCGCCACCTCGAAGACACCTGGTTGGTGGACTTTGTGGATGACTTACGTGAAAAGACTGAAAACTTTTTGATCTACGCCGAGGAGTGTGACTTATCTTCCCTCCACTCAGTACGTAAGTTTGCAACCAAATGGCTCGACAACTCTCCTCCGCGTCGTTTGGATGGGATAATATGCTGTGCAGCTGAATCGATTCCTCCAACCGTTAACCGTCAGGTTACCATTGATGGGGTTGAGCGCCAGATCGGAGTCAATTATTTGGCTCATTACCATTTGCTCACATTACTTAAGCCCGCATTAACTGTACAGCCTCCAGACAGAGATGTACGTGTTGTTATTGCGAATTGTGCATCACAGGCGTTGGGAGAGGTCGATTTGCAGGACGTCTTGTGGCAGGAGAAGAGGTACCCGAAATCGAAGCCCTGGAAAGTGTATGGACTGTCCAAGCTTATGCTTTCTTTGTTTGCTAAAAGGTTTCAAAGAGAGCTTAATGAGTACGAGCGTAAAGACAAGACTCCGTGTAACGTTAGACTCATATCTGTCAACCCTGGGCTTTTACGGACAGCTTCTACGCGTCGGTTTATGTCACTCGGTTCTGTTCTTGGGTTGCTTGTGTATTGGCTTCTTTTCCCAATCTGGTTCCTCTTTTTGAAGAGCGCGTACCAAGGGTCGCAACTGTTGATGCATGCCCTTTACTCAGGAGAATTTGCACAAGTATCCGGTGGCCAGTTTGTTCACGAGTGTCAGATTGTCAAACCCGGAAGAAAAGAGCTATTTGACGAAGAATTGCAAGACCGTTTGTACACAGAAACAGCAAACCGTATAGAAAAGCTAGAGTTACAATCGGCTAAAGAAAGAGCAAAACAAGGCAAGACGAAGGCTAAGAAGGCGGTGGATAAGAGTACAAGTACTGATAAGAACCTCAAGTCGAGCAAGATTACAGAAGATATATATACTATGCCAAAAACACCGGAAGAATTGGAGGAGAAGCTAAACATGCTTCGAAATGACCTTCTGAAGGCAGCTCGCAAGAGAGGAAATAGTAGCAAATGAAGCTAGGCAGTCCCTCTGACTCTAACACAAGAAAAAAAGGCTTCGCATCTAAATACACAACATTCTGAGTAACTATTGAGTATAGTAGCAAGTAACTGAGCTTTGCTTTTACAGTAATTTGCAGCCGGGGCCGGCTTCTCTACATTCTGCTTTTACATTTGGCTGTGAAAAAAATAATGGCAAGTGAGAGCGAGAAGGCAGAACATAAAGATCTGTAGCATGTTGAGCGCAGTCGGTACAAGCAGACAAGTCAATAAACACTGGAATAGCTCACCCTGTCCAATGTACTCGACAATAGTACAAACGCAATAATATGTATGGTCCACTGACCCTTCACTCGCCTTTTCCTAAGTTCATGCCCTCTCCCACCTTGCAGCAGTTTTCGATTTGCTGTCAAGCGATCGGCAATCAAGCTCGCTTCCTATATGCACGATTAGCATTTACACTTTTATCTTCGCCAAATCGAATCGATTTTCGAGGTGCAGGCACTGAGGAACGATCCGGATAAGGTTCGTCCAGCTCCTATCTTCTAGATTACGTAACCTCTCATGATGAAGTGGTTGCGCGCTCGAATGTACCGAAGCTCCACCAGGAGTTATTGCACTCTTCCTTACATAATACACTACAGCCTCTGCCTCTACCCTCTCCCTCCATTCTCCCTGTACCACCCCTCTTCTCCCCCACCTCGCTTGATTGAGGTTCACGACGCCGCTTGTTGTGGCCACTCTGCTCTACGGATACTCTCCTCACCCGAAAAATAATCAGCATAGTAAAAAAAAAAAAAAAGAAACCGCCGGAGATTTCTCACCACATTTTAGCGGCTCTGGGGGAACGTCCAGTAAATTCAGAGATAAAAAATATAGGGACGCCCGGACAGACAAAAAGCTCGATCATACTTCTCCACCATTTGTTCTTGTTTATATTCGTTGGATCGATTGAACTTCCTTTCAGGCACACTCATACGAGTTATCACGAAGATTTGTTACCACGGTTCTTCTGTATCCTTCTTCATATTTCAAGATCATATCTGGGTTGCTCTGTCTCACCCCTCTCCCCTTATTCACGGATCAGCAGTTACCACACGGTCCCCACAACTCCATCACTGCTAGCAGTCTGATCATCTCAAACGAACTCATTTGCTGCTACTTGATCTGGTTCGGTCTCGCCCACTTGCGTATTCACTAGTACAATATTTTATCCGCGGCTAATAGTATTCACCATGGACTTAGAAAAACCTGCGGCAACGTACAACCCAAACAAGCCACCAATGTCGTCGTTGACGCGGCTCCTTAACGAATCTGGGTCCAACCAAACCCTGCCAGTGCTATCCAAGAGTAACTCTCAGGTTTCCTTGGAACAGGCGTCGCAGAAGCCGCTCGAAACGGTAGATCAGCCAGCGAAAGCACCACAGGATGCGAGCCATCTTTCGAGACCAAAAATCAGCTTGTCCACTGTCGCTCCTGAAGATCAATCACCGAGAACGAAACAGGACTCCATGGGTATTTCCCCTGGTACAGTCCCGCACAAGGCTGCTCCCACCACTGGCCAGAGTAGTGCAGGAACAGCCACGGCGAACTCTGTTGTGGCAAACACTCCTGTAGTGAGTGGGTTTGACTTGCCCTCTGAATCGCCTAAGACCACTACGCGTCCTGTTTTCAACAATGCGTTTTACAAAGACACTTCTGTCCCACGGTCGCCAAGGGTCACTCGTAATGGCTCAATCAGCCACTCTGCATTTCTCGGTCAGGAAAGTTTATCGTCGTCCATTCCGTATAGTGCTCCAGGAGGCAGTAGAGGCGCATCCAACTTGTCCAATTCATTAGCATCAAACGGTGGTAACTCCACCCCAACCACCCAGAGCGGGTTCAACACTCCGACCAGTAGCAATACAAGCTTTCTGTCTAACACCAATGGCAATAACAACAATGGAGCTCCACCCGACAACTCGCATATTCCAAACCTTCCGAATGGACAATTTATTTCGTCCATCCACATTCTGTCCCCACAGGTGAATTCGTCCGCAATCGACTCGCGGTTCGTGGTTTCGAAACAACGGGTTGCACAGGCTCAGGCTCAACACCAGGCTAATGCATCCTATGGATCTTCACAGAGATCGGGCTCTCAGTCGGGAATTTCGTTTTTCTTCTCATCAAAGAACAAAAATGTGCCGCAAAAGAGGGATTCTTCGTCCACAGACTTGGGTTCTTTTTACAACAACTCCTACCAAGACAATCATTCGAACTACTCAAACAGCTTCAACAATAGTAGCGGAGGTAGTAATAAGTACCCGGCTACGACTGGTGTGGCAGGATCTCCTTCATCACTATCGTCGAACGACTCAAATTATTCTTCTCACTACAGTGCCCCTTCGAGACACAACTCGATGGCAAACTTGAAGAGATTCTTCAAAAAGGCACCGACATCACTGCAGCCAGTAACAACTTCGAACTTGTCGTCGTCACTCAGATCATCTTCTGGTATATCTGGAGGTACAAATGGTCTGGCAAACGGTAACAACAACAACAGTATCAACAGCTCTAATGGAGGCATTCCAATCAATGGCGCATCCGTACCCTCCACTAACTCATTCCAGCCAGGCTCGTATGGTGCTAGTGCAGGATCTGGATCATTGACTGCATCGTCGTCCAATGTGTCATACTCACAATCTCCGTCTGTTGCTGGAGGTGGCTTTAGTGTGGGTTCCTCGTCAATAAGTAGGTCCTCTTCTGTCTTGCAGAACAAGCTCCAGTACCAATACGAGCGGAAGGGCTCCGTCTCCACTTTGATCAGCCCACAGCAGTTACCCTTCTCAAAGAGATACTCTAAATTTGGTGAAAACTTAGGTGCTGGTGCAGGTGGAGCAGTGAAGTTGGTTACTAGGCTACTGGACAAACAAGTTTTCGCTGTGAAGGAATTCAGAGCTAAATACCAAAATGAATCCAAGAGAGACTATGCAAAGAAAATCACAGGAGAGTACTGCATTGGATCAACCTTGAAGCACCCAAACATCATCGAAACGGTGGAGATTTGCTATGAAAATGAGAGGATTCTACAAGTGATGGAGTATTGTGACTTTGACTTGTTTGCTATTGTTATGTCAAACAACATGTCCAGAGAGGAGATAAACTGTTGCTTTAAACAAGTATTATCCGGTATTCAATATTTGCACTCCATCGGGTTAGCTCACAGAGACCTCAAGTTAGATAACTGTGTTATTGACGTCCGTGGTATTGTAAAGATTATCGACTTTGGATCTGCTGTTGTATTCTCTTACCCCTTCACCAAAACGTTGATTGAGGCGCAGGGAATTGTTGGATCTGATCCATACCTTGCACCAGAGGTTTGTGTTTTCAATAAGTATGACCCAAGGCCGGTTGATGTGTGGTCCGCAGCCATAATTTACTGTTGTATGATGTTGAAGAAGTTTCCCTGGAAAGTTCCAAAGCTCTCAGATAACAGTTTCAAGTTGTTTGCTTCGCGCAAGGAAATCGTCCCCATTGCAGAAGTTTTAAAGAGAACTCCTGACCAGGTGATCGCTTCGGACTTGAACAACATGAAATTAGAAGACATCAGTGAAACGGAACAGACAAACTCCACCAGCACGCCTTCAACAAGTGATACTCCACCTGCTGCAGCATCCACAGGTACAGGAACCACCGCATCGGAACCTAATGGAAAGGCACACACTTCTACCGAAACGGGACCCGGTAGACTTCTTCTTGCATTGCCAGAAGACTGTAGACCATTAATCGGCAGAATGGTTGAGTTGGCTCCCGCGTGCAGAATCACTATTGAGGACTGTATGAATGACGACTGGCTTCAATCAGTCCACATGTGCACTGTTGAGGAACGGTTGCTGGGTGATGGAGTTCCAATTTATGAAGCTGTGTCTGGAGGTGACCACATCCACACGCAAGTGGACCAATCAAAAGCACATATTGCAGCATTTGACAAGACTAAAAAGAAATGAATAATTAGAGAACAGTTCTATAGTAGTAACAAAATATTCAAAAGTAACGTTTAGAATTACAATATTGTAGTACCATTCTTGACCGACATAAGTTCGATTATTTAGTTCTATATACATGATAGCGAGCTTCGCTATGGAACAACTTTCACCCCAACTACCTCAGCATTCAGAATTACTTGGCGGCAGATATTCTGCAAGTCCAAGTCGGCGTGCCTACCGTCGGCCTTCTTTATTTTGGCTATTTCGTACACATGCTTCAAGGATATCTCTCCAACCCATTCCTTCTTAGGTTGAGCGGCTCCCTTAGCAGCGCCAGCTGCCTTCAAAATCAACCAGGCGGTTGGAGGGGACTTCATCTCGAAAGAGAAACTTCTATCTGGTTTCACTGTCAACAAGCACGGTATTGGGGTACCTGGAGCAAAGTTTGCAGTTCTTGCGTTGAACTCCTTGCAGAAGTCAATAGCTTTCACACCTTTAGAACCCAAAGCTGGACCAACCGGTGGCGCAGGCGCAGCCTGACCAGCACCAACGATCAACTTCACAAGCACGTTTTTCGCGGAAGACATTGTTTAAGCTTAACTTGTGGCTTCAAAAAGTTGGACTGGTTTACTTCTGTATGGGTAGTATTGTGAGAGAAAAAAATCTGGAGCTGCCAATAAGGATTATGTAAGCAAAGTTTTGTGCACACCCCAATATGAAGAATAAGGAACTGTAATGTGTTAGCAGTTTGCCTTGAGGTGTCTACGCCACACATCATCTCGTTAGCCTTCTTGTATTATCTATATACTAAAATTAAGCTGAAGCGAAAAAATTATGCAATGAACTTATTAATATGGGTGTGGAGGTCTAGGTTATCTCTTCCGTGAATCGAGAGCGTGAGTTCTTCAATTCGTTATTCGCAAATATCTCGTGCTTGTCTGCGGGAGCTAAATGATCTTCGTCAATATCGTAGTCTGCCGGGTCAAACTCGTTAGAGCTCATTCGTGTGTGGCCCCTAGCTGACCCACGACCCAGGTAGTTTCTGGTTGGAAAGTGCTGATATTCTTCAGTGTCAGCTTCACCGCCAGGATTGAAGTTGAATTCCAGTCCTGTAGGATATGGTGCAGATGCTGTGTTTGTAGTAGCAGTATCTGATTCTCCTACAGGAGCAATAGGTACACCAGCGTATGAGTTGAACCTTGAGTGTCTTGCGGTAGCACTGTTTGTATTTTGTCCACTCGTATTCGTTGGAGATGTTCTGTTGAACACTGAGTCTAAGTTGTTGTTATTTGCAACTCCTCTGTAAACAAAGTCATCGCTATTAGACTCTCCATCAAACTTATCCAGCTCAGCCTTTGTATTCAACTGATGTTCGATGTCATTGTACGCAGCCAAGCCACCAACTTGTGCTGTCGGTACTTTAGACCCGAACAATTTCTTGAACCCGAATCCACTACCTTTGCTGCCAGGTTCAGAACTTCCCATGTCATCATGAAAGTCCGGTGACTGATTCACAAACGTATTACTCTTTCTCCGTCTGTAGAAAAGGAAGAAGAGGAAGAAAGCGGAAATCACAATGGTACCTCCAACAGCTCCAACCACTCCTCCGATAACTTTAGCATTCTTATTTCCACCACTGACATTGTCAGACACTGTCGCCGCAGTTGCAGGCGCTGTGACGACTGTCGTACGAGTAGAGTGGTCTGAAACAACCGTTGAAGTGTAAGAGCTAAATGAGGTGATGGGTGCCAGTGAGCTTGTTGTTTGCGGCGTAGTTGAGGAAGTACTCTCTTCGGATGAAGTACTGGAAGTTATTGCTCTGCTCGAAGACGAGCTGAAGGTGCTCAGGGTGGTCGTTGTCAGCGTAGACAGCGAGGACAAAATCGATGACGAAGACGAGAACAGTGTCAGCGACGGGAGAATGAATGACGATGACGATGACGATGATGACGATATCGAGCTCGAAAACGACGACGATGACGAAAATGAAGAAGAGCTTGAAATCGACGAGATCTGCGAACTCGAAAGTGAGGACGACGACACAATAATAGACGACAGTGACGGTGTCGAAGATGAAAACGACGAAGAGGGTAACGACGAACTAAAAGATGACGATATTGATGATGATAATGATGATGTTGATGGTGGTGGTAATGACGACAGTGACAAGACAGACGAGATGAAAGACAGGCTCGAAAGTAGCGTCAGACTCAGAGCCCCAGTGACGGTGGAGTTATTCTCTGCCATTATGGAAGCCATGGATCGGGCAAGAAACGGCACCGCGATATATGGATAGATCTGATGTTTATGCTTGGAGCAGTATAAAGTGGACTCGATCTAAGTACTTTTCTGTAACTGTCTTCCGTTTTTTCTCTTTCTCCGGCCAATATATATGGACGAAGTAACCGAAATTAAAATTCAATTTCTTTAGGGATGAATTTAAATCAAGTAGAAAAAAAAAAAAAAAGAAAACCTATTACAAACTGAGAGAAATATGCAAGGAATGTAGGCAATTAGGGCCAAAAATGTAACTCTGGGATACCTTGTTGCAATCAAGAAGTTGGTTTTGGACTTGAAAAGGATAGCCGTATCAGATCATGTAGAAAGAGAGGGGATTCAATTTCGTTATATGTCGAAAGCTAACCGTTCTTGCTTTACCGAAACAAACTATTCTCCTTGCGTTACAAGCACCCTTACTAAAGTTCTATAATTAAAACATCGCATCGAAACTGATAGTGGATGTGGGTGAAAAAAATGAACCTATCGCCCTTTTTTTTTTTTTTTTTTCGTTGTCTCAAAAAGTGGTGCGGCGAAATCGGTGATACATGACAACAGCTTATGATACAATATTGCTACGGAAGTATAAGTAAGAGCTTAATTTAGTTTCGTTACAGGGTGTACCTCGTACAGTCGCCGTGCTGTGAGTGAGCACGTTGTCCCCAGCTCAATGTGGAGCACGCTACTTATGGCTGTTTTCTTGAGTGATGAGCTGCCTGTGGTGCTAGTCTCCTGACTTACCCGAAAACAAGCAAGCGAAGGTCTATGGGGGCTGGCAAATTCTCGCACAATGCAATGCGATGGTGTGAGCCGTCACTATTGAGTCGTACGTGAATGTAGTCTCACAACCTCGATCTCATCCCCTCATTGCTCCAGTCCCCCGACCAACACCTTGTGATATTTTCCGCATTAAACGTATTTTTCCGTCCTGATTTATAATTAGAAGAACGAATGCACCAAAAGGTTGTGCACCAAGTTGCAACTGCTAGCGTTGGATAGCGCAACTCGAAAAAAATGCTGCACACATGTAAAAAAAGGTACGCTGCGCCGTGGCGTGGAGGTTTGGCTGTGCAAAGCTCTTGTCCCTCCTTCGATTATCTTTCGTGTAAGTAACAGTTTTGGAAGAGAGTACACGAAGGAACAAAGATGGAGTTCTTTTTTTAAGTTGATCTTTCTATGTATTACTGTCGTTCCTTTTTCTTGTTACAAACCTGTAGAGGTCCACTGTACCTGCGAGGCATTAGTGTCGAATAAGGAACAAAAAATAATTTTCTCACAAATAATACAATGCAGCATTATATAATCCGCACAAATTAGTGGCTTGTTGTGCTCGTGAGCGCCAGAAAGTCATAATTTATTCTTATGTATGTAGCTGATATGCGTAACTCGCGCCGTAGGGTAGAGGGTATGGGGAAGCATTTAAGATTCTTTCTCTGTCTTTGTTTTGTCTTTTTTGTTGCACTGATTACGGATCGGCGTGCGGTCCAAAACAGTTCGCTGCATCCAAAATAGTGCACAGCCCAGATATCTAATTCAAGCGCCAAGGCCACCGTATGTTTCAACTACACTCGATCACGAATGAACTTTACAATTACGTATCATGAATCTCTTAAGCTCCAGTAGTTTGTTTAAACTTAAACTTAACACTTCCAAAAAAAAAAAAAGGCCGTCGTTTGTGTGGCTGCTCCACTCTCTCAGTGTAGATCGGTCAGTTTTTCTTTTTCTGTGTGTCACCTCGTAATTGCGTGTCCGAATTTGCACCTAAAGCAGAACCGCCTGGAAACCCTTTCCTGCCACTACACCTAGCCAGTCTCCCAGTTCTCCCCTCCATGTGACGTTATTCACCTCAAGATCCGCGTCGTATGCCAAAATCGGAAGGTCCATAATTCTGTCAGCATTAGCAGAGCCGATTTTTGGGATACTTGCTGACGGGAGCGAGTTGCAATCCCACACTAGCACCTGGCAATCGTCGCCTCCAGTCAACAATAAATTAGAGTTCGGATGCCACTTGATAGAGTTAATTGCAGTGTTGACTGTGCCATTGAAAGAACTGTCCAATCTGGCTACGGGAACACCTGGCATTCGCATGTCAATTATAATAACCTCGTTGGAATTTACTCCAATAGTAGCTAAGTGGTGCTGATCCACGTTCGATGTAGATAGCTTGAGCAATGCGTGTGAATTGTGATTTGGGAATGAGTTGGTCTTGCTGTAGTGACTGTTATTGTTAAGGCTGCTCGAGCTCTTTGCCAACTTCGATGCTGATGCACTTGAGGGCACGTTAGCTGGCGGCTCATATATGATTGTTGAGTGCTCCAAGGATCGGAGGTCAAACACCCTTATTGATCCATCATTCCCCACAGAGGCAAAGATATTCACCGAGTCGTGAATAAATTTGACGTCAAAGACTTCTGAGTCGTGCGCGATAAGCTGTGTCTTCACCGAGGCGGTATCCAACTTGCTGTTCAACTGATGCGATCGATTGAGATCCCATATCGTGCAAGTGGTATCCACCGACAGGGTAATAATAATGGAGGGCTCTGTCTTGTTCCAGTCAAATGATGTGACTGGTGGGAAGGTGTGTGTCTCTTTACTCTTGTGAGTCCCACTAATGGCATTCGTAGCTCCACCAGTGCTGTTGGTACTGCTACTGCTGTTGCTACCGCTGTTTGTATTGTTGGCCAATACGTGCGTTTGCCGTATGCGGTAGTTGTTCATGTTCTGGCCGCTTTGGTAGTTTATAGCCCCACCGCTCACTACTTCGTCGTTATCCTCAACCTGGTAGAGACGAAATACTTCCAGAGATGTAGCTAAACGTTCCGTTGTGCTGATTCCACGGGTCATAGCCGGGTTCCATTGTAGGTTGGTGATTGGATAGTCTGTTGATATTTCCGCAACTTTGTTGAAGTCAAAGCCCTCAATCGTACCGTCATCCATAAAACTAGGAGAGCTGGGTGACCCCAATTCAGGAGTTGTGCCATCGTCGTCGTAGTGCGCTGTAGCAGTCTTAGTGTATGGAATACCGTGCACGATCAGGAGCTTGTTTGTAAAATCCTCCTTATAGGATGCTAGTGCGATGCAATCGGTATCAATGCCTGGGAAGTATACCCAATCGGAGCAATTGAGCGGTAACAGCGAAAGATAATATGAGGATTTGTCGCTGAAATCGCTGGTGTTGGATCCGAAGTTTTGGTTCCCAACGCTTCCAGGTATGCTAGTGGGGGTACCAGTACTTACACTACCACCCCCACCACTCCCACTACCTCCTCCGATACTACTAGTACTGTTCAAGCCCAGTGTACCTATACTAGAGCTGCTGCTACTGCTTCCTGTTTGCGGTAGCAGCACATAATTACTAGTGCCAAAGCCACCACTGCTGTATCGCAGCAGCGTGATGCTACCTTGTCGAGAATTCGTAAATGGTTGTCCGTATCCACTGCTAGAATAGTGAGGTACACCTGCCGATACAGAATTCTGCTTTGCCCTCATATTGTAGCCATCCATATCTCTGTTTAGTTCACGTATCTTATTTGGATTTTTAGTTTCGATGTGAGGCTTATGGTTCGGAGTCAGAGGTTGCTGATTTTTTGTATTCCTGATTCTGAGCTAAAAGTACACGACTCGCGGCTGATAGTGCGGGGCCAAAGAATGCAAATCCACCACTTAAACCTCGCAACGAGCTCCAAAGTTGATTCACATGACAGCCTAGCTTGCTGTTCTCTGTTGATCCAAGTGTTAAGGTACGCATGTTGAGGTCTTTGGTGCCGTTGTTTTCGGTGAAGTATAATCCACAACAGGCTACAAAACTACAAAACTAGCCTTCCTTACTACTTGCAGCGAACACTGTCAGGCTATTAGTGAAATTACCTGATCAATTGCCAACTGCCACTACTTATACTCTATCTCTGTCATTAGTCTATGATCTATATTACACTACTATTTATCGAATATGGTTTTTTTTTGGCAACTAGTTTTCTTGACCTGCAACAACTTCCTCCACTGATGGACATGTGCACATCAAGTTCATGTCACCGTATGTGTCGTTCACTCTTGCAACTGTAGGCCAGCACTTGGCTGCCTTCAAGTATGGCAATGGGTATGCAGCCTGTTCTCTGGTGTATCCTCTGGAATCCCACTCTGACTGTGGAGTAGAAATGATATCCTCCAAAGAGTGTGGGGCATTCTTCAACACAGTGCCAGCCAGTTCGCCCTTGGCAAAGGCATCGATTTCCTTTCTGATTGACAACAAAGCGTCAACAAATCTGTCCAACTCCTCCAAATTTTCAGACTCAGTGGGCTCGATCATCAATGTTCCAGCCACTGGGAACGACATGGTTGGTGCGTGGAAGCCGTAGTCTTGCAATCTCTTGGCAATGTCGATTGCCTCAATACCAACAGCCTTGAATTCTCTCAAATCCAAGATAAATTCGTGGGCACAATGAATCAATCCCTCCTTCGCACCCTTTGGATCGATGAACAAAATTTCGTAGGCATCTTGTAATCTGTGCAACATGTAGTTGGCGTTGAGCATGGCAATAGATGATGCGTATGGCAAAGCCTTAGCTCCCAACATTTTGATGTACGAGTACGAAACCGGAATAACAGAAGCTGACCCATATGGAGCAGAGTTAACAGATTCGATCGATTGGTTGGTAGAATGAGGTGTCTTTACAAAGTGATGCTTGGGTAAGAAGGGTTTTAAGTGCTCTTTAACACACACTGGAGCCTGACCTGGACCACCACCTCCATGGGATAAGGCAAAAGTCTTGTGGATGTTCAAGTGACAGACATCGGCACCCAAGTCACCAGGAGAAGTCAATCCTACCTGCGCATTCATGTTGGCACCATCCAAATACACTTGCCCACCGTTGGCATGCACGATTTCAATCGCCTCCTTAACACCAGGCTCGAACAACCCGTATGTGGATGGGTAAGTGATCATGATGCTGCAAAGGTTGTTACTGTGCTTTTCAGCTTTCAACTTCAAGTCGTCCAAGTCAATAGAACCATTGGACAAGCACTTAACTGGGACAACCTTCAATCCACACATAGCGGCAGAGGCTGGGTTAGTACCATGCGCACTAACAGGGATCAAGCAAATGTTTCTCTGCTCGTGTTCACCCTTGGAAGCGTGGTACTGTCTGATTAATGTTAAGCCGGTGTATTCACCTTGAGCACCAGAGTTAGGCATTGACGTTGTGGCATCAAATCCAGTGATATCGTTCAAGTCCTTCTCAAACTCGTCCACCAATTCCCGGTATCCCTGAGCCTGGTCAATGGGTGCAAATGGATGAATCAGGTTGAATCCAGGAATTGACAATGACTGCATCTCAACCGTGGCATTCAACTTCATTGTACATGAACCCAAGGGAATCATGGAATTAGCCAAGGACAAGTCCTTGCTTTGCAATAAGTGCAAGTATCTCAACATAGAAGTCTCCGAGTGGTGTGTGTTGAACACAGGATGGTCCAAGATTTTGTCGGTTCTTAACAAAGATTCTGGGATTTTAGGCAATTCGGTATCGAGGGAAACTTCGTACAGAGAGTTACCAGTGAAGGTATCAACTAAAGCTAACAAATCCTCCTTGGTGACAGTCTCGTCCAACTGTAACGATACCGTTGACTCATCAACTTTGAATAAGTTGATCTCGTGCTTAGCCAAAGCAGTAGTCAAAATCTCATCTGCACCAACCCCTTCTTCAAGCTTGATTGTCAAAGTGTCAAACCATTTGTCGTTGAGGACAGTGTGCTTAGAGTTGGTAGCAATCTCGTTAGCCAACAAGGATGTAATTCCGTACACCCTTTGAGCGATTTTTTTCAAACCCTCCGGGCCATGGTAAATGGCGTACATCGCCGACATGTTGGCCAAAAGTGCTTGCGCCGTGCAAATGTTCGATGTGGCATTCTCTCTCTTAATGTGCTGTTCTCTGGTTTGCAATGCCAATCTTAATGCTGGTTTACCCAATCTATCCTTCGAAACACCCACAATTCTTCCAGGAATTTTTCTTGAGTACTTGGTATTAGTGGCGAAAAAGGCAGCGTGTGGACCACCGTAGCCAAATGGTACACCAAATCTCTGTGAAGTTCCTAAAGCAATATCGGCTCCGAATTCAGATGGTGGCTTGATCAATGTCAAGGCCAATAAATCGGTGGCAACTGCGAGCAAACCTTTGTTCGCGTGGACAACTTCACCAACTTTGGTGAAATCGTGAATGGAGCCATCAGTTCCAGGATACTGAACGAGAGCACCACATACTTCGGTAGCAATGTCAGACAATGCAGAAACTCCCTCTTCCTTGGAAAGAGGTAACTCAACAATTTCCACGCCAATATTGGATGCTCTGGATTTGATAACCGCGATAGTCTGTGGATGTAAGTTGGAGTCAACTACGTACTTCTTCTTTTTCCCCTTCAAGCTATGGAAAGACAATGACATAGCTTCTCCGGCAGCAGTACCCTCATCAAGCAAGGATGCGTTGGCCATTGGCAAACCCGTCAATGAGGTAACCATTGTCTGGTAATTTAACAAAGATTCCAATCTTCCTTGCGAAATTTCAGGTTGATACGGGGTGTACGACGTGTACCATTCTGGAGACTCCAACAAGTTTCTTTGGATCACGGGTGGAACTCTTGTACCTGCATAACCCTTACCAATGAACGATTTAACTATTTTGTTCTTACCTGCAAGCTCGTGCAAATGATCGAGCATCTCTGATTCAGTGTAGCCCTTTTCTGGTGAAACTTTCAAGGCACGCTTAATGAGAATATGCTCAGGAATTGCCTTGGCTAAGAACTCATCGAGATCCTTGTATCCAAGTGAGGCGAGCATTTTTTCGATGTTATCAGGCGTGGGACCAAGGTGACGCCTAGCAAAAGTATCCAACCTTCCTATGGACACCCTTTCTGTAGAGTCATCAAATACCTTATGGTAATTTTGTGACGAGGTGTCTGCCTTCGTAGCAAGTAAACGCGCGCTTCTTGTGAGATAAGAGGATCTGTTTATAGTAGGCCTGAAACTAGCATTAGCCAACACAAAAGACCTGCTGACAGATCTGGCTACTCTTGATGAAATCATGTCGTCAAGACCGGGGCAAAGATATGGGTTCTAATTGTTTTGAGATATTCGTTCTCGTAGTCTAGTATGTTTTCTTCTCGTGTGTAGTTGGGGAGAAACAAAATGGGTACGATAAGATAGATCAAGTCAACTTTGGTTATAGCTGGCAGCGATCAGCTTTCGAATAAATAAAGTGAGCAGAGTGTGTGGAAGCAGTACTTGGAAGAAGAAGAGTGTTTGTAACGTCAAGTGTCCCAGATTCTCGCTATATATACTATAGCTCTTGCCGTAGGAAAAAGGTTCCCTTTTTTGACTCGAGATGACTCGGGATGACTCGACTCAGTAGTTACGGCTCTGCCCTGACGAAAAATTTTCTACTGGTCTAAAAAGTCATCTTACGCCTGCCGATTATAGAGATTCTACACCAAGGACGTTATTATGCTATTGGTTTACGTATACGAAGGGTAGCGGAACCGCACCGATCAATCCTGGCGTAACCTTTGAGAAGGCATAGATAACTTGACCTATGTTTTCTTTTTTTTTTTCACTACAGAACGTGCATGTGATCCAGCACATCCATCATTTCTCTTCCTAGGATACTAACGCTTCCCGCACATCTGCCACAGGCAATCAAACAATGTATAATAAATCATTATATCGCGTATTACAAACCTAGGCATGGAACATGCCTCTTCCACGTTGGTTGTGTAATATTGCTTGGCTGCCAGATTTCGCCTTGCGTTGGTTCTGACTCCTACCTCTGTGCATGTAAATATTTTTTTAGCTTGCTTATTATGGTTGCAAACTGGCTGCAAAAGCAGTTGCAGTATCGATCTATAAAAATCGAGGTTCTAAAATCGTAGGTGTATTTCCTAAATTATCCATTTCCTCCTTAGCTATCCGCGAAATGGAAAGTTATCCCCACTCAAGTAATTTCTGCCCTTACAATGCCTTCAGCAGCCCCGAAAGGTGATTGCAGTTACGGCCCAATTTAGAAGACCATTGACTATATTGACTACACGACTGCAAAGAATATGCTTGGACTATATCGTCTCCCGTTTCTTTTGCCATCTATACTCATCCCGCAGAATCAAGAAGAAGAAACAAAAATGCCTTAGTTCGGCGCATCATCTATCGATTACACCTACCAAGTACTTTTCAAAGTTATCTGAAGTATCTCAGAGCTAGCTCATATCAAAACTAGAGACAACGATTTCCAGAGTCCCATTACCCCAACGTTGATTTATTAATTATGAAACTTTCAATGCCTTTTTTTATATTAGTAGATAATGCTATTCATACTTTCCACCTAACGTTCTGTCTGAGTACCGTCCAACTAAACCCTCCAGAGTTGAGCAAGCATTATGGCCGCGTAATTAGTACTCTATGATCAGGTTGCATGCATTGAGTTAATCTTCACATAGTTCCTTAATACGTGCAAAAGTCTTGTAACAGGACTCTTTATCAGACGCTGATTTGAAGCCTCATATGTCACAGTATCCATGCACACATAACGATTCTATTCCGTAGTAATGGATCATAGGTTGTATAAAATTTCTGGCACATCGTCAAAGGCTACCATTTTTTGAATATTTTTTGCATGCCACTCCATAATGGCGTCAAGAGAAGATAGAGCAGCCTCGATTGAGATAAGGTTTGCTCCCACCAGCGTTTTTGGCATCTCGCAAGCTTGTTCTGGATTCATGTCATGATCGTGAATTGCAAAAGAAGAAACCTTGTGGTAGACAAATGATTCGCCTTATCAATCAATCAGATGCTTTTAAGGCGGGGTATCATAATTCCCTAGTCCTTGTTGGTAGGAATCTCTAGAGTTTTTCAATGTATCAGAGTGTTGAAGAAATCGGCTGTAGTCTGTATTAGAATGTAATAGTCTGTTTCGTATTTCACAAGGCGAGTAAGAGGCACTAAGATGATCACCTTATCCTCAATTGATTGAATCTGTTGTAGCAGGCCGTTCTAAATGGTGGTGCACTACGGACAGCTGACTCTGGCAGCTAGACGTGAGCATCTTGGCCCTATCAACCTCAACTAAACTCGATGTGCACAATATGCACCAGGGTCAAATGAAGAATAAGCTATTTTAATTTTAACATGTAATATTACCTCTCTACACATTAGCAAATTATGTATATATATTGAAAATCATACATTTTAGTCAAAGAAAACTACTTAACAGAAAACAAACTAAGGAGCTTATTTCTTAGCGGCCTTCTGGGCAGCCTTGGTGACCTTACCAGCCTTCTCAGACTTGTCAACAGACTTGATGACACCGACGGCGACAGTCTGTCTCATGTCTCTGACAGCGAATCTACCCAATGGTGGGTAGT